>OY804592.1:31522661-32007203 GCA_963680895.1 Fragum sueziense
CTATTCATCAAGAAGTCCATTTCCGGTGACTAGTCACGTTTTCTACGTGCGCGTCTTGCACGTATACAAAGTGATGAAATTGGTCACATTTTACACAGTAACGTATGTTAGTGGATAAACAATCACGATTTTAAAGCTTTTCATATGATACTTCCGGATTGAAGGATACAAAGATTAAATTCTGAAGAGGGGGCTCGTAATGTGGCCATTTTTAATGCGAGACGTGCACAAACAAGTCATAAGGCAGTTAAACTTATTGTGTTTCCTGATTTGGTGTCTTGATCAACGCGTTAGAGATCCACAAACGTTTATCGATCGGCCAAGCTCACCTAGACCTCGTGTAACACCTTTAAAACAGGATAACTCCTCACGTTAACGTCATGTACGTTTCAGGTTTTTGACGTTGGGATGGACGTTTTGTCGAATAAGTGGTCACTGTGGAGGCCAAATAAGTGTTTTTATGGTAACTGTTGTTGTTGCAAGTAAAGTTTGAAACAAACACGCTGTTCAGAAAATAGAGCTCGTAAATTAGCCATTTTCGAATACGGAAAATCAAAAACAAGCCGCAGTTACGAAGTTTTCGTTGAAAAGCGACGAAATTTCCTTCGTATATTTTGTAACAATATCAATGCATTGCATGCATCTCATAAAATAATTGGCCAGTAAAGCCATAGGATTTGGGAATGGATGAACTTATTAAAAGATAATAAATTAAGACTCTTCCAATTTCAAAAATGTTGTAGGGCGGTCAAATTCAATAAAAGGGAACAATTCTTAATTATTGATGTCGTTATTAAATTGTCGGAAATATGTAGAAAGAATTATCAAACTTATTTTCTCTTATTGAAGGCAACCTATAAGAGATGAAGCATGCCAATTTTGAGACGTGTACCATAAATAACGCCTATAAAAATTGTGTTCTTACGTAGTGAAATGAAAGGTTCGTTACTGTCGTCACCCCGATCATTTACATATCAAGCGTTGTCAACAGCTTCACTACCGTAACACATAAAGAATATTCATTATACACAAGAGTTAGCATAATACTTTATCCGTTTTAATAATCATTTGCTTTCAATTTGATTTGATTCCCAAATTTTTTAGCCAAATACCTTTGTTGTCAAACTAGTGAAAGGTTTGTTACCCTTCAAAAATGCATGTTTTTCTGTAGTAATAGTGCCAGTCTTGTTGTTCGAATTCTGTTGAAAACCTTTCCCGAACTAAATAGTACCTACGAGGGGCGTTCAGCCGCGGCCTTAGCGCAGTTGGTAGCGCATCTGACCCTCATTCGAGAGGTCCCGGGTTCGATACCCGGCCGCGGCTAATACCCCTTCTGACAAAATTGTCACCCACCAATGGGTTTGAAATCGTTAACCTAAGTGGGCGAGCAGCTGGAGGCTCGGTAAGGGTGTTGTGGTAGTACTGGTTTGAGAAACAACAGGAATCCATGAGTAGGTGCTCCAGCCGCCGCGATATGACCCTGGTAGTTGAAAACGGCGTAAAACCCCAATAAACTCAAACGAGGGGCGTTCAATTAAAAGTGGTACTAATGGTCCACCATACCTCAAGGTTCTATAGAACAAGTGGTGCTTGCGGCTATCTAACGGGAAAATTACTGTCTATTCTTGGTCAAAATTTGAGGCAAATTCGTTCACTCTTTCAAAAGTTATTGAACTTTAAAGTTGGTTCAGTCATATACACTGGCTATTTCGCTGTGCGCAAAATGGGAAACGAACTGAAGTAGGATGTACGGGTCTACATTAAAGGTCGCATAGGCTTTGATATACCTGTACCACGTGTTCATAATGAACTATATAAGATTCATGGACATTCGAACGTTGAACATACGTCAGTTTTTAGGAAGTTAATAAAATTTAATATTGGTAAAACTGGCCTTAATGATACCCACCTCTCAGGCAACCCGGGTAGAGCTAGTACCAAAGCAAATGTTGCTGTAGATTCCGACATGACCGACCAAGACGCATGGTTCAATGTGCAAGAAATAGCAGATAAAGTTGGTTTTTCATCGGGGACATGTTATACGATTTTGACGAAAGGGTTGGAACACAGACATGTTTATGCCCATTGGGTCCCCCACCTGTTGCCTAAAAGGCGTAGAGCCACCCATGTAAAGGTGGCAAAATATATTTGTAAATAATGCAACAAATGCAACAAATGTGGACTTTCTGAGATTTATACATGTGATTGAACAATAATCTACTATTATGAGCACCAATGGCGTGTCATTAGCAAGCAATGGATGCGAAAAGATCAGACAAGAGCCGTAATAGCCAACAAATTAAAAGCGCGGCAAAAGTTTGTACGCGGTAATTTTCAAATATAACGTATGTATTGTTCAAATAACTGTTTCAAATGGTACCACTATCGCCAGTCATTCATACGAGAAATGTATATCGGCAAAAGTAAAGAAATATCACGAAAAGAGCAGGCCCAGGACCGACTAAAGAGGTATGTACCAAATCCATGACAACGGAGCTGTCCACAAGAGTCCTCTTGTCCAAGACTTCCTGAAAGAGACACATGCTGCACATCGTATTCATCCACCCTTATAGCCGGGCTAAAGCCCCTGTGGCGTTTTCGTGTTCCCCATGATGACGAAAAAAGCCTCCGGTCGTCGGTATAGGCCTTCATGTTCCATATGCAGTGCAATTTACCAGTGTCTGCGGGGTGTTCCAAAAGAGGCCCATTTATTGGCATATAAGTAATAGATCTCAAAACTTCAGAAGAGTTTGATTGTCAAAGAGGATTACTTCGAAGGATTGAAGCAACTTAAAATTGAATTGCGACATAACTATGGCTTATAGAACCACAGTTCCAAAATTAATTGAACGCCCCTCGTATAAATATGAAGTCTGAATCTGAGTTAAACATTTAAACAAAGCTTTGTCCACTTAAAAAGGCGAACTGAAACAAAATGACTTAACCATGAAAAGTTTGTTACCTATGATTTTTAGCTAGTTATTATTGAGAAGTTTCTCTTGAGGTCCTGGATCATAAGACAGAACGTCACGGTCCCAAAGTTAACAGTGGCTTCCAGATGACACTCTACTGTAGCCTATGAACTGACCAGAGAGTCTCGCTTTGAAAGGTTCGTTACGAAAGGTTTGTTACCATGTAAATCAAAGGCTAACTATTTTGAATGAATATGTGAATTAGTAGCATCCAATTTCAAATGATGTAACAATTACGTCATTATGACAAGGAATGTCATACATTTCAACAGTTTTCATTGAATTTTTTTATCTGTTTCTGGAAGAAAATGATATTTTGTTTATGACAATACAATTGTCTTTTGAATGGGGAAAACTAGCCAATGAATTTGATTTCCTGCTTTGAAAATTGGATATATTTCAAATTTCTAGTATATATCTTCCAGTCTATTCATTTTTTCGCGATTTATTGGGTTAAAAATGTATATGTTTTTCCTTAATTACACCGAAAAGTGCACTTTTTGACACGCTGCTCATTTCTTTTACATAGTGATATTACAGAAATTAGTTGTTTTATGTATAATCTAAATTGTTTCAAAGTATTTAATGTGCATTTCTGATTAAATGGCATTCATAATTCTGTTGTTATTTCGGTAACAAACCTTTCACAATTCATTTCAAAATAAGAATGACCAAACCAGGGGTAAAAGTTTTGTTACAAATTAATCAATGTCTGATAGAGTATAAAGACGAATATGAGAGACACCCGTTTTATACATGATGTAGGCTAGAAAACAAAAATATAAATGGCAACAAATAAAGTTAGCTTGAACAAATAATAGGACTTCAATTATACAAGAATTGGGGGTAATTTCAGAGACAGAAAAACATGTTGCAAGACCTGGCAACTGGGTAATTTCGAAAAGGCAGTGTACCAATACCATGTAAACTATTTTTGTGTTGCTTTCAAATCACAGAAAGAATATTTTCACTGATTTTGATAGGATTATCATCTCAAGAGAAAGGTTCGTTACGTCTGCACCCAATTCAAAACATGGTAAAGAATTCAGGTCAAAGGCCAAAAATAGGCCAAATGTGGAGTATATTCTTTTTTAGATGTGCTTGCGTTTTTACAAAAAGATATTCCATTGACTTATTTAGATAATATATCAGTGATTTTGAAAAGATACAAAGATATTTTGTTATGATATCAATAATTAGCGAAAGCAAACAAAAAATATGACTTTGGGTTATTATTTCGTTATGAAAGGAACCTATAAAAAAGAGTTTTGTCTATCATTTTCTACAATTTAGATATATTCTTGTTTGATTTTGATGTAGAATATGATCCTCACAAATTATGGATAATGTTACTACTTTCTTTCATCGAATGACCGTAACATGGTAACAAACATTTCCCGTGATTTTTGGTGGGTAATTTGAAGATAGAAAAAAATATAAAAAGCATTTTTTCTTGATACAGATACTTTGCAATTTGTTTCTAGACATAGAAAACAAGTAATACAAAATGAAATAATGCAAGTTCAAAAATGTTTATTTTCAACATAATCTCAATTTAGAATTGTGCCCTTTTATTGAACTTGAACGAGGCGGCAATTTCGATTAAGTATATATTGTTTAACAGTTTTGGTCTTTTAGGACGAAAAACATTGTTGAAAATAAGTGGACTCGTTTGGCATTGGACAGAAAACATTTGAAAAATGAAGAAATTGCTTGTGACAAGCAATTTCTTCATTTTCCACTATATTTTCCAAAGCATTTGTATTGTGGGCGTCAAGAAAGGTCATCATATGGGAATGGGTTATTAGGCCTAAAGCTATTAGAGACAGTGCAGTGATATATGATATAGTGCACTGGCCACATAATGGATTAGAATGTTCGGGCTTCAACATTGGATTCGAAATCCATAATTCATTAACTAACTGGTGACAAAAATTGAATTTTTAAATCCGGGGCTTGAGTGTTATGTTTGGATATACACTTCCGGAAGAAAACAGCCGAAATGCCGTATAACTCCTTCCAACCGGATGTCACGTGACGAGATGATCCTCCATTTATAGTCACGTGATCAACATCGGAATTTCCATCGTTAATCCACATGGATTTGAAAGACAAAACCGGAAACCGAGACTTGCTCCGTTTGAAGTCGATGTCCTTGACTAAAAGTTTGGTTTGTGTGAAAGTTGTTTTTAGTTCAAAGGTCGCTGTATTGCCATCAACATAAACAATTGAAAGGCGCATAGCCGCTGCATCTATTGATATAGACTTAATTGGTGCATACGGTCTTGTTGCATTTAGAAACTTTGGCTGTCCGATGAATACAGATGATCCGAAAGGCACATAGTCAAGTCCATGAGGAGTAATTGCTTGAAGACGGACTCGGCCATCTTGAAACAGAACAAACGTCTGGGAATAACCCCCGGTCCAAGCAACTTTGGAATATATTCTGATACTATCAACCTTTTTGTGTTCAACATTAGCGATGGTGACGGCCATTGAATTAGGCTGGTCGTCCCAGTGATGCCAGAACCCTAGCCTTACACCCTGTATCACTATGTTTGGGTCGGCATACATATCAAATGTTGTGTCAGAAATCGACTGCTTCTTCAGACTCAGTGAGTCCAGCATCACGGCTTGTCTGCCTGGTTCAACGAGAATCCTGATTGTGTTTTGACCTTTAACGTCCCAGCTCCTGTCTGGTATATTCCACGACTGCTCAACATTGAACGGCGTGAAGACTTTCTGTGGTAACGAGATCCATGCTCCACGCTTCTTGTACTCCGGTCTTATCCGAACATCCTCTCTCGGCATGTTCCGTAACTTCATTGTAAGGGAAGATC
Source organism: Fragum sueziense (assembly GCA_963680895.1). Taxonomy (NCBI): domain Eukaryota; kingdom Metazoa; phylum Mollusca; class Bivalvia; order Cardiida; family Cardiidae; genus Fragum; species Fragum sueziense. The sequence continues at coordinate 31,528,474 of OY804592.1, forward strand.
CCACTTTCCGTTCGTCAAGTTCCCTGCTTTCAGTCAGCATATCAAAGTTGAAGGTCACAATGATAAGAGCACGTCTTACAGAACCAGTGAGTTGTAAACTTGCAGCGCTTTTCTCAGACATCTGCCCAGGGACGATTGAGATGTTTTGAAATTGCCAGTAGGGACTCCCAAGCTGGCAGTTGTCATATTGCGGATCCCTGGCATTCGAGAATGAAATATATTTCGGAAGATTAGCCACTATTTCTAACTCGCGCACGTTTTCATGGTACACATCTACATGGACATTATCTTGTTCTGCACATTGAGTCCGGACCGATCTCTGGACGAATTTCCCACTCGGTATTGAATCTTTCCTTGGAATTTCGTCATAACTGACGTCATCGAAACAATACAAGTGACACATAAGATCCGAGTAAACCACCAACTCATCCGCGATATCAATGATGACATTGTCAACCTCGATGCCCCATTTATCAGCCTTAGTAACGTTCAGTAACAATGTATGTCTTCCCGTACGTACGGACACGACACCTGGTAAGGGTCCTGTAGACCGGAATATGTTCCATCCATTACCATCGTCTTCTCGTAAAGGACTGTCAAAAGTTCCAGTCGGGTTTCCATCGATCGATGTAAACACAGTATCCTCGAAACCATCATTGGAATACGTAATATCCCGGATGCTTACGGTCGTGTCGCTTCGTACGCAGAAGTCGAGTTGCAATGCTTGTCCCTCCAATAGAAGCACCGAATAATCACCGGAAGCACTAGACCGCGGTTTGCGCATGTCTTTAGAGGCATAATTCTCCACTTCGAGGGTAAACAATTTTGCAGACACCCCATATAGGCCTATCAAACATGTTAAAATGGAGACGAGACAAAATCCTTTACGAAACATTGTTTTAATGATAATAATTCCTCAGCACGCCAACTCTATGGTTTGAAAACACACAAACGCAAACTATATTTAATTGGACGAGTAGATTCTATTCAAAATTAAATTTAATTGCACAAAAACCATCGTTTTCACTATCTCAACCGTACAGCTGTCAAGATTTCAAAAATATTTCGCTGCTTTTCATCTAAAACCTCGAAACTGCAGCTTTAAAAAAGCTGCAGTTACGAGGTTTTAGATGAAAAGCTATTATTTAACGTAAATTTTGTGTATTTTACGGAGGTTTGACGCAAGCTTAGATCTCATTTACAACCAATTTATATCAATTAATTATTGTTAGACCATGAGTTATGGCCAGAAAAGGGACATAAAATCTTATTTGTTTTAACCAACATTGAATAATTTCGACTTTTAAGTTGCGTTTAAAAAGGACAGGGAACATAAAAAAATTCACTGTTTCTATAGTTTTCAATATTTTCTAAGCTACAAAACATACATTTCCTTCTTTTCATGGCGATTATTTTGTCATCTGCAATTTCCTCCAACTACGCACGGACTAGATTATGTGTCTTTTGGGTCCTTTGTATTCATCGGATTGGTTCAAAATAATGTCGTTTGGGAATTGATTAAAGTTAAACTATAGCAACAGCGCCTTAAATTATCCCCAACCCAGATTATGGATTTGACTTTCTAAACTTTCTTAACAATTGAAACCACATTTTATCATGTAGCCTATTTCTTCAAACATTTTTAAATCCAGTTTATAGTTGTCACTACAAATTTTACCCTTTCCGTAACGTAACAATTCCTGGTAATGGAAGCATTCAATTAGGAAAGAATTTTGAAAAATATTAATTGAAAAGAAAAAGATATTATTTTAATGCTGATGATTTGCATTTTACCTTTTCCACTATTTTGGTCTGTGCACTAAGCTAATATATGTGTATTTTTCGTTTCTGTTTAAATTTATTTTATCTTCTACCACTTTTTTCAAACTGGCACATAAAAGGCCAATGATTTTGCCGTTATGGAAAAGGGTTAAAAGAGAACACAGCGGAAATAAATAAAAATCACCTGAAACAACGCCCATATAGATGCTGTTAGGAAAAGGGTTAACCCATTACCACACAGTGACTCCTTTTTACTCCCCACAAAATACTGGCCATGGAAAACATCATGAAAAATGAAGAAATTGCTTGTGACAAGCAATTTCTTCATTTTCCATTATGATTTCCATCCAAAAATACACAAAAATTAAATAATTCTTTCACTTTAAATTGTCGTCTGCACGATCTTTCAATTTGGACCATCCTAAAATTTTGTTGTTTGGTAATGGGTTAATTTGGACAAAACTATAGGTACTGTTAGGAAAAGGGTCTATAGAGAGAATACAACGGATATAAATAAAAATAACTGAAACAACGCCCGAATTTGACGGCTGAAACGGAAAGTGCGAACCAATGTGTCAACTTTTGTCATTTATCACGTATTTCGGTTAACCAAATTGGTTTTAATATTTCTTTAAAACAAAATCCTCAACCTGTAAAACCTAGAAAAAAAAACAAACAAAAAAAAAAAAAAAAAAAAAAAACAGAAAGTGTAGAATAAGGCATGACTTTTTGGACATCGTGTCATCAGTCGCATTTAAGAATGTCGTAAATACAGCTTTTCCAAGTTGCAGTTACGGCATTTTTAACCGTAACCAACGATGTGCATGTTGACCATGAGTGCACTTTATCTCGTCAAAACTCACAGTACAGTGTATAAGCTGAGAAATTAAAAGAATACATATCTTGAAGCGGGACGAATTATTCAGTGTTAACGCTTCCCAAGTCACGTGGGTTACCACCGTGTAAATTGGATCTCCCCTAAATTTGCAGCAAAGATATCGTTGGTGGGGAGTCAAAACCTCGTAACTACAGCTTGAAAAAGCTGGAGTTACGAGGTTTTGACTCCCCACCGACGATATCTTAGATTGACGTCCTGGATAGATCTAATCCGAGTCTTCTCTGATGTAAATACGCTCTTTGATATTTTGATTTTTCGCTATTTAAATAGCGAAAAATCAAAATATCAAAGAGCGTATTTACATCAGATAAGACTCGGATTAGGATAGATCTAGATCTAGTCTAGCAAGGCCTGACCTAGATCAAGATCTTCCTTAAAATTTAGATTTAGATCTTGATCTGAAACATTCAATTGATAGACCTAGGTCTGAAGAGATCTAGATCTACGTAGGCCTAAACGTAGATCTAGATGCAGGCCAGTAGGAACAGGGAGGGTGCTGGGTGGAGGGGGGGGGGGCTAAGCCAGTCCAACAAAGTTGGCAAAAATGCTGAATTTGCCATATTTTGTATTAAAAATTTAGGGGAAATCCAATTTAGCCCCTCCAATATTCAGACACTGGCCCGAACAGGGGCTTTAAAGTGACATTTCAGATTTTTTTGTCATAAATTTTACTTTTATTTCTATCTGAAAGAGCATAGACTCTATTTCCTTATGAAAATTCTGAAAATTTCGAGCCAAAATATTGCGCCGTTTACGAGAAATTTATATTTTTGTGTTAAAATTGAACAAATTGTTGTGGACAACAGTTCGGATTTCTAGTATTTACACTCATTAGAATAACCAATCTTGGCATCAAGACATACTTTAAAAAGTTGAATTTGGAATGAAATGTCCCTTTAATAGCTCTCCATGAAATTGCTTTCTATGCGCCTGAGATCTAGAGTAATCTATCTCCTTTTCACACAATGTGACTCCAACTCCTGTTTTTCTTACACGTTAGGCCTACAATATGCCTAAATATCAAGTTTTTTATAGTATCCATACCTAGACTCAATTTACTAGCTATATGACGTCATTCATATCTTAGCGCGAGCTCAAGCCTCGAGCGCGCGCCAAAATAAAAATGACGTCATTTTATGGTTACATGACGTCATCAACATGGCTCGAACTTGGAACTTAGTTGCAGTGCTTTTATGTGTTTGTATTTTTTCCAATACGTTGGAGGATCGCGTAGATAAATCTGCTGGATTTCCGGGGACTGGGGAATTTCAGATGCCTAAGGAAAAGCTTCAGAGGAAAAGTATCGTTTCGAGATACAGACGAGCATTACCTGGGTCTAGCTGGAGGTTATCGAAAACCGAAATAAAGCAGCAGTTCGACGATTACTACAAATGCAAGGTCAAGGCCAACAAAGATGCCAAGACTCTCAAGGATACGATTAAAGCCGTGCTTGCGCTGGAAGGCCAACGGATCGAGTTGAAATGTCCGCTGTGTATTCGACCGGATCAAAAACAAAGAGCGAGTTGGCAGCGTGTTCGAACAGTCGACTCCAGTGTGCAGCATATTCACAGCGAACACGGAATCAAGATAAAGAAGGATCGAACTCTGGTGATTAAGCGCGTGGATCTCGTGCACGCTGGTCAGTATTTTTGTGTGGAAGGCAGTGATGCATTGGCGATATATCAAGTGGATGTTTTGTTCAGAGAACCGCAGAGAACAGTGTATGAAAATAACACGAAGGAACTCCTACATTCACAACGACTTGTCGATCACAACCTCAAGGTGGGTAGCACACAATTTGCATCATTTCCCAAAAGCAATGAGTTTTGTGCTTAAAATAGACTTGGTTTACCCTTAGCAGGCCCGTAGGAAGCAATTTCATATTAGGGTGGCTGGAGCCCACAAGCGCGGATCCAGGTATTTTTCCCAGGGCCCTGAGGGGGGGGGGAGCGTCTTCCGATCTTTTGCCCAGTTTTTCGCCAAATTCCAGGAGGGGGGGGTCAGCCCCCCTTACCCGACCCCTCTGAATCCGCGCATGCAGACACATGTCATACCACGAATGACTATATATAACAACAGTTGTCGTGGCACACAGGAACGAATGACGCAGTTTGTTTGGGACAAAACCAGTTATATTTTTGATAACTCCTTTTTTCGCAAAATTCCAGGGGGAGGTGGTCATGACCCCCTGACCCCCCTCTGGATCTGCGTATGAGCCCATGTGTCTGAATATGGGTGGGCTTAATTGGATTTTCCCTAAATTTTCAGTGTAAAATAGGGCCTATGGAAATTTGCCATTTTTGACCAACATTGGGGGGCCCCGGGGGCTTAGCCCCCTCCCCCTACCACCCCCCCTGTTCCTACGGGCCTACTTAGGCCTATGTTTTGATAAACCCTCTGTGTTGTTATACAGGGTGTTTCATAATATCTGTTACCATTACGAATAAATATAAATCATTGACTTTACATACAATAAAGTTATGTTATACACCCTTTTAAAGGGTACATAATAAAGTTTTGTGTCACGCAAAAATTATGGGAAAATATTGACGTCATGACGTCTTTTTTGACGTCTTCAAATTTGGGCCGTTTTTCAAAAGTGGTGATCTCCGTTGACGCATGGACAAAAGCTGTCAAACAGCTTGATCAATTATTTATCGATAACTGTCATCAGATCTATGAAAAAATAATATCCTGATGATGAAAATTCAACACATATGCTTAGAGAAATCTGACTTTGTCAGAAAAGATAATTTCATTCTCACAATTTAGCAGTATGGACGTCCTGAAATCAACCGGTAATAACTGGACCCTTCTTTTTCAGGACGAAAATTGTGAGGTTTAGACAACTTTAAATAGAGTTCACTGTCTGCATAAAATAAAGTAGAAATATGATTTTGCATTAAGGCTAAAAGCTAAAGACTTTCATACCCTTTGATTCTGGCTGGATGTTGCTGCGCTCCCACTTCAAGAGAAAATATTGTGTGGATTGAGAAAACATTTGGGACACAATATATTTCGTACAGGTCAGATAAAGTGTGACTTTTGCACTCACAAGACCTCACTCCGCTTGAATTTCTTCTTTGATATATCTGAACGAGCATGTATGTATAACCATGTTGCAATATCCATAAATGTATTTGAATAGCATTTCATTGTGAAAACATAATATTCCAATGGACAAGTGCAATTCGGTCATTACAAACATAAAGAGTCAGGTTGACGTCGTTTTGCAACGTGGATGACGTCATTTAGAATGCTTTGTCAAAAACTGTATTTTTTAATGGGGTTGAATCGGTATCAACCCTGAACGCAAATATACTATTGTTATATGTCAAAGAAAACTTTATTATGTCTATTTTCACATTGTACATTTCATTTAGATTTACATTTCTTGGTTAAAATGTACTTAAGATTCGAAATGGTAACACATATTATGAAACACCCTGTACAACCTCGCAACTACGGCTTGATTCAAGCCGTAGTTACGAGGTTTTATAACATCACCTACGAAATATTATTGTTTGTCCGAAATTATGTCACGGTTAACTGGATAGAATCGTTCCCTATTGCCACTATTGGGGACTGTATATGTCAAGTTCGAAAGGGGTTGCAGCCACTTGCAGGCGACAAAATAGATCCAGATCTAAGTAGTCATGAAAAGTGAAAAGAAGATCTATCTAAACATGACTCTGCACTATAGATATCTAGATAATGGTTGTTTTACATGCTTCTATCTAGACTAGATCTACATCTACAAATGTAATAACATGAAAAGTCAAATGATCAATGGAAAAAAAGAAAATGCTGGTTGACTCAAGGTTATGTAAATTTACATGGATCTATAAATGATCAAATTCTGGCCGTTGAAAATGGTCTATATTGAGGCATTTGACAGTGTAGTATACTATCATAGATTCCGATCAGCCTGTGCACACGCACGGTCTGATCAAGATACATGTTGCTCTTAAATTGTTCTTCTTTATTATCAGCAGCAATTATGTAAGAACAACACGAATTAAGATCACGCTTATTAGGCCACAGGTTTCTTCAATCTCCGAGCAGAGTTGTCGTTCGTTTCTCTCACCATACATGAATGTAATGAATGAACCGCCTGCAAAAGACTGAAGTTTCTTAGATCGGCTTAAATAGGCATAGACTGATCTGCATGTCGCTACTTTTTAACGAAAACCTCGTAACTGCAGCTTGTGTCAAGCTGCAGTTACTAGGTTTTCGTTGAAAAGTGACGATATGAATATCTCCAATGCCATAAGCAGTGGTTAGAAAATTAACTTTTTCAATGGGATATAATGTGCAATCCTCTTTGAACATTATCAATGTTGCGTTCTGTACTGGTGTCTAAATTATTCGGTAAGATGATTAACTTCAGGCTACATATAGCATAATTCACTGGGTCAAGGACCCACTTCTTGGCTATTAAACCTTGTAACATTTTGGTTTCGCTGTGACTATGACGCAGGCTTTTCTCAGTCACTACATGATAATCACAGACATTTAGCCCATTATTTTTCTTTCTTCTTTTGTATCTATGTATAAATTTATTTATCTATAAGACATATTAAAAAATGGGCCGAGTGCCTGTTATGTTGATAAGCGACCTTTTATTCTTTCCAGATCCTTTCTCAATTAACAAAGTATTCTTTGTTAATTATGCTATCACTCACGATAAATGACCTGACAGAGCATCACTAGCTAATAGCTAGTGATGCTCTGCCAGGTCATTCATCGCGAGGTGCCTTCGTTTTATTGGGACAAATTTATAATTACATTGTCCAATTCCACCTGTCAATCTGTAGTTGACCAATAAGAAAATAGATTCAGCCCGGAGCTGTTATCCCTTTCATATTTGATTATCTTCAACACAAAAGTCTTAATTCGTCTTTCAAAATAAAACTTTTGTGTCGGAGAATGTCTGAAAATTTGACGACAAACTGCGTAGATTTTAGTATAAAAAATTCAAAATAAGTTGCATTTAAAAATTGTTTTCTGACATGTAAATTGTCATATTTTAAAGAGAACTCTCTTGTTTTCACCAACAAAAGGTATCTACAAAATGGTCCGAGTGGGGCGAATGTGACGAGTGTGGCAAGCCTGGTAGACGACTGAGGTACGGGACATGTATGGTACAGAAAATCAACAACAATAAACCCAGTCTACCCATTGATATACCCATACTGCAGATGTATCCGGAGGGCGTACCTTGTCGGTCGACTGTGTTAGTCAGAGAAATGGCGAATCTTAGAGGCATTGGCGACAGAAATAGTGAAATGATTGTAGGTAAGTTACTTATAGTTATATAATCCGGGTTTTCTCTGATGAAATTCGCTCTTTGATATGTTGATGTCGCTCATTTACGACAATGAATGAGCGACATCAACATATCAAAGAGCGAATTTCACCAGAGAAAACTCGGATTAATACTAGTAGTTACGTATGTAACAAGGTTTTTTTATAACTTTGTCAGTGTTTCCACTGACTTTCAAAATTGGGGGTAATAAACATGATTTTTAAGCATGCTTGTACCCCCTCTATAAGAAACATAGAAGGCTTCTGGCAAAATCTGGGGGTAAAAGATTTAATTTGGCGGTGAAAAAAAAACATTTTGGTTTTTTTTTTTTTTTTGGAAACCCTGTTTGTTTCGCGTTGAACGTTGGCTTTTATTATTATATTTTCTAAAATATCACATCTTTTGCAGCGCCATGTTGTGCATATGTCGTTGTTTAAACACATTCTGGACAAAAACTAACCACTGTCATCAGAATAATTCGATTGGCTATAGGTTTAATCTACCTTTAATGATGGGGAAATCATCACTGTCACAATTGTTGTTTATAATAAAAATTTAGATATTAGGTCAAATGTTTTCATGAGTGTTTCAAACGTGTAGGCCTACCCATTTGAAGTGGATATAACTAGCGATTGTAAAACAATTTATGAATTGTTTCTAAATATATACTAAAAATGAATATTTAATAAGGCAGTCCACCCCTAATGCGATTTACGCGATATCGGAATTAATCGGACAACGTTATAAACATCCGCGGTGGAAGGTTCCATCGCCGAAGGATTATGACTGCTCTGATTGGTTCAGATACGCAACGAATGTTACAACGACGTCACTTGAATAATTCCGACGTCACATGAATCCCATTAGGGATGGACTACCTTAAATCTTCAACTTGCAGGCACATGTAACGTTTCTTGTCCGACCGTGCCGCCGCCTATCAGAGTGACCAACAAGTATGGTAAAGTGGTACAGATAGTCGAAGGTGGATATCATCCCATGGAGAAAAAGCCTGACCTACCACCTATGGTCATACGTAAAGTGCGCCACGAAAGCCAGGGATCTCACCTCATTTTACAGTGCCCTGTATCTGCATCGAACAAAGGAAAAGTAAGATGGCAGAGAGGGAAAAGGGCGATCAATTCGGCAACCATTCGTCGTCAAACACGTGGGAGAGTGTTTATTGACCGGCTCAATCGGCTACACATCCGGAAGTTGCGCAGACATGACAGTGCGCCGTATAACTGCTGGATATGGGAACAGCACATTGCGACTACTAAGGTTATTGTGTTCAAAGGTTTTGATGAAAATGTGAGACATTATATAACATACGGTGGACTTTTTATGACAGTTATTGCGTTCCCAATTTTTTGCATCTGTAAATTGTTTTGTCGAAAACGGAAACGACCGACAAGGTCTAAATGATTCGCATCACAAAATGGACCGGAAGTCAGAGGCAAGCACATAATAGGCGAGCTGTATGTACATGTTGTACATTGTTTTAAAACATGATATTTATAAAGTTTTTCCAACCGATGACAGTTTCTAGAATTCATAATGAACTGGGTCCAAATGGAAGAAAATCTGGCGAACATATGTTTTCTCTCTTTTCAAAATTTTCACGTAGCAATGCTTTTTACAGTTTAAGATATGGACCTAATTATCTTAAAATTTTAAATAAACGAAATATTTGGTCGCCGTCTGCAACTTTCTACCGTGTATAAAAGTATGTCCATTTTGTTAAAACTCTTATATTCAGAGTTTGAAAGTGTTTACGTAGGCGAGCATATCCAGCTTTTAACCAACCATTTCCTTTGTTATAATTGTATAACAAGAAATTTATTTGCATTTTAAAATAAAATAAATCCTTTCTAAATAACAAATCGTATTTTCATTTTCTATGGTGTAAAAGTAAATCCTTTCGCAATGTTTACTTTGCCATGTCTCGTACCAATACAAGTCTATTTTATCAGAATCCATACATTTTGTAGTCAGCTTTGCTCTGTATTAGAATAAGAACGATCCAATATTTTTTTCTTTCAGGAAACGGTTAATTGATGCCGAATACATTTGTTGATTACTTTATGTCATTGAATATTGGACGTTGTATTAATCAAAAGTGCACTCTTGGGATCTTCTCTGAAAGCACTCCGACACTCGAACAAAAGTCAAACGTGTCATGCCATTAAAAATCCAAAGTAGGTTCTACAAATAGAAGTATGGATGTTTTGAGTGGGAAAGTACCCTTATCTTTCACCTACTTTTCCGCTTGTCGATTTTTTTTGTTTTGCAGACCACAAAACGGGAAATTGAGAACATGATGGTTATCAGCATTTATTGTTTTCCTCAGTGTTTTCCCAAAGTTTTTTATTAGCCTTATTGACAAAAGCATAATTTGTACAAGAAAGGGTTGGCAATATGTACCGCTGCTTTAAAACAAACAAACAAAAAAAAAAAACAAAAAAAAAACTAGTAATTGCAGCTAAAAACAAGCTGACATTATGAGGTTTTTGTTAAATAGCCACGATTCTTGGATTCAAATGTAAGATATTATAGTAGAACTCTTGAGTTCTAGAACTGCCATTAAACGTTCAAGAACTGGTTCTAAAACAAGTTCAAAAGCCAGTTCTAGAACATTTAAGAACTAGTTCCGGAACATTAAGTGGCAAGTCTAGAACTTCTGTTTAAGAACTGGTTCAAGAAAGTTCTAGAACTGCTTCTAGAACTAGTTCTAGAACTCAAGTTCTAGAAGTGCCATTCAAGTATCATTTAATAGATGTTCTAGAACATTCTAGATCAGTTCTTGGACTTTTTTGCAGGGTTGTACTTGACAACCTTCGTTTAATTAAACGATTCAAATAATTAATTTACCTTTGTCGTGCTCAAAACCCTGTTAACAAATGGGACCTGGGGTCAGTATTATCGTTGATCGTACGACGAATTCAACATCATAATTTCCCCCACCAACTTTGTCGTTATGTCGTTGATAATACGGGTCCCAGGCTGTTTTTGGCGAGTCGAAGTAAAACTTTAAGCTTTAGAAAACATCAAGACAAAATAAGAAAATGTTTGATATCACAGAAATAGTAAGGAAAATTAAAAGTTACTGGCATTTTATTTATTTTTTTGCTCCTGTGATTTCCAAAAACCTTTCTATCTAGAGCGTCAGAATTTGGTCTTGTTTGCGAAACGGTTAAAGTTATAGTTCCATAATTATGTAATTTTGCAAGTAGGCCTATGCATTTGTTAGCGAACAATGCATTGAGAAAATGTTTCCAAATTATGGGTTGACTTTTGAAAAGAGAATAGACAGCAATTTTATACAGTATGTGGAAAGCATTGTGTCATAATGACAAAGCTATATATTCTACGGCCTTTCAACCCTTTCAAAAAACGACAAAACGTCCGAGCATTCCGATCTGAAAGCTGTTGCAAGCGAAAGAAACCGATGGTGGTTGTTATTCTTCTTTTTTTTTTCTTTTTCTTTTCAAATCTGCACCCAATTTAGATAAGAAAGTAATGAGACAAAGGAAGGAAATTCTTGTTATTAAAGTGACATTTCACATTTATTTCATTTTTCAAAAGTATGTCTTGATGCAAAGCTTGTTTATTCTGACGCGTAGAAATGCTATCAGTTGTTTGAAGTTGTTATTTTATAAGCAAAAAAATGCGCCTTTAAAGTTGAGACAGAAATGACAAATTCTATATAAATCTGAACTGTTGTCCACAACAATTTGTCTAATTTTAGCATAAATATATATATTTCTCGTAAACGGTTGAATATTTTGACTTGAAATTTTCAGAATTTCCATAATAAAAGATGCTCTTTCAGATAGAATAATAGTAAAATTTATGTAAAAATAATTGTGAAATGTCACTTTAAACATTTGCTTTCTTTGTTTAAATAGAATCTACTTTCTCAAACATTTTCTTTTTTGAACGTCAAAAGCAAATTTGTAACATATCTACATGGCAAGATACCGCGAAACATGATAATTTGATAAAAAGTGTCTAGATGGTATTTCCGTCTACCCTCATTTTGGCACTTTCTTTTACTACTGAACGCAGACGTTATCTTGCGATAGTTGGCTTGGGAAAAACCGATCTTCCTGATTTGGTAGTATTACCGAAAGTAGTATTACTTCAAACTACTTTCAATGTGTCAGCACCTATGAAATACGTAGTAAATTAATCCATTTGGTTATAAGTGATGCGTGGAAGTAGACACATGATACTCCGTAGGTTTTAGACTGGCCCAGACAACGGAAAACATTTGCTTGGGTCATGCCGCGTATACAAAGTTTCCTTTTCCATGAATGGCTTACTTGACCATTCCCACATACGATACCTCATTATGTCGTCCCGAACAGAAAGTATGATATTTGGGAAACACCGAGAGAGAATAAAAAAAATGCTGATGACCGACAATTTCTCCTTTTCTCTTAATGATGTTCTTATTTTCATTCGTTGTAATCAACCATTTTAAGACTATTTTTGATTTCAATTTCAGCTTCATAATTCATTTTGAGGTATACAATTCAAGTTCGATCAGTAGGCCTGCGTATAGGCCTGCTTTTATATGTCGTCGGTGTTATTGCAAAAGCTCGCACCAATCTGTTGTTACGAAGTTTTGCAATAACACCGACGATATGATATTGTCGTTTAGGAAAGGGTAAATCGATATCAATTAAGTGCGGTTATTTTGATGTTTAGTTTGAACTATCATTTGGTTCCATGCGTCGAGTAATTGGGAGTGAAATTATTTATTAAGGTCGTGAGATTTAAGGGGTAAACAAACGTATTTTTGGTTCAAAGCTCTGATTAATTGTTGGTGACATTGATTATTAAGATTATTTCGTCGGTTTTCTTGGAAAACCCCGTAACTAGACCTTGAACAAAGCTGTAATTACGAGGTTTTGCAATTACACCGACGATTGATTTATAAGGACATTGGATTTCAGTCGTAAACTACATTAAATTGCCAAATTATTCCAACGATACGGATTGGTGATAGACATTTATTGTAAACTGGTAAGTTATGTTATTACTATCATCATCATCATCATCATCATCATCATCATCATCATCATCATCATCATCATCATCATTATCATTATTATTATTATTATTATTATTATTATTATTATTATTATTATTATTATTATTATTATTATTATTATTATTATTATTATTATTATTATTATTATTATTATTATTATTATTATTATTATCTTTATTATTATTATTAAATATGAAGGTTGTTTCACTTACCGTACAAATGTTTTGACCAGTGAAGGTGTTGCTTGTACAAAAGAAACATTGTAGCTATAAAAAATGAAACATAGAGAATTATGAAACAAAGAGATTTACCAGCTTAACAAAGACGAATAACGTCATTCTAACAAACTTGAGAAAATATGAGAAAGTAATTGACTTTACAATAAATTATTATCATTTGAACCATATACCATTGAAGAAAACGTGTTTTTAGTATTCACGAGGGGTTGGTATAAAACCATTGTTACGTTGATTTATTTACGTCCTTTGATGAGTTTCGTACATTAAGGGGACGTGTTTAAATGCTGAAGTTCCGTTTCTATTATGAAATAATTGACTCTAAACCCTTTCCCGAACGACGAATTTTGGCTGTTGAATACAGCAAAATGGATGTTGATAATGATTAAATTTATGTAAGATATAGCATAGGAACATTGAGACAAGAGGAGAAATTTAAACTGCTTGTCATCAGCAGTTTCTTCTTTTGCCTCAATGTTTTCTAAACCTTTTCGAATAGGGACGTCAAAACCAGGTCTTGTTTGGGAAATGGTTAAAGCCATGTTCGATCCATATTGATGACACCCGAAGGTGAATTATTCTATTGAAACTGAATTGTAAAGCGATTACGTCGATAAATAAGCTTACAAAAGGAACGCATATCGTTAGTTCTCTTACAAAAATCGTTACGACACCGGTATTTTAAGCCACAATTACGAGGTTTAAAAACAGGGATTTAGGTAATACATAGTGCCATAAATGCATTACTTATCATTTTGGAAATTAAGTGATTCATGTGTTTCCTCATTACATGTACGTTTAAGGGGGAATGCTCCAGTTTCCTAATTTTTTTCCCAATAATAGAATTTATTTATATTTTGTATTTTGAAATTACATGTTATTACCAATTGAAATATAAAATAAAAATGGATGGTCAGCGATCTTGTTTGAATTTTATAGGCATTCGTATCACATACCCCTACAGCGAAAAAATGCACAATTTCTTGCACCTGTCCAAGGTAACTAAATGCTAATAAAATGATGTATATTTATCGTTTAGTCCCGAAAACGGATTTAAAGTAACGTCTTACATTTGATAAGAACAGAAAACCCAAAATATGTGCTTCTATAAACGCAAAAATGTATAAAACAGCATGCTCACGCGTTCGATTAGATCAACGAAGCTGGAGTATTTTATGTCAAAATTTGCATATTTTTGGAAATATTTCAAGTTCTACATAATAGAATTTGATAAAACTCCCTCGTTGTATTAAGCAACATGTCCTGGTAATAATTCAAAAAGAAAATGTATAGGTCAGCGCACTTATTTGTGAATTACAGCTATTTTTATCAGCTACACATGAATAAAATGACGCAAAACAGTGGTAACTGCACACACACTTACGACTATCTTGCTCTAATAATCGATTTCCATCTTGAGGAAATCAGTTTCGCATAATAAATACACTTTTACCATCGAATATGGTAAATTGTAGTGATTTGTTATATTATTGAAAATATGGTAGCGAAACATATTGGTACGAAACACTTAATTTACTACAGTAAAGACCGAGTGTTCCGAAAAACTGGAGCATTCCCCCTTAAAAGATCTTTTCAAATAATGTTTAATTACATAGTTAATTATCAACGTGCACGGTATAGGCAATAAATACCGAACACTAATCGTGGAATTAGCCACTGCAAAATTTTTGAGGGCAGTCAGTAAAGTTCGGTTGCCTAATGGTAATTTTACTTTTTTTACAGCAAAGCTAGGAAGTGACACAAGTTTCCACCATCTTGCCAAAACCTCGTCATCAAGATGTCCACCATATTTCAAGTTATCTGCATCATCGCCGTTGTGAATCTCATTCAAGCAGAGGCGCCAGACAATTCCATGAAGCTTTTGTACGATTATTTGTTCGTAAACAGCACGTATAACAGCAAGGTCCGCCCTCAAATCAACTGGACAGAAACAACGGTGATAAACGCAAGCATGGTGGTTGTTAATCTTAACGGATATGACGAAGTCGCCGAGCAGTTGTCCCTTACCGGCAAGCTGACGATCGAATGGGTGGACGAATATCTCACATGGGATCCCGTCAACTATGGCGGCTTGACCTTGCTGAATGTACCGGAAGGCGACATCTGGAGACCGGATGTGACGTTAGAGAACTCCGTCACGAGTTATACCGATTTGGGATCGTCGTACATGTTCGTGACCGTCGATAACACTGGTCACGTGACTTGGAAACCGATGAAAGTTTTCAAGTCGGCATGTTCCGCAGATGTAAGGCACTTCCCAATGGATGTTCAGACGTGTTTGTTGAAATTTGAAATATGGAGTTATTCGATTGACGCTGTAAGGCTGAATGTGACCCATGATTATGTAAAATTGCACGGATATAAAGGTCTACCTGAATGGGAAATAACACAAACAAAAGCCGAAATGTTGATAGAAAACGGAGATCATTATGCAGGATTTAGTATCACACTAACTAGAAAACCTTTGTACCTGTTCATGAACGTAATACTGCCCATTGCTGTCATTTCTCTACTTGGACAATGCGTGTTTCTGTTACCATTAGAGAGCGGAGAAAAGGCTAGTTTTACTGTAACGATATTACTATCATTGGTCGTATTTCTAACCATAGTCAGCCAACATCTACCAAACACTTCTGACAATATTTCAGTATTCAATCTGTTCGTGTTTGCACAAGTCCTATTCTGCACCATTTTCACGGCTGTAACCCTGCTTCAACTGCGCTTGTTTTACATGGACGACGACGTTAGGGTACCAGCCTGCATCCAATCTGTTGTCAGATGGCAACTTCCGCGATGTGGTGACAAAAGAAATCATGTTAATTCAAACTCTTTCATGAGCAGATCAGATACGGCAGTGGAAAAGCATGCGAAGGATCACAGTGTTTCCATCACCGATGTTAAAGAATATAAAGAAGTCGAGGAGAATGATGATATTGAACAAATTAAAGATGCCCCAGTCAATGTAACTTGGAGAATGGTCGCCGTGTGGATGGACCTTCATGCCTATATATTGTTTGTAATCATGAACATAATACTTATTTTGTGTCTTGTTTCTTTATAAACAAGAAGTGTTTTCACTAAAAACATCGTCTTTATTCATAAAATGTGAACTTCTGTCTTTACAGTCTGATCCTATTTTTAGAAATAGTTTATGATGTTGGAAGAATTGATAATTGACGAGCCTTTGAGAACAACAAAGGCTCGTCAATTATCAATTTTAACAACCGAATTGGATTAATTTTGATAGGCAAACACATTGAAAGATTGATTAATTGAATTTTATCTGAAGCAATTTTTAACAGCAAACACAGTAAACAGTCACAGAAATCAAAGATCTAATGCGACAGTAGAGAAACATGCGAAGAGTCACAGTGTTTCCGTCACTGATGTTAAAGACTACAAAGAAGTCGAGGAAAGTGATGATATTGAACGAATTAAAGATGCCCCAGTCAATGTAACATGGAGAATGGTCGCCATATGGATGGACCTTCATGCCTATATATTGTTTGTAATCATGAATATTATTCTTATTTTGTGTCTTGTTTCTTTATAAACAAGAAGTGTTTTCACTAAAAAGATCTCCTACATTCATAAAATGTGAACATCTGTCTTTAGTCTTTACAGTCTGATTCTATTTTTAGAAATATTTTATGAGGTTGGAGGAATTGATAATTAACGAGCCTTCGTGAAGGCTAGTCAATTATCAATTTTAACAACCGAATTGGATTAATTTTGATAAGCAAACACATTGAAAGATTGATTAATTGAATTTTATCTGAAGCAATTTTTAACAGCAAACACAGAAATCAAAGATCAAATACGACAGTAGAGAAACATGCGAAGGATCACAGTGTTCCCGTCACTGATGTTAAAGATTACAAAGAAGTCGAGGATAATGATGATATTGAACAAATTAGAGATGTTCCAGTAAAAATAACATGGAGAATGGTCGCCGTGTGGATGGACCTTCATGCCTATATCTTGTTTGTAATCCTGAACATCATTCTTATAATCTGTCTTGTTTCTTTGTGAATGACCATACTTTCTGCTCCATTAAAGTAATTGTGCATAAGAAGTAAATGTTTATAATGGTTTACTGTGTTTCTTACCCCTTTCCCAAACAAGACCTGGTTTTGACGTCCCTTATAGAAATGGTTCGGGAAAATATTGAGACAAAAGAAGAAACTGCTGATAACCAGCAGTTTCTCCTTTTATCTCAATATTTTCTGTGCCATATTCTACACAAATCATATCTTTAATAACATCCAGTTTGTCTTTTGTGGCAGTTTTCGAAGTGAATCGCCCTAAAAAATTGCCGTTTGGGAAAGGGTTAAGCAATTGCGGCATCGGTTGTAGTGCTGTTTTCACGCATCGGACTCTCACTCATGAGGTCCCGGGTTGGATCCTTTCGACAAAATTTAAAAATTGTCTCTCGCCAATGGTTTGATAAATGTTAAGCTATGTGGGAGAGCAGCTGGAGGCTCGGTAAGAATGTTATGGTATTAGAACTGGTGCGAGAAATGACTGGACTCCAAGGCATCATCATATGACGTACCAAATGCGTCAAAAGTCTATATGTAAGGAGCACCTATAAAAATACAAGTGCACTTGTATATTCTGATGTGGTTTAATGAATTTTATTCGTGCACTTGTATTTTTTATAAGAGCACTCGTAAAATTTATAAGATCACCCCAGAATATACAAGTGCACTTGTAAGTTTATAGGTGATTGAACAGTCTCGTTTCGACACGGACATCTCTTTATATAGCTTGATCGTGTTAAAAAGTGTACGTATACAATTTACTAGTGCACTTGTTAATTTCAGCCTGGTCGTATAAAAAGTACAAGGGCACGTATAAGATTTATAAAACCACATCAGAATATACGAGTGCAGTCGTATGTTTACATGTGTACGCTAAATATACATGTAGGCATTTGACCTATTTGGTACGACAAATCAGCATACCCGTTTTATTCGAATCAGTCTGAATACTTACTCGCTGTCTGATATCGAATCCATTTTAGTTTGAATTCCTGTACGCCTAATTGAGATGTAATTTAACCTTTCCAAAGCAACCTTTCCCGGGTTTTATCGTCGCTCTTAGAAAAATCTTGAGAAAACATTGACACAAAAGAAGTAGATATTGGTACAGATACATTTTAGTCTTTGTGCTGTATTGCGCACAATTTTAATATCAGTCAATCCATTTTTTGGCAGTTTGGGTAAGGGTAGGGGTTTCAGTCTAATTGTAATTGATCGTGTCCAGAATCGATTAGTGGTATGACGAGTGCAATGTAATCAGCGGAAAAAAATATTCTAAACATGCACTCAATTTATCTTCTTTTGAAATGATCACACGCAATTAATGGATCCAATTAAACTTTAAAGAATTAATGCCTATTTACACCGGCGGAGAGGCTTACTCGAATCAATTCTAATCTGCAACTAGAACTGTCGCAGAGCGGACAAATACCCCCCACTAGCACCTTGTCACTGAAAAAGTGCTGTAGGTCAATCGGTTCTTGACTTAGAGCACGGAAACGGATTTTAAACAAAGTCCGATTGTGACCTTGACCTTTGACCTTGGTGACCCAAAAACAATAGGGCACCTCCTTGGTTCATGGGCAACAACTGTGTAAAGTTTCACGATCCTAGGTCAACCGGTTCTTGACTTAGAGCACGGAAACGGATTTTAAACAAAGTCCTATTGTGACCTTGACCTTTGACCTTGGTGACCCAAAAACAATAGGGCACCTCCTTCGGTCATGAGCAACAGCTGTGTAAAGTTTCATGATCCTAGGTCAACCGGTTCTTGACTTAGAGCACGGAAACGGATTTTAAACAAAGTCCGATTGTGACCTTGACCTTTGTGACCCAAAAACAATAGGGCATCTCCTTGGGTCAAGGGCAACAGCTGTGTAAAGTTTCATGATCCTAGGTCAACCGGTTTTTGACTTAGAGCACGGAAACGGATTTTGAACAAAGTCCGTTTGTGACCTTGACCTTTGACCTTGGTGACCCAAAAACAATAGGGCACCTCCATGGGTCATGGGCAACAACTGTGTAAAGTTTCATGATCCTAGGTCAACAAGTTCTTGACTAAGAGCACGGAAACGGATTTTGAACAAAGTCCGATTGTGACCTTGACCTTTGACCTTGGTGACCCAAAAACGATAGGGCACCTCCTTGGGTCATGGGCAACAACTGTGTAAAGTTTCATGATCCTAGGTCAACCGGTTCTTGACTTAGAGCATGGAAAAGGATTTTAAACAAAGTCCGATTGTGACCTTGACCTTGGTGACCCAAAAACAATAGGGCACCTCCTTGGGTCATGGGCAACAACTGTGTAAAGTTTCATGATTCTAGGTCAACGGGTTCTTGACTTAGAGCACGGAAACGGATTTTAAACAAAGTCCGATTGTGACTTTGACCTTTGACCTTGGTGACCCAAAAACAACAGGGCACCTCCTTGGGTCATGGGTAACAACTGTGTAAAGTTTCATGATCCTAGGTCAACCGGTTCTTGACTTAGAGCACGGAAACGGATTTTAAACAAAGTCCGATTGTGACCTTGACCTTTGACCTTGTGTAAAGTTTCATGATCCTAGGTCAAACCGTTCTTGAGTTAGAGCACGGAAACGAAAAAGTCTACGGACGGACGACTGGACGGACGGATGGACGGATGGACGGACGGACTGACAGACAGACAGACATGGTGAAACCAATATACCCCCCTCTACTTCGTAGGTGGGGGGTATAATAATGAGATACTTATGTTTCTGCATTTTGTTTTGGCACCTTTGAGTAGCTTTGGCGTCAAATTTGAAAACTTAGAATATTCAGAATTTTAGGGAATGCTGGTTAGTTTAAACATATTTTAATGCCATCAAGCGTACATACATATGTAATTTTTTACAAGTGAAAAATCAACAGTTGGCAAAGGGGTCTGGCCACAAGTTCTGACAACTTAGATACGGCCATTCCCTTATAACAAACCTGGTCTAGAGTCACTAGTTTTCACATATTGTATACTTGCTGAACCGTACACAATAGTGTGCGTACAGTTCAGCAACTATACATATATGAACACTTAAACACAACTTTTTACTTTGTGGTAATACGTGACAATAATATTCCGGCAATAGAACAGAATTACAGATGGTGTTGAATATGTATTAATCTTTCTTTTAGAAGAATAGATGTATTTGTTGTCAGCTGAGAGATGAGAAGGGTTTACTGAACGTTTATGGGACTGCAAATATAATTATCCAAATCTGTTTGTTTCTTTTATATAATTTTGAACTGTTTTAAAGATAAAAGAATTTTCGTCAAATGTGAGAGTTTCGGACCCAAAGAGTAACAGTTTTTCATTCAAAGGATGGAATCTGTACAGCGAATGGAAAAGTCGTAATCTCGAGTTAATATACAAAGGACACCGAAAAAAGAAATGCTCAGCGTCTTCAATTGTGTGTCCTCAGTTGCAATTTGCATCTGGCGAGATATGATTACGAAATAAATCATTTTGTAAGTCGCTACATTTATTCCTTATCCGGGTGTGAAAGACTGATAACTTTCTCTCGCCTACATGAAAATGCTTGGGAACACTTGGAACGGAATACATTTGTAATATACGCGATTTAAACAAAGAAAGAGATTGTATTGATTTTATGTCTGCTGGAAAATCATTCCATAGAGTAACTGCAGATGGACTGGAATGCTGGTTATGCGCTTTCATGCAGCAGTGGCAATATTTGAAATAGTTACATAATTATTCATATTGAAGTATGTTCATAAAATTATGTCAAAGTAGCATTCCCAAACATTTGGTACAATTCTGAGAAAATTGCAAAGACGTCGAGTATCAAAAGATGGTGAACAATGAGTGCAATATTAGTTACTTGGTTACTTGGTTGTAGAGACCGATCAATGTTCATAAGCCTTCGCCCAACTCTGGTCCGTTTGATTAAAGGTGCATAATTTACATTTTTCGATCTTTTGGTGGTGGAAGACGTGGGAAATGACGAAATTGTTGATTACAAGCAATTTAGTCATTTTTCACGAATGTTTGTCGAAGCATCCATTCTGCGGCCACATATTTATTTGGAATGTGTTTCCTGACAAAGGACCCATTCTTATTTGTCTTAAATGCAAACTGATTGTATTTGCACCAGCGCGAAACATTGAAGAGGCACTACACTTTAACACGTTCCCAAACGTCAAAAGATCACGGTGGTTCAATTTGAAAGCTGATGCAGAGGACAAAATGGGGGTGTTAAAAAATGTAAAATTTGAATATGATATAGGACAGGAAACATTGAGGCAAAACGAGAAAATGCTAATGTTTTCCAAAACCTATTCTACTAGAGACATCAAAACCAGGTCTTGTTTGGCAAAGGGTTAAGGTCTGATCACGAACAATTCCTGATTTTGCCGTCCCTTATAGAGAATATTTGGGAAAACATTGAGACAAAAGAAGAAAGAGCTGATGATCAGCATTTTCTCCTTTTGCCTCGATGTTTTCTATGGTCACAATATACGCCGCCCCTCCCAGAGACTAATTTTTAAGGGGGCATACCTCAGGCAAAAATCAATGAACCATAAAATCCTTCCTTCATGCACATCTACTAAGTAAGGTGATAATATTGACCAAGTTTCAAAAAGATCCAGCCATAAACGTAGGAGTTGTGCTCACAAGACAAGTGGACAGATGTACGGACGGACGGATGGACAGCCGGAGAAGATGACGCCTCTGGTGGCGTGGTTAGGGTATATATGATCACAAACAATTTCACATTTACATCACATCATTGCCTGTTTTTGGAAATGCACAATCAGTGATCATGCTTAAAAACATTGTCAATGTTATTCTAAAATCTCATAACCACAATCAAGCAGTAGTTACGAGGTTTTAAAACTACAACGACAATATGCCTGACTACAATAGTACCGGTCGAAAATGACAGTGACGTAGGCTAATGTTTACTACTTGACAACCAATCAACTCTGTTCGTATTTGTAACGGTGCAAATCAGACGAATTGATTGGTTTTGCAGCAGTAAACATCAGCCTACGTCACTGTCATTTTCGGCTGGGACTATTGTAGGTCTTTATTGAGCAGGGAAAACATTGATTAAATAATCAAAACAATGTTTTAATAATGGGAAAATGTTTTATTAAGTCAAATACGACCATCGTCAAAAACAATATTATTCTTGCATTAATTTAACAGTAAACCATAGCACTAATTCGAATGAAAAATCATTTATGACATCAGCTGGCTTTGATAAAAGAACATTATCCTTTTTATTATTAACGTTTTCCAAACGACAAAATTTTATGGTGGAGAAATTTGATAATTTCTGCAGACGACAGATGGGTGTTAGTAAAGATAGAATTTTGGAATGAAATAGGTAAGAAAATATTGAGTGAAAAGGAGAAAATGCTGATTATCTGCATTTTCTGCTTTTGCCTAAATGTTTTTCCAAGTATATTCTTTTAGAAGCGTCAAAACCATCTACAGCTTGGGAGAGGGTTAAACATCATTTAGTCATAATGACTTCGGAATAGACAAAGAAAGCCTTAGAAAACATAGAAAAAATAGAGAAAAATCTGCTAACCATAATTTTCTTCTTTTTCAATACTGATTTATCAAAAAACATTGGAATTGTCTTCAATATAATGCTATGGTGAACATACATGTACATATGAATACTTTTTATGCTTTTTTGTAAAAAATATATACTATAATTATAACTTAATTTTTCTGTAAATATTTACAAATCTTCTATGATAAAATAGTAATAAAAACATGTTATTAATAACATCAAAATATATTGTTATTTGTTTGTTATGGATTAACTCTTTCTTAAACATAATCTGGTTTTGACGCCCGAAGAAGAAAAGGTTTGGGAATACATTGTGACAAAAGAAGAAAATGCTGATTACTAGAATTTCCTCCTTTTGTCTCCACATTTTCAATGCTATAACATACATCTTTTCTACTTTGATATCTATATTTTTGTCATTTGCAACAGCTTTCAAATTGGAGCAATCCAAATTTTTGCTGTTTGAGACAGGTTACTTTACTTTAATGAAGCATAAAATTGGTACATTCTGACAAAGATTTGTGTCTGAAAAACATGAAGGGGAAAGGAGAAAATTCTGGACATCAGAATTTTCTTTTTTCCTTCATTTTTTTCAGTTTTTTTGTTAGGAATGGAACAAGTCTTGAGTTTAGACTGCTTTTAATTCTTAACTTGGTAATATGATAATAGCAAAAGGAGAAATTCTGCTACATTCCAGCAAAGCTATGAGCAATTCTTTTTTCTAAATAAGGCACATTTTTTCCGAAATCAGTTCAGAACAAATTATTTCTCATTTCATCAAGGTTTCTTATCTCAAAGTTGTCAAGAGTACCACTATGTAAGCTCTTATTGTCGCTTTTCTTCAAAAACCTTGTAACAGCAGCTTGTTTTAAGCTGCAGTTATGAGGTTTTTGAAGAAAAGCAGCGTTATACTGGACTCAAGAAAATTTAGTTGCTTAGATTACATGAATATGTATACCAAATTGAATTGTGTTCTTATTTATTGATAAAATATGTGAAATCATGTTATTGAAAAAGATATGGAATATAATTATGTTTAATTTACCCAATCCCTTTTATATAAATAAATAAGGCTATTTACTGGTACTTCCTACAGAAAATTGAACCATAATTATTACCATTTACCTGTGATATAAAGGATTTGTAGATACATTTGTTTAGCACTGCTGTAAGTGAATATAATTATAAACAAGAGTGCCTGAAAGGCACTGATATCGCTCACCTGAGTTCTTCGTGTATTTGATTGTGTATAATATAGGTTTTGTTGTAAACAAATATATATGTCAGTATTATGTCATATTAAATATTGTAAACTAGAATATCACTGAAAGTGATCATACCCCCAAACAGCACTGTTTTTGTGCATTTTGAGAAGTACATTTCATTTGAACTGTGATCGGATCAATTGGGAAAAAGAGCAAACAAAAAAATCAACAGACCAAACAACACATGTAAATGTTGCGAAAAATACCAATTTTCAACAAAAGGACATAACTCATTTAAAAATCAACAAGCCCCACCCTGCCATGCCCACATTTTTTTCAATTAATCAAAAATTCTCAACCATGTATTGAAGACAGTCACTCAAGGTACATTCCTGTAAGGTTTGGTTCAACTTAGCCCTATAATTACTTTTTGAAAGAATTTTCTCATGAATTTGTTAAGTCCAGTAAGCCCTGCCCCGCCAAGACCACATTTTTTGACGAATAAAAAATTCTCGAACAGATATTGTAACGTGTCACCCAATGATCATTTCTGCCAAGTTTGGTAACAAATTGCCTGATGATTAAGGAGAAGAATATTTTGGAAGAATTATCTAACAATTTCTTGAAGTCTGGTAAGCCCCACCCTGTAAGCCGATGTTTTTCACCCAATCAAAAATTCATGAACATGTGTTGAATACAGTCTCTCAAGGGACATTCCTGCTACGTTTGGTTCAAATTGGCCGAATGATTGATTTTTAAAGATTTTTCACATGATTTCTCCTAGTCCGATAAGCCCCGCCCTGCCACACCCACAATTTTTGACAAATCAAAAATTCACGAACAAGTTTTGAAAAGGGTCACCCAAGGAACATTCCTTTCAAGTTTGGTAATAATTAGCCCAGTGGATAAGGAGGAGAAGATTTTTGAATAATTATCTTTCGATTTCTCGAAGTCTGATAAGCCCCGCCCTGCCACGCCCACAATTTTTGACGAATCAAAAATTCATGAGCATGTATTGAAAACAGTCACTCAAGGGATATTTCTGCCAAGCTTGGTTCAAATTGGCCTGATAATTGATTTTTAAAGATTTTTCACATGATTTCTTTAAGTCTGATAAGCCCCGCCCTGCCACGCCCACAATTTTTGATGAATCAAAAATTCATGAACATGTTTTGAAAAGGGTCACCAAATAAACATTTCTGCCAAGTTTGGAAAGAATTGGCCAAGTGGTTGAGGAGGAGAAGATTTTTGAAGAATTCCCTAATGATTTCTTTTAGTCTGATAAGCCCCGCCCTGCCACGCCCACAATTTTTGACAAATCAAAAATTCACGAACAAGTTTTGAAAAGGGTCACCCAAGGAACATTCCTTTCAAGTTTGGTAATAATTAGCCCAGTGGTTAAGGAGGAGAAGATTTTTGAATAATTATCTTTCGATTTCTCGAAGTCTGATAAGCCCCGCCCTGCCACGCCCACAATTTTTGACGAATCAAAAATTCATGAGCATGTGTTAAGAACAGTCACTCAAGGGACATTTCTGCCAAGCTTGGTTCAAATTGGCCTGATAATTGATTTTTAAAGATTTTTCACATGATTTCTCTAAGTCTGATAAGCCCCGTCCTGCCACGCCCACAATTTTTGACGAATCAAAAATTCACGAACAAGTTTTAAAATGGGTCACTCAAGAAACATTTCTGCCAAGTTTGGAAAGAATTGGCCAAGTGGTTGAGGAGGAGAAGATTTTTGAAGAATTCCCTAATGATTTCTTTAAGTCTGATAAGCCCCGCCCTGCCACGCCCACAATTTTTGACGAATCAAAAATTCATGAACAAGTTTTGAAAATGGTCACCCAAGGAACATTTCTGCCAAGTTTGGAAAGAATTGGCCCAGTGGTTGAGAAGGAGAAGATTTTTGAAGAATTTCCTAATGATTTCTGTAAGTCTGATAAGCCCCGCCCTGCCACGCCCACAATTTTTGACAAATCAAAAATTCACGAACAAGTTTTGAAAAGGGTCATCCAAGGAACATTTCTGCCAAGTTTGGAAAGAATTGGCCCAGTGGTTGAGGAGGAGAAGATGTTTAAAGCAATTGTTGACGACGAACGACGCACGACGCACGACGCACGCCGGACACAGGGTGATCACAAAAGCTCACCTTGAGCATGTTGCTCAGGTGAGCTAACAAATATACAACAGTTTTACTTTAACCCATTTCCAACCAGCAAAATTTTAGACTGGTCCAAATTAAAAGATATTGCAGACACAATTTCAAGTGAATGAAATTTAATTCTTTTTTGTCCTCTTGGGTAGAAAATAATGTGGGAAATAAAGAAATTGCTTGTCTCAAGCAATTTCTTCATACTCCACAAGGTTTCCAAAAGTCTTTTTGGTGACTCAAAAAGAGTCAATGTGTGTTATTGGGCTAAACCTTTAGATATTAACCCTTTCCCAAACAAGACCTGGTTTTGACGTTCCTTAATAGGAAAGGCTTGGGAAAACATTGAGGCAAAAGAAGAAACTGCTGATAACCAGCAGTTTCTCCTTTTGCCTCAATATTTTCTTAGCTATATTGTACGCAAATCCAACCTTGATTAGCATTTATTTTGTTGTCTGCAGCAGCTTTTGAATTGGAGCACTCTGATATTTTGCCGTTTGGGAAAGGGTTAATCTTTGAAAAATATATGAGCCAGAATCTTGAAAAAAAGTTCCTTATTGCATTCTAGACAGCCATGTTTCCAGGTCAGTTTGTGCCTTAATTCAGTCTGATCAGGGTTCATGCTGTTGTCAGGCAGACACTTATAGTCATGAAGAAGCAATTAGAGAACAACAAGGATCCTGATCAGACTGTGTGTATACACAGGCTGATCTGGATCTATGTTGGTCTCAAATGTCATACAGGTGTCTTTCATATTTTAAGTGTCACAGAAAACGAACGATTATAAAAATGTGCAAAAAAGCACCATTTTATCTGAGACAGATTTAAATATTGTATCACTGGATATATTGGAAACTGCCAATACTACAGTTTGAATAAGGTGTAGTTAAGGCATTTTCAAACATAGCCAAAGACATTCAGCATAGCTCATATTATAAAAAGATGCTAGAAAATACTGGTACAAATCTATGCAACTTGGTTTTAGCGAAACTAAACACATAACATATTTGCAGTTAACTATTTTCTTTCAATTAATCAAAACTAATAAACAAGTCACAAATTAACAATTCAAAATAGACACTTAAAATAGACACTTTAACGTTATCGACTAGTTTTACAGCAAATTGTTAGTGGGGAATTGAAACCTCGTAATTTCAGCTTGACAAAGCTGGAGTTATGAAGTTTTGATCCCCCACTGGCGAAATATTTCTATCACTCAACCAATCAATCAAATGATAGAAAATAAATTCCTAAAATACATCACTACTTTTGGACGGAATGTTCAATTGCATTTGATATGTCTTATTTATCAGCAGTTTTTCATAACTATTACCAAATATTTATTTTCATCCCAATTTCTACTTTGTAAGTTCTCAGACAATTCTAATGAAAACAAAAAAATATAGAGCTTTTAACCATTTTTAAAGTGTCACAATTCGGTGCTCAAAATTTAAAGCCACCAGAGATGACAAAGTGGGTGTTGATAAGGATAATATTTTTAACAATATAGCATGTAAAATATTGAGGTAAAAGGAGAAAATGCACATTATCTGCATTTCCTTCTTTTGCCATAATGTTTTTTAAGCTTTCAAAATAGGCATGTCAAAACCAGGCCTTTTTGGAAAAGAATTAAGACTAAATAATTTGTGGTAATAGATTAAACATAATTATCCTCAGGAATGTTAAAACAAAGTAATCAATGGAAAATTAACCCTTTCCTAAACATGGCCTTGTTTTGATGACCCTACACAAGATTAGGTAAGAAACTTGTGAGGGAAAAGGAGAAAATATTGATGACCAGCATTTTTTCACTTTTCCTCATTCATTTCAAAGCTATAATTTGCAAAATGTCTTTTCTTGAGTAGTTTTGAATTGTCGTATGCAATAATTTTCAATTTTGCCTACCTCAAAATTTGCAGTTCGGGAAAAGGTTAAACAAGATAAATGAGCACTAAACATGTAAAAAGTAATTACAAAAATGAATGACTTGGCACATTAAACAAGGCAGGGAATTATGTATTGTAACAAGATTTTTCAAATAATTTTGTTAAAATATATCTGATTTGAAAAAGATTTGAAGCAGGAAGAATGTCAGAAACTCAATGGATATGCAAAATGTGAGGAATCCTTTAAAACTCAGCTGATAAAAGTTATTGATGACAACCAAAATTTTGGTTGGTCATCAATTACTTTTTTATCAGATGGTTTTTTAAAGATCAACAACATCCATTCCTGGTGTTTCCCCACTTTCTCTGCTTCAAAGAGGATGCAAATTGCTCACACATCAACAAAATAATTGAAGATTTTCTGAAATTGTTGTGTCCCATGATTCCCCACCATGTTAAACAAATCTAACAATTAAAGGGAGATACAAACTAACATTTATTAACCCATTACCAAACGACAAAATTTTAGACTTGTCCAAATTCAAAGATGTTGCAGACGACAATTAAAAGTGAATAAAATCTTACATATTTGGTTGTTTTGTGTAGAAAACATTGTGGGCAATGAAGAAATTGCTTGTCACAAGCAATTTCTTCATTTTCCACATGGTTTTCCAAAGCCATTATCTAATGGGGAGTCAAAAAGAGTCACTGTGTGGTAATGGGTTAATAACGTAAGAACTTCAGTTAAGAAGGGGCAAAGGCTTTTAAAAAACAACAGCAAAATTTGATTTATTTCTAATAAAGCACTTTGATGTGGGTACTCATTGGAATTGACCAAACGCCGACTGTCAATCAAAAACATCGATTAGCCAATGGGTGATCAGAAAAATGTCATGCACCAATTGTTCTTTGTTGCACGTGTTATTGTATTGATTTATCGACTGACAATCAAAACAATCGACATGCCAATTGCAAAGAATTTTGTGCTAACAATAGACTAGGTTTACGGTTATGTTTTGATAAACCGTCGGTGTTGTTATAAAATCTCGTAACTACAGCTTAAATCAAGCCGTAGTTACGAGATTTTATAACAACACCTACGAAATACTGTTTTGTTAGTCCGAATATACTTCACGATTAACTGGGGAAAATTGTTCCCTATAAACGAACACATGTCCATTGTTTGTATTAAATTCTATGTTGGGCGGAGCGATCTGTCGATTGGCGTTTGGTCAATTGTCTCAAAAAACTGTTCAAATGAGTACTCACAACATAGGATTTAAATCTGAAATGATAATTTAGAATGTCTTTACCCCCTTGTCATTACTATAAAGGCAAAATGTCTTGTTTTGGCACAATAAAATCAATTATTACAGGTCTTTCAATTTCAACATACAAGAAATCTAGAGGGAAACCTTTTGAAAACATTGTGCAAAGAGGATGCAAGAACTGTTTACTCCATGTATTACTATGAATTTTTATATAAAAGTATCACAATATATGGACGGTTAAAAAAATTAAATGGACGGAAATCTATTTAGTATAAAAGAAATAACAAAGGAATGTTTAATTGATCTATTTAGACACTTTCACAGCAACATATAAGAGGGGGGTAAAATGCATTCTAAAAATTTTAATTCAAACCCAAACCCTATGTAGTGGGTACTAATTTGAATTGTCTCAATGAGACAATTCTAATAAGTACCAACAATATAGGATTTCATGAACAATTAGCGATATATTACATTAACCCATTACCACACAGTGACTCTTTTTAACTTTCCACAAGATAATGGCTTTTATAAACATCATGGAAAATGAACAAATTGCTTGTGACAAGCAATTTCTTCATTTTCCACAATGTTTGCAACCCCAAAAGACAACAAAAATTTAAAATTCATTAATTTGAAATTGTCGTCTGCAATATCTTTGAATTTTGACTAGTCTAAAATTTTGACAATTGGTATTGGGTTAAAAACATCATCACTCCCTCTTATCAGTAGCTTCGGAATTAGACATATCTGCTGCATTTTATTGGTAGCATTTAAAATTGTCATAACTACATTAGCTACTGCATTTTCCAATGTTACCAGCAATATGCATGTATAAACTCTACGACAACTTAATAAATAAGCACTTTTCTATACAAAAATAGCACATTCAAGTAAGTTTCATGTCTTTGGAATGATTATCTTTGGATTAGCGAAATCAAGGTCCATTTCCTCCACGACGAAAACTATCACGTCGATTTAATTCCTCTACAGCCAAAACTGTCACAACTGTTTCCTCCGGAACGAAAACTATCAAGTCCACATAATTCCTCTACAATGAAGAAAACTATCACAACTGTTTCCTTCGCAACGAAAACTATCACATGAAATATCACAGCTCGCATTACGAGTCTCTACCTCGATGTACGATCCTTTATGAAAGACACTTGTATTTGAGCCAGGATCTGGATAAAGAGCCTTTGATCAAAATATCTCTTTGAAATAACCATGTTTCAAGATCAGACTTAGTCTAAATGCTGTTTACCCATTACCAAACATGGAAATTTTAGACTGTTCCAAATTCAAAGATGTTGCAGATGACAATTTAAACTGAATGAAATTTCACATTTTTTGGTCTATTTGTGTAGAAAATATTGTGGGAAATGAAATAAGTCACAAGCAATTTCTTCATTTTCCACAATGTTTTCCAAAGTGATTATCTTGTTGGGAGTCAAAAAGAGTCATTGTGTGGTAATGGGTTAAGATCCATCACGAAGAAGTTATTTGAGAAAAAAACATGGGCCCTGATCAGTCTGTGCGTATGCACAGGCTGATCTGGATCCATGTTGTTCTCAAATGCCATAAGGGACCTTTTTCCAGATCTTGACTCATTTGTTTGGCATTCTTTGGTATTTATTTCCTTATAAGGCATATTCTTGATATCACATGTTGAAAAGCTGCTCCAAATCAAAGTCCTTTCATTTTTAACCCTTAATCAGTCACCAAAATTTTAAACTGGTCCCAAGTCAAGGTGTTGAAAACAAAAATATTCATGACATTGTATTGAATATCATAGCATAGGAAAGAATTGAAAGAAAAGGAGAAAATGCTTGTTAATCTACTTTTTCTTCTTTCCATTTCAATACTTTCAATGCCTTTTATTGGAGAATTAAGTCACTGATATGCCACCCTTTTTTTTAGCATACATGCACACATAACTTCTGATCTGGATTTAGCAACTATTCCTAATAAATCTACCCCATTTGTTTAACTATTTGCCATTTATATTTTTTTCTTTCATGCACTATTGATTAAAACATATTGTCAGTCTGGTGTGTGTCAAAACCTCCCAACTCCAGCTTATCTAAGCTGGAGTTACAAGGTTTTGTACTCCCACTGGCTGATAAATAGCTGATTCAGACTGGTCTAAATGATCTAGATTAATTTCTTTTGTTTTCTTAGCCCATTACCAAACAACAAAATTTTAGACTGGTTCAAATTCAAAGACGCTGCAGACGACAATTTCAAATCAATGATCATTTTGTGTAGAAAGCATAGTGGGAAATGAAGAAATTGCTTGTCACAAGCAATTTCTTCATTTTCAACAATGTTTTCAAAGCCATTATCTTAAAGGGAGTCAAATAGAGTCATAATTGTGTGGTAATGGATTAATTTGTTGAAACCAAAATTGTATAACAAATGATAAATTTTCGAATTATGTTTTAACTTTAAGGCAGTAAATTCATTTCCTTTCATTAGCAAACAACTTTGCAACTTTGAAATTTCTTTCCTTCTTAAACACCTTCAAATTCTCATGCTCATTTTATAGCACCACACAAGCTTTGATAGTACATTGAAATGAACTCCGCTCTGTGAAAAAGGGCATTTTTAACCTTTTTTCATATATATCGACAGTCATTGAAGCATCTTTAACCAATTCCCATGCAATGACGCTTTTTGACACACTTCAAGCAAAGGGCTGGGAAAAACATTGTGGAAAATGAAGAAATTGCTTGTAACAAGCAATTTCTTCATTTTCAACAATGTTTTCTAAACAAAATGGTAAGCTTTTTAAAATTTCATTAACCTGAAATTGTCATCTGCCATGTCTTTCCAATTGGAAGGGTCCAAATTTTGGCAGTTTGGGAATGGGTTAAACTTGAGAAAATATATTTAATGAAAAGAAGAAAAATGCATGCCCTATACACGGAGCTGTCTTCATTTTTCAGATATTCTATGTACAAAATTTTACCCTACTTAATAACTGAACGAACATAATACATTTGGTCACTTTTCCACCCTTCAACTGTCCTTATTCCAGGCAGGCTTTGAAGGTTTCACACTTTTTAAGAACTTTTGTGTCAAACTTTTTTCCGGAACAGAAGATCGTCTCGTCGGGATTTGTTCCGCGCGCGCACCCTGATCACTTAAAGGCCGCTTACTCTGCGCCGGCTTTTCTTCCTTGCCCGGCGGTGTCGCCGACGCGCGAGAGGTAGCTCCCGTCACTGTCGACGGGGCTTTTTGTCCCTGATTGTCACGATTTGCTAGTCTTTGTGATTGTCTATGCTTTGAATCACCTAGGGGTGGTTTGGATGAACTTGTGGTTTTCCAACTAAGGATCTCTTTTCCTTGTCTCTCAAATTCGTTTATTCTACATCGTAGATTTAAGTCTTTTAAAACTTCTTCTGTCTTTGTGACTAGTTTCTGCTCCTCTTGATCTAGAACCTCGATCTGAAGAAATGTAAAGCAATTTAAATAGGGTTTAATCCATTACCAGACGACAAAATTTCAGTCTGGTCCAAATTCAAAGATGTTGCAGATGACAATTTCAGGTGAATGAAATTTAACATCTTTTGATGTTTATCTGGGTAGAAAACTTTGTGTAAAATAAAGAAAATTCTTGTCACAAGCAATTTCTTCATTTTCCACAATGTTTTCCAAAGCCTTATTCTTGAGGGGCGTCAAAAGGCATCACTTTGTGGGAATGGATTAAACTATATTTTTTCTATTCTATAAAATCAATATCATAAGCCTATATAAAATATGTATTGTCAATTTTGTATCAAGATTTGGGGAAGTCATAATGTGCAATACTAGTAAATCATTTTATTCAGGTAAACTTGCCTTTATTATTTCTAAAAACACAGGAATACACACATTAAAAAGTTGTGATTAAATTGTCTAAATATTTTGATTTTGGTCTAAAATATTTTTCATCATCATTAACCCTCTCCCAATTAAGACCTGGTTTTGACGTCCCTAATAGAAAAGGCTTGGGAAAACATTATTGTGCATCAATCCTTTCTTTATTGACTTCAAAATTGACGTCTGCAACACCTTTCAAATTGGAATAGTCCAAAATTATGTCGTTTGGGAAAGGGATGTATAACACACCTTCTCCAAAAATTTGGTGCATCTAATTTTGTCATCTTACCACACTAGACCACACTTAAAAAATTTGTCATTTAGGAAATAATTTTATACAGTTGTAAGACAGCAAGTTTTCTAATTCACTTTCATGTAAAAAATGTCTGAAAGTTGTTAAAATACAGACCTCATCCAGGCGACGTAGGAAGAGTTGCCATGTCGACCCTAGTCGTCCTGCCATTCTCTTCAAGTACGGCTCATACGAGTCAGGATCAAAACCCGTCGTACCCGTGCTCACGGTTGACGCGGAAGAATGACTCGAGTGGGTAGTTGATGGGCGACTAGAAACTGGTGGTAAATCTGGGAAACGTACTCGACGGAAAGCCTGCAAGGGAATGATTTAGTAAGTATTTTGGAAATTAAGATATAATTGCATTTTAATATTATTTTGTTAATAAAATTCACATCCATAATGAATTATATAATTCAAACCTTTCCCAAATAGCAAAATTTCAGACAAGTTCAGTCTTAAAGCTGCTGCAGACGACAAAATAGATGTTGAAAGAGATAAGAATTGGATAAAAATAAGCTCTGAAAATATTGAGGCGAAAGGAGAAAATGCAGATTATCAGCATTTTCTTCTTTTGTCTCAATCTTTTCCCAACCTCTTTGGTAAAAGACGTCATATCCAGGTCTTGTTTGGGAAAAAGTTATAGGTTATATACCTCTGTTTTTTTTTTTAAATCAACAGCATTCTATTTGTAACCAAGTTAAATTTCTTTTTTTCTAAAGTGCTTTTGACATCAATACAGTCATTTTTATTATCTTAACAAAATCACAAAATTTCCTTTTCCAGAGATGAAAAATCAATCTTGTAATTTTAAATCATCATTGATCAAATACTTAAAACATAGAAAGCAGTAAATAACAAAGTTTTGTTTTAACCCATTACCAAACGACTGAATCTTAGACTGGTCCAAATTTAAATATGTTGCAGAAGACACTTTTGAATGAATGTACATATTTTGGCCCCTTTGTATAGAAAACATTGTGAGAAATGAAGAAATTGCTTGTCACAAGCAATTTCTTCATTTTTCACGATGTTTTCCACAGCCTTTATCTTGTTGAGTGTCAAAAGGAATCACTGTGTGGTAATGGCTTAAAAACAAAATTTTGGAGTAATACTCACTGGTTTTTGCTTTTTAATCCCTGCCCACAACTTGAAACGACTCATCATAAAATCTATCATTTCATAGTCTCTCATGTCTAAGGAGTCTTTATAGAACATCTTTGATTTGTTGATTTTATAACAACTGTTAAGAATGGAAATGACTAGGGCCACAAGAATCCCGTACACAAAGGCGTAGTACGAGTAGAGATAAAAGTGGCTAAACACTGGTTGATAATCCAACATCGGCCAGAAATTGTACGTTCCTCGAATAATCACTACGAGCGTCGAAACGGCGTGGCCGACTGTCTCGAAACCAGCTACACTCCGACCATACATCTGTGGAAAGAAAAAGAAATTTTGATTTTTCAAATGGTGGCTTGGCTCTCCATATTAAGAAAACACTTTACCTTATAGCTTCATTTTAGGGCAGTCAATTTTGAAAGATGCTGCTGACGACAAAATAGATGTTGATAAAGTTTGAAATTGTCTAGTACTTCGCACAGAAAATATTGATGCAATAGGAGAAAATGGGGTAAACTAACATGTAATCAAAAATAAAAGATAACATTGTGAAATGTTTAAGCTTTTGCAGGCTTACATGTTTTGACATTATAAAATCTTTTGTCATTCAATGTGTTAAAATTAAAGTTATGTTGTGAGAAACACATCTCGACAGATCCGACTGAGTTTCTAACAAAATGAAATCATAACTTTTGACACCCAAAAGATGAAATTTGCAAAAAAGGTGACGATTCCCATCCCCATACATACCAAATATCCAATCTGTGCGTATGTCAGGAGCAGAATGAAGTAAATGAGGAATGCACCAACAATGTGTCCAAATGCTGTACTCAGTGTGGCTCCAAACACATACAAGAATTTGATGAACCTTAGCTGCTTCACGACCTAGAAAGAGAGATTAAAATATAATAAGCACTTTGCAAAAACAAAAGAGAAAGTATCAAGAACAAGATCTGTTTGTGAAACACGAATGTCCGAAACGGGTTGATAAGTCAGGCACTCAGATATCTTGTCCCCAGCTGTATGTGTCATGTGTGCTCAAAGTTGGTAAAGATTTTATCAAAATTATTTTCATTACTGTTATAAATATCATTATTCGCCATACCTTGTACATTAGAAAAGAACAGCAGCCAGGCATACAGATATCTTGTCCCTACATGTAAATGTGCCATACGCTCAAATTTGTTGAGGATTTTATCAGAATTACCGTAATTATTCTAATAAACGCCCGGGCGTTTAATAGTAAAGTGCTCGATAGAAAAGTTAGGGGTGGGCGTTTATTAGAGGTAATCTTATTTTCTTAGTCAAAACATGCGAATCAAGCGTCAATTCATGGACTCAAAGTTAATCAAGTAAAAATTTGCAAAGTTTCTTTGGAAGGACTCTTAAATACAATTTTTGGATGAAATTCCTTCATTATAAACCGAGTGGGGGATAGGAAATCATCTCTTTCATTGCTTTTGGAAGTGTTCTTTGTTTATGACTTAAATCATTTCAATCCGGAATCAGGGGATGAGCATTTATTAGAACCACCCTTTTCCGCTTTAATTGAAATATGCATATTTTCAGCTGAGATTTGGGGGATGGGCGTTTATTAGAATATGGGCGTTTATTAGAATTATTAGGGTACTATTATTATTTTGTTAAAAATACAATTGAGCAAGGATCTGGAAAAAGGTCACATATAGCATATGAGAATACCATATAGAGTAAAGTCGGGTAATTTCGACAGGCGTCCAAATTCGACACTCTTCTATAATATTTACAATATTTGACACACAAAGCGTATTAATAGCATTCTAATATCAAACAACTTATGTCGGGGCAATAACCGACATATAAAAATAATTCATGTCCTCCAAACACAGAGCCTTTCCCCGAAAGAACCGCGGCAGAAAAAGGTCATCAAATTTTTTGATGGGCAAAAATGGCCATTACAGATTATCGTAAGAAAGTGGATCTAAACAAAGACATTTGAAAAAATCTGAAAATCATTTCTGTATGATAAATGCTTCAATACTATGTCGGAAATGTGTATATTTTCATTAATTAGTTGATTAAAAGCATCCCTCTGCTTTATTTTCAACTTGAGAAAGGGTGTCGAATTTATACAACAAAATATTTGAAGTGCGTATAAATTCGACATGCCCTCAAACGTGATTAATTGTTTGAATTTGGAAGTTCCTACATCGACAGAAACAGACTGCAGTTTAATTGTTTCGCTTATTTTGAACAGTAGAAATAGCGCTAATGCCTTTTTTCATCAACCAACATACAAATTTGATCGAAAAATACGAATTATAAACAAAATCCACATTAATTTGCTCCAGAAACGTTTCACACGGAAAATTGTTCCATAATAATATTTCGAGGTGAATCAAACTTCCAGACTGTAGACGAATATAACTAATATGACGAGTCTTACTTTGTGAGAAACATCCTTATTTATCCAACACAATTGTTAACAATCCGACGCATTAAATTTAAATTTTATACCACTCTAGATTTTACCGTTGGAGGTGCAGAAATTCCTGATTTAGCCACAATCAAATCACCCGAATGGGGTTCTTTTATTCGACGTGGCACCGCCTTGTAAATCTACCGAGTAAATTCTGTTTAATTGATTGGTCTGAACAGTTTGTAAGTCTCCACCCATTCGAGCATGTATATGCTTGATTGACAGGGATATTCACGTGCTGATTTCTCATTCCTTTGTCGGAACAAAATGACGTCACACAATCGTCATACCGCTAACCGTCTGAGGGAGAGTTTAAAACATCAAACAAAGCCGCGCAGCCGCGTGCGGAACACCTGTTATTGAACAGTTTCCGAAAATAGAAATAGACTCATTCGCATGTACAGTACTTAAAAGGGATCACTTGTTGAAATTTCGGGGTGCGCATGTAAAGTTTATATCAATTTAGTCATGGAATAATTGAACCATTAATTGGAATATTTCAACAACAAGGTATTTCTTTTACATTTCATTCGAGGAGACAATTAACTTTCTAAACATTGTTGTTTGGCAACCGCGGTGTTTTAAATGAAGTAGGAATATTTTGTAGACGCTCTAAGGGAATATTTGTGGTTTAGGAAATGAATTTGCGCGGATAAACATTCTAAAAAGATCGCATTTTGCAAATAGATCTCTGTCTCCGAATCGTGGGTGAGAATGAAAACCTCAATGAAGAAAAACCAAGTGCATCGTCGTAATCAATATATTCACCTGATTTGCAGTTTATAAGAGATGTTAACATCGTTTTCTGATTATTTTCTTTCACAAATTCTTGGGGTGTCGAATTTACCCACAAGGTGTCGAATTTATACTTCGATTGGTCTCATGATTTAACGGGGAAAAAAGACGACAACGACAAACATATTCGGGCGGCGTTTTTTGCAAATGAAAAAAATCAAGCCAACTTCCGTTTTGATAAATGTTTATTCTCCGGAATATTTTGCCACAACATTTTTTTGCTGATTTCGTCTTAAGGTGTCGAAATTACCCGTCTTTACTCTATTTCCAGATCAGCCTATGCCTAAGTTCAGCCTGACTGGGATCCCTTCTGCTCTCTTTTAGTTGCTACAGTCATAAATAAGCTATTAGAGAACAATGTGGATCTTGATCAGACTGTGCGAATGCACAGGCTGATCTGGATCCATGTTGATCTCAAATACTTTTTTCACAGGACCTTTTTCACGGTGTATAATCACGTGACTAAGAATTTCCGATAATCTTCAATATCTTTTTAATACTTGACCAATTTGAATTCGGTTAGAAGCAGAGAAGGTGGGAAAATGCCAGAAATAAGCTGGTTGTGTTGGATTTTAGAAAAATCA
Source organism: Fragum sueziense (assembly GCA_963680895.1). Classification (NCBI taxonomy): domain Eukaryota; kingdom Metazoa; phylum Mollusca; class Bivalvia; order Cardiida; family Cardiidae; genus Fragum; species Fragum sueziense. The sequence goes on from OY804592.1 coordinate 31,567,011, forward strand.
ACTGATAAAAAAGTTATTGAAGATAAACCAAATTTTTGGTTTATCTTCAATAACTTTTATATCAGTTGAATTTTCAAAAATCAACCACATCCATCTAATGCGTGACGTCTGCCCACATTCTCTGCTTCAAACCGAATTCAAATCGGTCCAGTATTTACAAAATCATTTAAGATTTTCTGAAAATATTGTATCACGTGATTATCCACTGTGTTTTTCAAGATCCCAGCTCAAATGTATTGTTATTCACCCTACCTTGTACATTAACAAGAACAGCAGCCATGCATACAGGTATCTGGTCCCTACATGTAAATGTGCCGTACGCTCAAAGTTGGTGAAGCCAGACTGATCATCTAGGAAATTATTGAACGTGTTCGTAGCCTCGATGACGCAGCCGAGATACATCCCGACCGACACGATGGTCGCAAGTGTCGTAACCATCTCGTACCAATGCCAAAACTCCTTGAAGTACGAGACCTTTTTCTCTCGTATTTGAAGAGCAATGTGGACGCAGGAGTAGATTACGACCAAGAACAAAATACACTGAAAAAGACAGATATTATACACAATTAAACCTTTCCAAAACATCAAAATTTCAGGGTGGTCTATTTTAAAAGCTGCTGCAGATGTAATGGATGTTGATCAGGATGGCAATTGTAAAGAACATAGCTCAGAAAATATTGAGGCAAAAGAAGAAAATACTGATTATCAGCATTTTCCTCTTTTGGCTCAATGTTTTCCAAAGCCTTTTCTGTTAGACATCAAAACACTGTCTTGATTGAGAGAGGGTTTATCTTGTACCAGTGCCAGAACTCCTTGAAGTACGAGACCTTCTTTTCACATATTTGTAGAGCAATGTGGACACAGGAGCAGATTACGACCAAGAACAAAATACACTGTAATAGACAAGTAAGCACAAAAAATAATAAATATGCTTGTGCATATATAAGCAAAGAAATTTCATTGCAAATTCTTTATCACATTGGTAACCATTTCCTTAAGAGTAAGACTGAACTGAAACTTTTCGTTAAAGTTTAACAAATAAACTTCTTTTCCTAGTTTTGCTGGTTAACCTATTCCTGCTTATTGTCACTTTTTGATACTCCATAGGGTAAAGGCTTGAGAAAACATTTTAGAAAATGAAGAAATAAATTTCTTCATTTCCCACAGTGTCTTCTTCCATAAAAAACCAAGCATGTAAAATTAATTTGAAATTGTTTTTTGCAACATCTTTGAATTTGGACCAGTCTAAAAGTTTGCCACCAGGTAATGGGTCAAAAGATGACTAGAATTTTGTGATATTGCATACCTCCATGACCATCAATGGATCCACCCTGTTTTCTTGGAACCACAGCAACCTCTGACTGAGAATGTCGTAACTCGTGATTACCCCTCCCGTTAGCGGGAATTCTACGAGTAGCGCGGTCACGGCTGTCATGTCAGTTCCGGGGCTGTAGAACGAAAACTCGAAGACAATTGCCCGTGTTCTGAAAAAGAGACGTGTGATTTTTGTAGTGTTCACAAATTGTTTTGTATGTGAACAAAGTTTAAAACCATGATACCTTACAGGTTCATTAGAATTACCTATTGTCACAGGCCATATAAAAGAATTGTCAAGGTACAAATGCAGCAATTTAAATCTGTACAATTTATGTCACTGTCAGTCAAAAAGAAGTTTAATATGAGATATTTGTAAAAGGGACAACCTTTGATGTAGTCATTTACCAATGTAGTCATTTACCAACTGAAGAAGCCCAATGATAGTATCTATCAAGTGTGAAAATCAATTGCAATATAGTATACCCCCTCTGCTCTAAACGAGGCATAATTATTAGAACAGAAATTACTCATAAGCTGAGTTGAATAAATATTTCTACATGAATGGTTGATAAAGTAGGCAAATACAGACCAAAGTAATTATTAATTCCAAAGACATTATTATATTATATGTTGATTTGCCTTTTGAAAACATTCTTCTTTAAATATGAGGATCCCTATAAAGCAGCATAATCAGTTCTCATAAGAAAGAATTACCTAAGGTCTACCCATCCTTTATCCTTGAGATCTTGTATAATGGTCAATGTTTCAGCATATGTTGTACCGAGTGTCTGTAGATAGCCACCACCGCTATATGTAGCTACATATCCAAGTTTGTCACTTCTGCAATAGAATATATGATCATGGAGTTTATCAATTAATAAAGCATTTTAAAAATTGTATCACAAAATATTCAAATGATGACACATTCCCACAAAACAATGCTTTTCGATGTCCCACAAGGTAAAGGCTTTTGAAAACATTGTGAGAAACATAAATTGAATTAATATTGCAGGAAAAACGCCTCTTATTGATATTATTTGCAGTGCCTACAATGTTTTCTACTAAGAAAGACGTAAAATATTTCAATTATATCAACTTGAAAATGTTGTATGCAACTTCTTTCAATTTCCACAAGTCTAGAAGTTTGTCCTTTGGTCAATATGCATGTAAAATTGATTAGCCTTGACCTAGAAGCTTGTATAATGGTCCAACAAAAATAATTTAATTTTCAAAGAGGTCACTTTAAAATCTAATAATTTTCAAAGAGGTCACTTTAAAATCTAACAAATATCTAAATTCTAAACAACCCTTTTTTCGTTGATAAAACAACCCAGAACAAAAAACACTTACCCTCCAAGCTCGTTGGCGTACACATATTTCCAGGACTTGTTATAGGAGCTTTCATTCCATCGTTCTCCGTAGAAGCTGGTGTCCTCCTCAAAACCTCCGCTACCGTAACAGATACGGTCCGTCAGTACAGACGCACCCAGAGATGAGGCTGCAGACGATGCTTGACACTTCTCTGTAATGATGATTTAGCAAACATTTGATTTCCATTGTTCACACGGTGTATAATCATGTGCCTTTTTTAATTCTAGACCAATTTGAAATCGGTTTAACCCTTTACCAAACAAGACCTGGTTTTGACGTCCCTAATAGAAAGGGCTTGGGAAAACATTGAAACAAAAGAAGAAACTGCTGATATCCAGCAGTTTCTCCTTTTGTCTCAATATTTTCTGTGCTATATTATTCACAAATTGCACCTTTAGTAACACCCATTTAGCTGTCTGCAGCAGCTTTCAAAATGAAACACCCGAAAATTTGCTATTTTGGAAAAGGGTTAAGACAAACAAAAGCTTCACAGATTGAGGCATAAACACCCAACAGATCTTTGCCAGCAAAAATGGGCATATTTTTTTCAAATCATAGGCAGATAACTCAAGAATGACAAGAGTTATCAGAATTATGTAAGTGAAATATCCAACTAGACACCATGGAGATTCATTGTGGTAAGTTTGTTTGTTTTGGGGGAAAATAAAACAAGAGCTGTGTCAGGACAATCAAGTGTTGAATTGTGAAAAAATCCAAGTCCGAAAAGGGTAAAAATTCCACTAAATTGCATGTCAGAGTAACAAATCTTTGCTTAGAGGCTTATATTATGGTCACAGAGGCATGTGCAACGTTTCAGAACAATAGCATTGGTAGAAATAGAGATTTGAGAAACTTTTATGTGAAAACTTAACTAAAGCATAACACTGAAGCCAATGCCCAGGACCAAGAATACCCCCCCCCCCACCCCCCTGTTCTTCGGATACATGCCCTAAAAATTATAAACAGAAAGGTCACGCACCTGTCACACTTCTAATTAGTCTCATTCTAGCTGTACCCAGTAGAAAGCCATGTTCCTCGTCCGTGTGCGAATCTTGTAGGTGAAGCGTGTCCGCAAATACATTTTCCGTCCAATCCCAGAATTCATCTATCGTACTGATGTTGTTATAGCTCACATAGTTCGTCGTTGTGCTGTTCATGAAGGATGTCTCGACGTATTTGTTGAACAGGTATGAGTTGTAGTGGAAATGAACATAGACGATCACCATGACGACCCATAGATAGAACATGTAGGCGAAGAATTGTCGGATGATTGTCTTCATTCTGCGGATCTTTCTGCCTTCTTCCGTGGCTTTGACCAGTGCAAAACCGGATATGGGCTCAAATACTTGTTCCTGTGATTTGAATATGATTTCAGTAAATACAAATTGTTCTTTTTAAAACTAAAAATGGAATCACAATTCGCTATAAACAGTTTTTGGAAAGCAAATTTGCAAAATTTGCTTTTCATTGCAGTCGTGATTCTCTGCACTTTTACATTCTCTGCATACCACACAACATCTCCCGGTCCTCCTCACTATAAATAGTTCTATCAAAAGCAAAGATCAATGACAAGAACAACCTTTCGAATATTCAATACTGAATTCTATAGTTGTACATAAGATATTCAATTGTGTGACCGATGATGAAACATTCAATTAAACATGTGTTAAAAGAGGAGAAACGATCACGTAGTAATTTGCTTTCATTACGGTTCAATAGCCAGTCCAATAACTTTCGTTGAAAATGGGTCAGTCAAGTTTACTGAACTATGAAATATGCGACCCACTTCAAGCGCTAAAGATAGGAACTAGGACACGTCTATTTTTAGAATCTTTCTATGCCCAAATTCTTACACGTGTCCGAAACTAAACAATGATTTTCGATAAGCCATGCATTTAATCGCGTTCACAATAATTGATTGATCAACTAAGTGGGTATTTCAAGGTTAATGACATAGACATCTTGTCTAATAGGCCTTGCTAGTATTCGCGTGTAGCTAGCCATTTCAAAGCGAAATCTGGGAAACCAGAATATGTGATGATATGCTCAAAATGCATAGAAATCAGACTAGCAATCCTTTCACCACTTGGTTTAAAAAACGGTGTTAACTTTTTAATCTATAGATATAGATCTAGATGAATAGGCATACATAGAATCAAATCAATTTTCATTGTTGGTATGTTAACCATTTCCCAAATAGAAACATTTCAGATTGGTCAAAATAAAAAAAAAGCCGTAGCAGACGACAAAATTGGTATATACCTAGATAAAATTAGAATTATTTGTAGATAATACTAAAGACAATATCGAGGTTAAAATAGAAAATTCTGATTATCAGCAGTTTCTTCTTTCATCCCAATATTCCCCCGAACATTTTCTTTACGGGCTGTCAAACCCGGTCTTATTTGGGAAAGGGATAAAGTAGTTACGGAACACATGTTTTAGCATGTAAGACATGTAGTTTTCAGAGATCAAATGCATTCTAATTAGGGTATAGACTCCTTTCATTTATGTTTTAGTCCGTACCCGCAGAACACTTCCGGTAATTCGAGACTTCTCTGATGAAAATTCGCTCGATGATACTTGGATGTCGCTATTTACAACGGAACGCTGTCCCAGTCAAACACAAAAGAAAATTCCGACACAGCGACATAATTTGTGTCGGAATTTTCTTTTGTTTTTGAATTGGACAGCGCTCTGATGTAAATAGCTACATCCAAAAATCGAAGAGCGAATTTTCATCAGAGAAGACTCTGATTAACTTCCGGAGGCAAACAATGGGTTTATGGGAAATTAACATTGTAAACATGTGAATTGTTACCAAAATAATAACGAATCGACATTTTCAAAACGAGGCTCCCAAAAAATGCGGAGAAATCGATGACGACGCACGTGCATTCAATATACAGCAATTAAGCGCACGTGCATTCAATATACAGTGATAAAGAGAAGTTTTAAGTGGAACAAAAACTATGAAATTGAATGAATTCGTTGATAGCCGGATAGCCGGTTATTTTATTTGATTTACAGTCAACCGTTCCCAGCTTAAAAATTTCGCCTTTTGCCTGTAAGGACGACTTCCGGAGGCTGTTGTGTGTGTGTGTGGGGGGGGGTCTTAGTGGAAACTTGTCCATTGTACCGAATTTTGCAAAAGTTCACGTCATACATCAAATAGATTTATGAACCGTGACCTGTCGCACTAGTCTATTATACAAGAAAAACTACTTCAGAACATGACATTGGGTATAGGAGAACATATAGAGTGCTAGAATGCCTTATAGTCGTTTTCGGCTGGGAGAATTCGGCCCCCGGATAGGAGGCTCTGCTCTCCCAGTCCCTGTTTGGAGAGGACCCAAGACCACATGCCTTCCAATTTCTTGCTTTCTACATCATTTCCTTATAACATTTTATTGAAAATTAGTGCCCGAAATGAATTAAAACAGCACTATGTTTTCGGCAATTGGATTTTCCATAGAAACTTTATAGAACCTACCATAGTATACTGAACAAAAATTAAAACTTTACACATACATTGCTTGTCATATTTCTTCTAAATTCAACAAGTAAAGAAATCAAATGAATGTGCTTCGCATCGTTCATTGACTTGGTTGTGCCAAACACTAAACGTTTTGTTGATCTTAATTATGGGGATGAAAAACGGACCCTTTAAGTGTGACAGGGGTCCGTTTTTCAGGTGTGCAATTTATGAATATCAAACATTTTAAATTCCCTATTTGTTTATGTCAAAGGGGGGTAATTCACAAAATTGACAGATTAGACCTTTTTTTTAGAGCTTGCTCCAAGTGATAAGAGAGATGTTTTGTGGTTTTTTTGGCAACCCGGATATGACCAATTCCGTAAAAATAATGAATCGTTTATCGCGCGTATGTGGCATCAGATGAAATTAGCTGTAAATGCATTAAGGGCCGTAACTCTGACATTAAAGGAGACAAGGCAATGAAACTTCGACAATGCCGAATGCCATGGAAATATTGTAAAAATAAAATCAGGCTTTTAGTTCGATACTTTTTCAGAAACAAGAAATCTTGCAGCGTAAAGTTTTCTCTTTTGTTCAGTATATTGTGCTGATATGGAACAGACAAATATCCTTTCATAATTTGTATTTTGTAACTTTCTAAAGAATCAAATTCAATTTATTACTTTTATCCAACTCCGTGTAATTCATATTGCTAACAACTAGAAAGGCCTTTAGACATAACCAGCAAATTTGCTTTCCAACAGTACTTTCAGTACTTTGATTTAACATTGGTCTGACAACTTGTTGCTAGCTGTTATATTCCTATGTCTGAGGAAATATTTTACTTAAACCTCTGACATCATGTGAGAACAAATATTTCCTACAAATTCTTACTATAAGCTTTACATCAATTTCAAACTGAAGACAAGCACCTATTCATGGAAGTATCAAAATAGTTTTTGTGGGCAACAAGGAGAAAATTGACCAAACGCCAATCGACAGATTGCTCGGCCCAACATGGAATTTAAGACAAACAATGGGGATGTGATCGTTAATAGGGAACGATTTTATCCAGTTAACCGTGACGTAAATTCGGACAAACAAATTAGTATTTTGTAGGTGTTGTTATAAAATCTCGTAACTATGGCTTGATATAAGCCATAGTTACGAGATTTTATAACAACACCGAAGGTATATCTAAACATAACAGTAAACCTAGTCTATTGTTAGCACAAAATTCTTTGCAATTGGCATGTCCATTGTTTTGATTGTCAGTCGATAAATCGATACAATAAAACGTGCAACGAAGAACAATTGGGGCATGACATTTTTCTGATTGTCCATTGGCTAATTGATGTTTTTGACTGACAGTCGGCGTTTGGACAATAAAGGCATCTCTTTTGACAGACTTACCTGAATATTTTCATGAGACATATCAATGGTTCTATCTATTTCTATACAGTCATCTTCATCATTTTTGTCTACATTCTTAAACATGGCCACCATGTACAAGGCTATCATTAAGGTGTTACACCCACCATGTACAGGGCTATCATTATGGCCACCATGTACAGGGCTATCATTAAGGTATTACATCCACTTTATACAGGGCTATCATCCATCAAATGATTACACACTACTTACCTGAATATTTTCATGAGACATATCAATGGTTCTGTCTATTTCTATACAGTCATCTTCATCATTTTTGTCTACATTCTTAAACATGGCCACCATGTACAAGGCTATCATTAAGGTGTTACACCCACCATGTACAGGGCTATCATTAAGGTATAACACCCATCAAATGATTATACACAACATACCTGAATATTTTCATGAGACATATGAATGGTTCTGTCTATTTCTATACAGTCATCTTCATCATTTTTGTCTACATTTTTAAACATGGCCACCATATACAAGGCTATCATTAAGGTATTACATCCACCATGTACAAGGCTATCATTAAGGTATTACATCCATCAAATGATTATACACAACATACCTGAATATTTTCATGAGACATATCAATGGTTCTGTCTATTTCTATACAGTCATCTTCATCATTTTTGTCTACATTCTTAAACATGGCCACCATGTACAAGGCTATCATTAAGGTATTACATCCACTATATACAGGGCTATCATTAAGGTATAGCACCCATTAAATGATTATACACAACTTACCTGGATATTTTCATGAGACATATCAATGGTTCTGTCTATTTCAATGCAGTCATCTTCATCATTTTTGTCTACATTCTTAAACATGGCCACCATGTACAAGGCTATCATTAAGGTATAGCACCCATTAAATGATTACACACTACATACCTGAATATTTTCATGAGACATATCAATGTTTCTGTCTATTTCTATGCAGTCATCTTTATCACTTTTGTCTACATTTTTAAACATGGCCACCATGTACTATGCTATCATTAAGGTATAGCACCCATTAAATGATTATACACAACATACCTGAATATTTTCATGAGACATATCAATGGTTCTGTCTATTTCTATACAGTCATCTTCATCATTTTTGTCTACATTTTTAAACATGGCCACCATGTACAGGGCTATCATTAAGGTATTACACCCATCACATGATTACACACTACTTACCTGAATATTTTCATGAGACATATCAATGGTTCTATCTATTTCTATACAGTCATCTTCATCATTTTTGTCTACATTTTTAAACATGGCCACCATGTACAGGGCTATCATTAAGGTATAACACCCATCAAATGATTATACACAACTCACCTGAATATTTTCATGAGACATATCAATGGTTCTGTCTATTTCTATACAGTCATCTTCGTCATTTTTGTCTACATTCTTAAACATGGCCACCATGTACAGGGCTATCATTAAGGTATAACACCCATCAAATGATTACACACAACTTACCTGAATATTTTCATGAGACATATCAATGGTTCTGTCTATTTCAATGCAGTCATCTTCATCATTTTTGTCTACATTCTTAAACATGGCCACCATGTACAGGGCTATCATCAGGGCCTGTAATAACCATAGAAATAAAATAATTCTTTGAGGTAACTGAAGACAAAATTTTAGTCACAATTGATAGAGATATAAGATCTAGAGAAGAAAAATAATACAATATCAGCTTTTTCATAAATCTTAAAAAACAGCTTGAAATTTCTTGGTACTCTTTATTTAAAAAAAAAACACAAATCATTATCATCTATTATACAACTCTTTGTTTTCCAACTTATGGGTTATCTAATTGTATAATCAAAGCAAAACCAAACAAACTACCTACCTTTAAAGGTTCAACAACACAGAAAGACAGGACCAGCGACAGTAAACAGGCCAGGACCCATTTTAGGGCTTCGTCGGAACCAAACTTGAAGCAGTAGAGGATCATGATGATTACGGAGAAAACGCAGAGCTTATTTAAATGCTTGAGAAAATATTGAGGCAAAAGAAGAAAATGCTGATGATCAGCATTTTCTCCATTTGCCTCAATATTTTCTACGCTTGTTTTTGCACTTCCAATCTTTCCAATCTTTATCAACATACATTTTGTTGTCTGCAGCAATTGAACAATTTTAATTTTTGATGTTTGGAAAAGTGTTAATCAAAGAATGAATAAACCAACCACCTACCTTTAATGGTTCCACAACACAGAAAGACAGGACCAGCGACAGTAAACAGGCCAGGACCCACTTTAGGGCTTCGTCGGAACCAAACTTGAAGCAGTAGAGGATCATGATGATTACGGAGAAAACGCAGAGCTTATTTAAATGCTTGAGAAAATATTGAGGCAAAAGAAGAAAATGCTGATGATCAGCATTTTCTCCATTTGCCTCAATATTTTCTACGCTTGTTTTTGCACTTCCAATCTTTCCAATCTTTATCAACATACATTTTGTTGTCTGCAGCAATTGAACAATTTTAATTTTTGATGTTTGGAAAAGTGTTAATCAAAGAATGAATAAACCAACCACCTACCTTTAATGGTTCCACAACACAGAAAGACAGGACCAGCGACAGTAAACAGGCCAGGACCCACTTTAGGGCTTCGTCGGAACCAAACTTGAAGCAGTACAGGATCATGATGATTACGGAGAAAACGCAGAGCTTATTTAAATGCTTGAGAAAATATTGAGGCAAAAGAAGAAAATGCTGATGATCAGCATTTTCTCCATTTGCCTCAATATTTTCTACGCTTGTTTTTGCACTTCCAATCTTTCCAATCTTTATCAACATACATTTTGTTGTCTGCAGCAATTGAACAATTTTAATTTTTGATGTTTGGAAAAGTGTTAATCAAAGAATGAATAAACCAACTACCTACCTTTAATGGTTCCACAACACAGAAAGACAGGACCAGCGACAGCAAACAGGCCAGGACCCACTTCAGGGCTTCGTCAGAACCAAACTTGAAGCAGTACAGGATTACGATGATTATGGAGAAAACACAGAGCTTATCTAAATGCTTGGGAAAATATTGAGGCAAAAGAAGAAAATGCTGATGATCAGCATTTTCTCCTTTTGTCTCAATATTTTCTTTGCCTGTTCTTACACAAATCAAATCTTTATCAACATCTATCTCATTGTCTGCAGAAGCATTCCAATCGCACTTGTCTAAAATTTGGTCATGAAGGAAAGAGATATTCAAAGAAAATAAAAGCAAAACACCTACCTTTAATGGTTCCACAACACAGAATGAAAGGACCAGCGAGAGAAGACAGGCCAGGACCCATTTTAGGGCTTCGTCGGAACCAAACTTGAAGCAGTACAGGATCACGATGATTACGGAGAAAACACAGAGCTTATTTAAATGCTTGAGAAAATATTGAGGCAAAAGAAGAAAATGCTGATGATCAGCATTTTCTCCTTTTGCCTCAAAACTTTCTATGCTTGTTCTTACACAAATCCAATCTTTATCAACATTCATTTTGTCGTCTGCAGCAGCTTTCCAATTGAAACACATGAAATTTTGTTAGGGAATGGGATAATCAAGCAAAACTAAGCTCAACACCTACCTTCAAAGGTTCAACAACACAGAATGAAAGGACCAGCGACAGCAAACAGGCCAGGACCCACTTCAGGGCTTCGTCGGAACCAAACTTGAAGCAGTACAGGATTACGATGATTACGGAGAACACGCACAGCAAATCACATTGCTTGGGAAAATATTGAGGCAAAAGAAGAAAATGCTGATGATCAGCATTTTCTCCTTTTGTCTTAATATTTTCGATGCTTGTTCTTGCGCAAATCAAATCTTTATCAACATCTATTTCGTTGTCTGCAGAAGCGTTCTAATTGCACTAGTCTAAATTTGGTCATGAAGGAAAGAGATATTCAAAGAAAATATAAGCAAAACACCTACCTTTAATGGTTCAACAACGCAGAAAGACAGGACCAGCGACAGTAGACAGGCCAGGATCCATTTTAGGGCTTCGTCAGAACCAAACTTGATGCAGTACAGGATTACGATGATTACGGAGAACACGCACTGCAGAGCTTATTGAAATGCTTGAGAAAATATTGAGGCAAAAGAAGAAAATGCTGATGATCAGCATTTTCTCCATTTGCCTCAATATTTTCTTTGCCTGTTCTTACACAAATCCAATCTTTATCGACATCCATTTTGTCGTCTGCAGCAGCTTTCCAATTGAAACACATGAAATTTTGTTAGGGAATGGGATAATCAAGCAAAACTAAGCACAACACCTACCTTTAAAGGTTCCACAACGCAGAAAGACAGGACCAGCGACAGTAAACAGGCCAGGACCCACTTTAGGGCTTCGTCGGAACCAAACTTGAAGCAGTACAGGATTACGATGATTATGGAGAAAACACAGAGCTTATTGAAATGCTTGGGAAAATATTGAGGCAAAAGAAGAAAATGCTGATGATCAGCATTTTCTCCTTTTGCCTCAATATTTTCTTTGCCTGTTCTTACACAAATCAAATCTTTATCAACATCTATCTCATTGTCTGCAGAAGCATTCCAATCGCACTTGTCTAAAATTTGGTCATGAAGGAAAGAGATATTCAAAGAAAATAAAAGCAAAACACCTACCTTTAATGGTTCCACAACACAGAAAGACAGGACCAGCGACAGCAAACAAGCCAGGACCCATTTCAGGGCTTCGTCGGAACCAAACTTGAAGCAGTACAGGATCACGATGATTACAGAGAAAACGCAGAGCAGGAAACAGAGGACGTACGCCACGTAGACGCACCAGGCGGGCAGTGAACAGCGCTCCTTGTGTATGGGCACATGTCTGATATCGCGCGACTCCATTGTGAGGTCACTGTAATAGGCAGCTGGAAAAGGAAAAATATGAAACATGCATGATTACCGAGACCCAGAGCAGGAAATATAGGACATACGCCACATACACGCACCAGGCGGGCAGATGTCTGATATCACGCGACTCCATCGTGAGGTCACTGTACGTAATATACAGCTGGAAAAGAATGAAAAGGAAACATTGGATAAATTGAAATTTAACAAGACTGCAGTCACACATTATGCCACTTTTTGTTGTAAGTCCACTTTTCCCATATTACAGGATAATATGACAATTGACAATATGTACAAGGTTAGGTGACTAGGAACAGTTGGTTAAAATTTAATTAGCTACCAATATCTAAATGTATATGTAGCCTGCATACAAATGGACAGCTTACAAAATAACTCATTATCGTGTTTTCAACCCAGTTCTGTGACAGAAAAGTTCACTATCATACATCATCATAGCAATCTTACAAATGTGTGATATTATCTCTTATTTCTTACATAAAAAATACTTACAAAATATTTAAAGAGTTTGATGAAAGAGAAATTTAAATACAAAAACTGAATACACATACGTCTAAGTCCTGCTGTGATGCCAGAGCCGGATGCTTCAGGTTCACTATTGACACTACTCGTGGCAGAACCTCGCGAGTTCAACTGATTGTTACCATTGCTACAAATATATGTTCGTGTTATTGTTGTAATTTTTGTTATTTTGATTTCGTGCTCAAGTTTTTTATACAGCTCTAGTGACATTGAAGTAATTATACACTGACCTGACATGATGTTACCTTTCCAGCGTTTTTTATGTTCAGTCGTACTACATTTTTAGAAAGCTTTTACATTTCAAAAAATTCTCCCTGCAAATTCGAAAACTGTATTCCTGAATTTTGCTCATGATAATTTTTCTCATACAATATCAAAGTATACAATAGTTTACATTATTATGCAAAGATATAGTGTAAACTTGTTTATTTGGCGTAGTAAGCTACAGTATCTCTGCCAAAAGAAATTGTTCAACACAATAAATTTCCATATTGATGCAATAACCTATAATATCTATCAAAGATTAGTTTTTTACACATGAGTTATCCTAGTAAATGCTTTGCAATATATCTTACCCATTGATTCTTGGGTCTGATCGAGGATTGAACCTAGTACCCTTGGACCGTGGGATGGGTTTCTTGGATGCTTTATTGGTAGCGCTGGTCTCATCGTCGGAGTGGAGAATCTCATCCAGACCTTCCAGTTCGCTGATCGTCAAACGTCTTGACCTGATTATATTGTAAGAATAATCATCTCTGTTTAAACATCCAGAATGACAAAATTTTGGAGAGGTCTAAATTCAAAACATTGCAAATTCGATAATTTTTCAAACTTGAAACAAAATATTCTTAATGTATAACCCATTCCCACACAGTGACTCTTTTTGACTCCCTACAAGATAATGACTTTGGAAAACTATGTGGAAAATGAAGAAATTGCTTGTGACAAGCAATTTCTTCATTTTCCACAATGTTTTCTACCCCAAAAGATGAAAATTATTTTAATTCAGTTAACCTGAAATTGTCATCTGCAACATCTTTGAATTTGGAAGTCTATAATTTAGCTGTTTGGTAAAGGGTTAATACAGATATGAGGAGTTTCTTAGTTTCTCTCCAATAAGTTTTCTTAAAGTTTATCTATACATGTAAAATATTTCTTTAATCCTTTTCGGTGGATTATCGGGAAATAAAGGTAGATTATCATTTCGATAAACTCATCGCCTATCCAGTGATATCAAAAACTTGTGCCCGGCTTTCGTTCATTTCACCCTATCTGACGTTATCTAAGCCGGCCAAATAAGTGACGTCATTATAAGCATTGTATAGTAGTCACGTGCAAAATGATGCCCCTTTAAGAAAATCTGTCATAATTTATTTGCATTTTGTCTATTTTTTGCATAAAAGAAATAGAATAATTGTTTGTTTTACGAGTAAGATTGATTTATACTTAATTTCATGAACAACGAAAGCTACATTTTCACTCGTGGCTGTGCCACTCATGAAAATAAAGCTTTTGTTGTTCACTCAATGAAATATAATTTGATCTTACACTGAAACAAACGATTATCCTCTATGTCATGACATTATATTGTTTGAGAAGGGTTTGCAAAAGGTCAAATAAAATTTTAGATCTTGCAGAGCTTTTATGAAACAGCTGGGCAATTGGGCAAAGAGTAATTTTCCTCACACTGGTTTGCATGCTCTGTAGACCCACAGACTGACAGACAGATAGAAACAAGGACACAAGTAAAAACATGATGTGCCCCTGATCTTTTGATGAGGGTGCATAAAAATACAAAACAACTTTGGCAACAAGTTTTATCAACATAGAATCTATTTAATATGAAATGACTGATTTCGTTAATTGTCACATAATGTTTTTAATCTGTTTTACATAATTCTCTAGCAATCAACCTACTTTGCTGAAGTATCAGATCGTCTACTGCTAGCTGATCTCAATGTTCTGTTCTCTACAGCTTTCATGTCTTTCTCATATTTGTCTAATTCTGCAAGGAGCTCATCTGATACCTTCTTACCCACAGTTTTACTCTAATTTCAAGAATTTTCTCTAATTTCCTCAATATTTTCCACATATCATAGAAAATTTGTGTGCAATATAGCTCCGAAAATATTGAGGCACAAGAAGAAAATGCTGATTATCAGCATTTTCTTCTTTTGTCTCAATGTTTTCTGAAGCATTTTTATTGACAGGCACTAAAAATCAAAAAGTGTCAAAGTGTGGGAAAGGGTTAAATAGGAATAAACCTACTTTGCAGAAGTATCTGATCGTCTACTGCTAGCCGATCTCAATGTCCTGTTTTCTACAGCTTTCATGTCTTTCTCATACTTGTCTAATTCTGCAAGGAGCTCTTCTGATTCCTTCTTACCAACGGTTTTACTCTGAAAGTTTGAAGTTGATACCAATTATAATGAGCATTCATTATTCATCCAAAGTTTACTTTTTAGCCCTTTCCTATTAGTGTCCATGGGAGAGAGGTAGAGTGTCGAACATGCAACCAAGAGGTTTCGAATTCAAACACAAGTAGGGGAGGTAGTTCTTGGACATTCAATTGGCCCACAATTTTGGCGCAAGTACAGATGTAATTTCCAGGAAGCAGAATCCAGAGGTGTAAGAATTTGTTTTCCAATTGATGTGAAAAGAATGTTTTAATCTAATTTAACAGCTTCCAAAACAGGACCTGGTTTTGAAGTCCATGATAGAAAAAGCTTGCTTGAGGAAACATTGAGACAAAAGAAGAGAATGCTGGTACGAGGGGCGTTCAATTAAAAGTGGTACTAATGGTCCACCATACCTCAAGGTTCTATAAAACTAGTGGTGCTTGCGACTATTTGACGGGAAAGTTACTGTCTATACTTGGTCAAAATTTGAGACAAATTCGTTGACTCTTTCAAAAGTTACTGAACTTTAAGTTGGTTCAGTCATATACACTGGCTATTTCGCTGTGCGCAAAATGGAAAACGAACTAAAGTAGGATGTACGGGTCTACATTAGAGGTCGCATAGGCTTTGAAATATCTACATCACATGCATATAATGAACTATATCAGATTTGTTGACATTCGCACGTTGAATATGCGTCAGATTTTAGGAAGATAATGAAAATTAAATTTGGTAAAACTGGCTTGAATGATGCCCCCCTCTCAGGCAACCCGGGTAGAGCTAGTACCAAAGCAAATGTTGCTGTAGATTTTGACATGACCGAACAAGAGGCATGGTTCAATGTGCAAGAAATAGCAGATAAAGTTGGTTTTTCATTGGGGACATGTTATACGATTTTGACGAAAGGGTTGAAACACAGAAAGGTTTATGCCCATTGGGTCCCACACCTGCTGCCTATGGACTGAGAGCAACCCATGCAAAATATATTTTCAAATAATGCAATAAATGCAACAAATGTGGGCTTTCTTGGCTTTATACATATGATTGAACAATAATCTATTATTATGAGCACCAATGACGTGTCATAAGCAAGCAATGGCTGCGAAAATATCAGGTAAGGTCCGTAATAGCCAAAAAATTAAAAGCGCGGCAAAAGTTTTGTACGCGGTAATTTTTCAAATGTAACGGGTGTATTGTTCATATTACTGTTTCAAATAGTACATCTATCGCCGTTCATTCTTACAAGAAATGTATGTCGGCCAAAGTAAAGAAATATGAAAAGAGTAGGTCTAGGACCGGCTAAAGAGGCATGTGCCAAATCCATGACAGCGGAGCTGTCCACAGGTGTCATCTTGTCCAAGACTTTCTGAAAGAGACACATGCTGCACAGCGTCTTCATCCACCCTTATAGCCGGGCTTAAGCCCGTGTGGCTTTTTTGTGTTCCCCATGATGACGAAAAAAGCCTCTAGTCGTCGGTATAGGCCTTCATATTCCATATAAAGTGCAATTTTCCAGTGTCTGCGAGGTGCTCCAAAAGAGGCTCATTTTTTGGCATATAATTAATGAACCTCAAAACTTCAGAAGTGTGTGGGTGTCAAAGAGGATTACTTCGAAGGATTGAAGAAACTTAAAATTGAATTGCGACATAACTGTGGCTTATAGAACCCCAGTTCCAAAATTAATTGAACGTCCCTCGTATCCAATAACAAGCACTTTCTTTCTTTTTGCCTTAATTTTTTTTTCTAGCTATATGGTAGACAAAACATTATAGTTGTGAAAATTAGCTTTAACTCTCATTTAGACAGTTCAGACGAAGAAATTTGCATCTTTCTTAAGAATTGAGAGAAAGAATTTTTCAAGGCCATAATAAAATCCTTTCAATGTTATCCTTAATCATTTGAAAGAGGAACATATCATTTCGATGCTAGAAGTTACCTTTTTATATGCGCCAACAGGTGCCTTAGATCCTGACGGTTTTTGACTTGGATCTAGAGTCGAGCTAGTCGAGGGTCTTGATTCAGTTGCATCGCTATCTGACCATTTAAAGCTGGTTTCTGCCTCCCATGGCGTAGATCTTGAAGTTTTTGTCATTGCGATGGTTGGACGTTTGATTCTATCCAGGCTGTCGTCAGTGTTCTCACGCTGTTTACGAGACACGTGTCTTGATCGATGGAGACCTCTAGTATTCTACAAATGAAGAGCAAATTAAGTCATTTATCTATACGATAAGATAAAACAAGTAGAAACATTCTGTTTAAGCGCTGTAAATTCTCCAATTTTAATAGGCTAAACCTTTCATGATTAGTTTAAAATATTGCAAAAAGTTATAAGTTCAGTGCAGGTTTTAAAGATAATATAGCACCTAAATGTAAGGCATCAGTAAAACTTTATGATATAGATTTCCAACATTAAAACTTTTTTTCAAATTCTATATACGTCATGCAACCTATTTCCACTTATTGATGCTTTTTGATGCCCCTCATAAAAAATGATTGGAAACATCTTCTCACAAACAATTTGTTCATATTCTACAATGTTTTTTAACCCAAATTGCAAAGATATCCAAACATTTTAGCAACTTGAAATTATTGTCTGTAACTCCTTTGAATTTGGACAAATCTTAAATTTTGCTATCTGGTAATGGATGAATATTTTTAAAAATCAATGACTTACCGCTGGTACAGAATCCAAAGTGCTCTCTCTATCCAGGTCATACGGTATTTCACCCGTGTTGCGACTCTCAAACGATCCTCCCTGCGAGTTCTCGCAGTCGTTCTCAATCTCGATGGTCTGGGCTGTTTGTGGTTTCTGTAGCGTCTCAAACAAGTTGGCCTGAAATAGAGATTTTAGGAAAAATGTATCTATATATCAAGTTGTTGTTTATATAGATCGAGAGTGTCAGTGACAATTTACAGAATCATTTTTGCATTAAATCTCCGTTTTCTTTGATGCAGAGTAAAATCACAAAACCCGCATCATATGTGCAAGGCCAGGTGACAAGGAACTTTCTAAGGAAATTTCATCTTTAAAAGTAGTATATAAGTGAACAATGAGTTGTGTTTAACAAGCTGATGAAGTGCACACAGAAAGCGGGATGGAATAACTGCAGACATACAAAGTAGATAATTTAACTTCCGGTGTTCTATAACTAGAACTGTCGCAAAGCGGACAAATACCCCCCACTAGTGCCTTGTCACTGAAAGTGCTATAGGTCAACCGGTTCTTGACCTAGAGCACGGAAACGGATTTTAAACAAAGTCCGATTGTGACCTTGACCTTTGACCTTTGTGACCCAAAAACGATAGGGCACCTCCTTGGGTCATGGGCAACAACTGTGTAAAGTTTCATGATCCTAGGTCAACCGGTTCTTGACTTAGAGCACGGAAACAGATTTTAAACAAAGTCTGATTGTGACCTTGACCTTTGACCTTCGTGACCCAAAAACAATAGGGCACCTCGTTGGGTCGTGGGCATCAACTGTGTAAAGTTTCATGATCCTAGGTCAACCAGTTCTTGACTTAGAGCACAGAAACAGATTTTAAACAAAGGCTGATTGTGGCCTTGACCTTTGACCTTTGTGACCTAAAAACAATAGGGCACCTCCTTGGGTCATGGGCAACAACTGTGTAAAGTTTCATGATCCTTGGTCAACCGGTTCTTGACTTAGAGCACGGAAACGGATTTTAAACAAAGTCTGATTGTGACCTTTGACCTTCGTGACCCAAAAACGATAGGGCACCTCCTTGGGTCATGGGCAACAACTGTGTAAAGTTTCATGATCCTTGGTCAACCGGTTCTTGACTTAGAGCACGGAAACGGATTTTAAACAAAGTCTGATTGTGACCTTTGACCTTCGTGACCCAAAAACGATAGGGCACCTCCTTGGGTCATGGGCAACAACTGTGTAACGTGTCATGATCCTAGGTCAACCGGTTCTTGACTTAGAGCACGGAAACGGATTTTAAACAAAGTCCGATTGTGACCTTGACCTTTGAGCTTCGTGACCCAAAAGCAATAGGGCACCTCCTTGGGTCGTGGGCATCAACTGTGTAAAGTTTCATGATCCTAGGTCAACCAGTTCTTGACTTAGAGCACAGAAACAGATTTTAAACAAAGGCTGATTGTGGCCTTGACCTTTGACCTTCGTGACCCAAAAACAATAGGGCACCTCCTTGGGTCATGGGCAACAACTGTGTAAAGTTTCATGATCCTAGGTCAACCAGTTCTTGACTTAGAGCACGGAAACAGATTTTAAACAAAGGCTGATTGTGGCCTTGACCTTTGACCTTTGTGACCTAAAAACAATAGGGCACCTCCTTGGGTCATGGGCAACAACTGTGTAAAGTTTCATGATCCTTGGTCAACCGGTTCTTGACTTAGAGCACGGAAACGGATTTTAAACAAAGTCTGATTGTGACCTTTGACCTTCGTGACCCAAAAACGATAGGGCACCTCCTTGGGTCATGGGCAACAACTGTGTAAAGTTTCATGATCCTTGGTCAACCGGTTCTTGACTTAGAGCACGGAAACGGATTTTAAACAAAGTCTGATTGTGACCTTTGACCTTCGTGACCCAAAAACGATAGGGCACCTCCTTGGGTCATGGGCAACAACTGTGTAACGTGTCATGATCCTAGGTCAACCGGTTCTTGACTTAGAGCAGGGAAACGGATTTTAAACAAAGTCCGATTGTGACCTTGACCTTTGACCTTCGTGACCCAAAAGCAATAGGGCACCTCCTTGGGTCGTGGGCATCAACTGTGTAAAGTTTCATGATCCTAGGTCAACCAGTTCTTGACTTAGAGCACGGAAACCGATTTTAAACAAAGTCTGATTGTGACCTTGACCTTTGACCTTCATGACCCAAAAACAATAGGGCACCTCCTTGGGTCATGGGCAACAACTGTGTAAAGTTTCATGATCCTAGGTCAACCAGTTCTTGACTTAGAGCACGGAAACAGATTTTAAACAAAGTCCGATTGTGACCTTGACCTTTGACCTTCATGACCCAAAAATAATAGGGCACCTCCTTGGGTCATGGGCAACAACTGTGTAAAGTTTCATGATCCTAGGTCAACCGGTTCTTGACTTAGAGCACGGAAACGGATTTTAAACAAAGTCCGATTGTGACCTTGACCTTTGACCTTCGTGACCCAAAAACGATAGGGCACCTCCTTGGGTCATGGGCAACAACTGTGTAAAGTTTCATGATCCTTGGTCAACCGGTTCTTGACTTAGAGCACGGAAACGGATTTTAAACAAAGTCTGATTGTGACCTTTGACCTTCGTGACCCAAAAACGATAGGGCACCTCCTTGGGTCATGGGCAACAACTGTGTAACGTGTCATGATCCTAGGTCAACCGGTTCTTGACTTAGAGCAGGGAAACGGATTTTAAACAAAGTCCGATTGTGACCTTGACCTTTGACCTTCGTGACCCAAAAGCAATAGGGCTCCTTGGGTCGTGGGCATCAACTGTGTAAAGTTTCATGATCCTAGGTCAACCAGTTCTTGACTTAGAGCACGGAAACCGATTTTAAACAAAGTCTGATTGTGACCTTGACCTTTGACCTTCGTGACCCAAAAACAATAGGGCACCTCCTTGGGTCATGGGCAACAACTGTGTAAAGTTTCATGATCCTAGGTCAACCAGTTCTTGACTTAGAGCACGGAAACAGATTTTAAACAAAGTCTGATTGTGACCTTGACCTTTGACCTTCATGACCCAAAAATAATAGGGCACCTCCTTGGGTCATGGGCAACAACTGTGTAAAGTTTCATGATCCTAGGTCAACCGGTTCTTGACTTAGAGCACGGAAACGGATTTTAAACAAAGTCCGATTGTGACCTTGACCTTTGACCTTCGTGACCCAAAAACGATAGGGCACCTCCTTGGGTCATGGGCAACAACTGTGTAAAGTTTCATGATCCTTGGTCAACCGGTTCTTGACTTAGAGCACGGAAACCGATTTTAAACAAAGTCTGATTGTGACCTTTGACCTTCGTGACCCAAAAACGATAGGGCACCTCCTTGGGTCATGGGCAACAACTGTGTAACGTGTCATGATCCTAGGTCAACCGGTTCTTGACTTAGAGCAGGGAAACGGATTTTAAACAAAGTCCGATTGTGACCTTGACCTTTGACCTTCGTGACCCAAAAGCAATAGGGCACCTCCTTGGGTCGTGGGCATCAACTGTGTAAAGTTTCATGATCCTAGGTCAACCAGTTCTTGACTTAGAGCACGGAAACCGATTTTAAACAAAGTCTGATTGTGACCTTGACCTTTGACCTTCGTGACCCAAAAACAATAGGGCACCTCCTTGGGTCATGGGCAACAACTGTGTAAAGTTTCATGATCCTAGGTCAACCAGTTCTTGACTTAGAGCACGGAAACAGATTTTAAACAAAGTCCGATTGTGACCTTGACCTTTGACCTTCATGACCCAAAAATAATAGGGCACCTCCTTGGGTCATGGGCAACAACTGTGTAAAGTTTCATGATCCTAGGTCAACCGGTTCTTGACTTAGAGCACGGAAACGGATTTTAAACAAAGTCCGATTGTGACCTTGACCTTTGACCTTCGTGACCCAAAAACGATAGGGCACCTCCTTGGGTCATGGGCAACAACTGTGTAAAGTTTCATGATCCTTGGTCAACCGGTTCTTGACTTAGAGCACGGAAACGGATTTTAAACAAAGTCTGATTGTGACCTTTGACCTTCGTGACCCAAAAACGATAGGGCACCTCCTTGGGTCATGGGCAACAACTGTGTAACGTGTCATGATCCTAGGTCAACCGGTTCTTGACTTAGAGCAGGGAAACTGATTTTAAACAAAGTCCGATTGTGACCTTGACCTTTGACCTTCGTGACCCAAAAGCAATAGGGCACCTCCTTGGGTCGTGGGCATCAACTGTGTAAAGTTTCATGGGCAACAACTGTGTAAAGTTTCATGATCCTAGGTCAACCGGTTCTTGACTTAGAGCACGGAAACAGATTTTAAACAAAGTCCGATTGTGACCTTGACCTTTGACCTTCATGACCCAAAAATAATAGGGCACCTCCTTGGGTCATGGGCAACAACTGTGTAAAGTTTCATGATCCTAGGTCAACCGGTTCTTGACTTAGAGCACGGAAACGGATTTTAAACAAAGTCCGATTGTGACCTTGACCTTTGACCTTCGTGACCCAAAAACAATAGGGCACCTCCTTGGGTCATGGGCAACAACTGTGTAAAGTTTCATGATCCTAGGTCAACCGGTTCATGAGTTAGAGCACGGAAACGAAAAAGTCTACGGACGGACGGATGGACGGACGGACGGACGGACGGACAGACAGACAGACATGGTGAAACCAATATACCCCCCTCTACTTCGTAGGTGGGGGGTATAAAAAGTATCAAAATAAATTCTTACCCATTAACATACAGCAAAATTTTAAACTGGTCCAAATACAGATATGTTGCAGACGACAATTCCAAGTAAATGAAATTTTACATGTTTGAGTCGTTTTAGGTAGAAAACATTGTGGGAAATGAAGAAATTGCTTGTCACAAGCAATTTCTTTATTTTCCATAATGTTTTCCAAAGCCTTTATCTTGAAGGGCATCAAAAAGCGTAATTGTGTGGGAACGGGTAATGACTCTTAAACTTTTTCCAGATTCTGCTAAAATTTTTGTATGACAAAAAATAAATGTAACACTGAAAAATTCACAAACCTTAGTTCTACTTTTCTTGAACAAGAAGATCAGTGCAAGGTTGATTGGCAGGACCATCACATTAGTAACTATAGCCAGAATTATTTCTTCCCAACTAAAACTCTCCCAACCAAGATCTTGGTTGTCCTTCTTCAGCAGTCCGTACCACATGGCGTTCACGCAGATGAACGTGAAGAGCAGCGTTACGCAGCACGTGGCTCGTTGTACGCGCGTAAATCGACTCTGCGCTGGTCGGTTAAGTAGCGACAGCCATAAATGTTTGTCGGCTAGAGAGCTGAACATAGCCATCTGGAAGCGGTGACCGAATCTGTTTCTTTCCTTGGATCCTGTTAAAAAGAATAAAATAAAGTTATCATGCATTTATTAACACATTCCCAAACATGTCTTTGATTTGAAGTCAGAGTCCAAATAAGTGAAAAATTGAATAAAAATAAAAACTTAGGAAGAATAATTATGGCAATCGATAAACAGCATATTCTCCATTTGTCACTTTGCAATGAGTTTCCATGCAAAAGTACATTATTCTTCACTCCTTATTTACATAAAATGATATGCTGGCAACTCTTTGACTTTTTCCATTCTATAACTTCCTTGATTAGGAAAGGGTTTTAATAAATCCTTGCATTAAGTTAAAAGCTCTCATAATGAATATTTTGCAACAAAATAAACACAAACCTGCAGCAGCTATCCTTTTATGTATGGAACCATTCACCGTTTCTAGAGTCAACCATGATTGACAGTAGAAGTAATAAGATTGGTCCGTTTGTAGGTCGTTGATGATGACACGGTCGAGATACCAAGACGGTGACGAGCCCCTGTTGTCGTGCCAGATACGAATCTTTTTCACTTCTCCGAGGTTGACGTCATGCGCGATGATGAAAGAGTCGCAGCCATTACGCTGGAACGCGCCGTCTTTGTAGATGTGTTTCTGAGCTGTTTTCCAGTAACTGCCGTGTAACTGTATGCCAACGTGGGCTGAGGTACCTGCAAAAAACAATAATAATTAACTTCTAAACAGCAAAAATATTAACTATAATCCAGTTTAATAGAAGCTGCAGACAAGAAAAAGGATGTCGGTATTGAAAGGATTTGTGTAGAATTTAGCAGGGCAACTATTGAGGTAAGAAGAGTAAATGTCATCAGCATCTTCTTCTTTTGCCTAAATGTTTTCCAAGGCCTTAAGGTTTTTCTTTAAAAGTGTCAAATTCTTTAATATGTCCCTCAAACATTTTTTCAATTACTGAAATCAACCTGTTATATACCTCTGTAAGAAATTTACTTTGAATAGTCAATATATCGAATCTAATAGAATTCAATGACATCCTATTTAAATAATACTGTTCTCATTAAAAAGCCATACCCACATGCATGACATTTTCTTCCTTTGCCTGTATGTTTTCCTAAAGATTCCAATTAAAGGTGTTAAAACCAGATCTTGTTAACCCTCTCCCAAACAAGACCTGGTTTTGACGTCCCTAATAGAAAAAGGCTTGAGAAAACATTGAAACAAAAGAAGAAACTGCTGATAAACAGCAGTTTCTCCTTTTGTCTCAATATTTTCTATGTCATATTTTACACAATTTCTATCTTTAATAACTTCCATTTTGTCATTTATGGCAGTTTTTGATGTGGATAACCCTAAAATGTTGCAGTTTGGGAAAGGGTCAAGGTAGCGGTTAAGTACATGTAATAATTAACCTACCAGCGCCAAGTTGTCGACCAGTGAACACAATGACTTCATACTTGAATGATCCATCCTTGCCACAAAGAGGTTTGGATGAGATATGTTTGATGTTCAACAGGTCAACTCTTTTTGACCCCCATAAGGAATTTTTTTAAGAAAACATTGTCGAAAAATGAAGAAATTGCTTGTGACAAGCAATTTCTTCATTTCCTACAATGTTTACTAACAAAAAGATTGAACAATTTAAAATTAACGTTCAATTGTCATCTCGATATCTTTGACTGAGCTAGTCCAAAATCGTACAGACTGGTTATGGGTTAACTTAAGAAACAATTGACTTACCAGCGCCAAGTTTTCGACCAGTGAACACAATAACTTCATACTTAAACGAGCCGTCTTTGCCACAGAGGGGTTTGGAAGAGATATGTTTGATGTCCAACAGATCAACTCTTTTTGACTCCCCATAAGGAATTTTTTTTAGAAAACATTGTCGAAAAATGAAGAAATTGCTTGTGACAAGCAATTTCTTCATTTCCTACAATGTTTTCTAACAAAAAGATCGAAAAATTATAAATTGTATTACCTAAAAATTGTCATCTCAATTTCTTTGACTTTGGGCTAGTCCAAAATTGTACAGACTGGTTACAGGTTAAGTAACAATTGACTTACCAGCGCCAAGTTGTCGACCAGTGAACACAATCACTTCATACTTGAACGAGCCATCCTTGCCACAGAGAGGTTTGGATGAGATATGTTTAATGTCCAAAAGGTCATCTCTTTTTGACTCCACATAAAGAATTTTTTATAAGAAAACATTGTCGAAAATGAAGAAATTGCTTGTGCTTTTTGACTCCTAATAAGGACTTTTTTCAGAAAACATTGTCGAAAATGAAGAAATTGCTTGTGACAAGCAATTTCTTCATTTCCCACAACGTCTTCTACCCTAAAAGACCAAACAGTTTTAAATTTAATTAACTTGAAATTGTTGTCTGCAACATCTTTGAATTTGGACCAGTCTAGAATTTGCCATCTTGTGATGGGTTAGATTGGAAATATGCTAGTGAGCGCTAAACACAAAAACAGCTTACCCGCACCAAGTTGTCGACCAGTGAACACAATAACTTCATATTTGAACGATCCATCCTTGCCACAGAGAGGTTTGGAAGAGATATGTTTGATATCCAACAGATCCATCTTGCGACAGATCACCACCAATATAATGTACAGACCGAGAATGATGCTACATGTTATAATAGCCACTGGATTGTTTGTGAAGTCCAAATCCTGAAAGACAGA
Organism: Fragum sueziense; assembly: GCA_963680895.1. Lineage (NCBI taxonomy): Eukaryota > Metazoa > Mollusca > Bivalvia > Cardiida > Cardiidae > Fragum > Fragum sueziense. The sequence goes on from OY804592.1 coordinate 31,593,117, forward strand.
ATGTTTTTTATAAATAACCCTTTCCAAAATGGACAAAATTTGGGGTTGTTTCAATTTGAAAGCTGCTGCAGACGACAAAATGCAATGTTGATAAAGATTGAATTCATTTATATCATAGCACAGAAAACCTTGGGGCATTTTGTCCAATGTTTTCCTAAGCCTTTTCAGAAAGGGGATTGGGAAAGGGTTCAGGAGTCACCATTCATAATTCTGAAGTAAAAAATCTTAATAAATCATGGTTCAATTGAGTACCCATAACATATAACTTGACAAATGATTAATTTAACCGGATGTTGGAAAGTCTTTGCACCATCCTGCCCCTATTCTTACATGCATAACTTTTAATACGAAAAGTAAATAAAAATATTTACACTTAAGTCCGAAAAGTCAATCTGGTCAGGTGACAGCAACAAGCCACTCCCATATGAGGTCATGTGATCACATTTACAACTGGCGACTGTCGGAATGGACTCTTCTTGAGGAACGCACCCATCTGTGGCCCACTCGGAACTTGACGTATCGAAATAGTTGCATACCGCATAGTAAACGGCCACACATACACGCACATCATGGTTTGATACGAACTGTACTTGGAATGCACTGTTTGAGATTCTTTCACTGAAAATATGATAATATTGTGGTAAAAAATTTATAATTTAAATCTTCATTACTAATTCTACACTCTATTTCTAAAGGGGGGGTTTCCATAAGGCCGTTTTCCTGGGACCTAAATTTTCCAATGATATTTTTAGTACAAATAGATACATAAAGGGGACGTGTTTTGCCGAAAAGTCTGAATCGAACGGACCTTTGGTTTGGTGTTTATTGCGTATTGAAAGTGGGTGGGGTAATTCTATGCAGGCACTACCCAAGGTTCTTATTCTTCAATTTTCTATCTAGATGTAAATAATTGGCAAATTATTTTAAGACGTTATGTTTTGTTTATAAACCCGTGTAAAGATGACATGAAATTTATTGGCTTGCTTATTATAGATATTAAAATATTTGGCATTTTATGTAATTTGTCAATTTTTTGTATATTTTCATCTCCCAACTTTGGGCAAAACATCAACACGTTTTTATAAAGCGACATATTGAAATGATATTTTAGGTGAGAACTAGTTAATAATTAGTGATTGCAAAATTATGAGGGATTTTTGATTGCTAGTCGGGAAAATGAGTTACGGGCCCTTGAATGCACGAAAACCCATGACAAATTGTGGAATAAATAACAAAATACATTTTTTCTGGCTTTTCTTCACACAGAAAGGCAAAAATGATTACTTAGCTTAAATTATAGCTGTACTCAGCAATTAGCACTACAAATAAGCTATTGTGGTCAGTTTCGTCTGTTGTTCATCCGTCTGTCTGTCTGCCCGTCCATAATATCAGGTTTACACTCTAGAATCCACAAATATTATCCGATCTTCACCAAACTTTAACAAAATGTGTATGGTCATAAGCCCTTTTGTAAGATTGAGTTTGGACGGAATTGCTGCAGAAAGTGCACTAGATGGGCGTGGTTGATTTTTGAAAAATCATCTGATAAAAAAGTTATTGAAGATAAACCAAAATTTTGGTTTATCTTCAATAACTTTTTTATCAGTTGATTTTTCAAAAATCCAACACATCCAGCTTATTCCTGGCATTTTTCTGCCTTCTCTGCTTCAAACCGAATTCAAATTGGTTTAGTATTAAAAAAAGATATTGAAGATTATCGGAAATTCTGAGACACATGATTATACACTGTGGTTAAATAACCTACCTAACTGGTATAAAGTGCGTGTAGGCTCTGTGATCGGAATGGTTGTCAGCGTACATCGGTTGTGTCACGGATAATTCCCGCAATTCGACCTTGTTTCTGTACAAAGTAGCATTGACCATCCCATCCGTCTGACTTGACGTGAATTCCGGAAGAATCTGTACGTGTATAGAAGAGGAGGTATCCGAAGACTGAGGTACGGTAAACGATCTCGCTACCCCGGCACTTAATTGGTCACAACTTTTGTTCGCGACACCCGTTCTCGGCGCGTAATCGGAAGCGTTGACGAGCCCGATTTGTGGAATTGAGTATGTCGAGACGCCTTCCTTAAACATGTACATCTGCACTCTCTTGTCAGTTGGATTATTAGGAAGATTAGATACATTTAAACTTGTGCCGCTCAGATCAAGAAATCCCGTCTGAAGAGTCTTTGTGTTCACTCCAATACCGGTGTTGTAACCGAAGTTAAATGGGTTTATGCTGTTAAATACAGTGACATGGAATACAGAGTCTTGTGTGTAGGTCAACTCTGTATGGTCAAGGATGTCCGACGGTATGACGACCGTCACACCATTCTGCGAGTACTCCTGCGGGATGTTATCTACTGTCACATGCCGAGCCTTCAACACAGATCCGTCATTCAGCGTCTGGACAATTTCCGACTCATCTGCTAGTAGTGTTTTAAGCTGAACTGTTGCTAACTGTGTACGATAATTGATAGTTTTAGTCACCAAATCTGCCTGCATAACGGCATCTGTGCTGTACGTCGTTGTTGTTGATGCACTGCTAATATCCAGCCCATATGAGCTCAGAACTCCGAATTTCGTAAGTGTTGAAGAATCGCTTGTCGTAGTTGTGATCGACTGCAGACCGGTATGAAGGTATGCCAATGTCTCCTGCAAGCTGTCTGTCTCAAAAACGTTTGTATCATGACCCTGCTTTACACTGGAATCTAGGGATTTTGACAAAGTTTGGATATTCCCAACAACTTTCGATAAAGTCTCTTTGCTGAGTTCATCTGGATGTGCCTAAAATTGATGATTAATCCATTACCAAACAGAAGAACTTAAAGCTTGCCCAAATTCAAAGATATTGCAGATGACAATTTCAATTGCTTGTGACAAGCTATTTCTTCAATTACCACTATATTTCTTTCAAAAAGCCTTCACATTTTAGGTTATCAAAAGGAGTCATAATGAGCGAATGAATTATAGGATTTGAAATATGTATTTACTAAAAGTACAAAAAGCCAAAAGTTTACTATTATTATTATTATGACATCTGTAACAACTTTCAAATTAACCCTTTCCCAAACAAGACCTGGTTTTGACGTCCCCATTAGAAATGGCTTGGGAAAACATTGAGACAAAAGAAGAAAATGCTGATATTCAGCATTTTCTCCTTTTGCCTCAATATTTTCTGAGCCATAATATACACAATTTCCATGTGAATTTAAACCAATTTTGTCCTCTGAAGCAGCTTTCAAATTGGAAAAGTCTAAATTTTGGCTGTTTGGCAAAGGGTTAATTCAGTCTAAAAACGGTTTGAAAAGGGATAGTATATGATTGTAGAACCCTGGGGACCATAGAAATGTTATTACCAATAAGACATGTAGTAAAATTAAGAAAATGTTAGTTACCAGCTTTTTTTCTTTTTTATTAATAAATATACAATTCTGTTTCTAAGTTGGAAGTGAAAACTACAGAGAAGTTTAAAAACTATACTCACAGACAAATATTTAGTCGCAGATGCAATCTGTCGAACATCGGTAATCGTCATAAAAGGTACACCATCAAGGGCGTGGGCAAACAAGTCACGCATTGCCATCCTCACCGCAGTCGAGTACACACCGTTCTCTGATTGGTCGTTCAGGTACATGAGGGCGGCGATAGAGTAGCGCACCAGCAGGTTTGGGTTGTTCTGATTGGCTATTGTTGGCATGGTGGCGACAATCTGGTCCACTAGATAATCTACCTTGTTTGATTGGCTGAGCAGTAAGGTGGGAGCCTTGAAGCTGACAGTTCTAAAAATAGAAGTAAAAACATAAGGGTTGGTTGCATATCCAGAGTACAAGAAAGTGGAGATAATAACTTTCAAAATATATCATACTTTTGCCGATGCCATACATACGTTTTAAATGATTTTTTATTTTCAATATCATAGCATCCCTAAAATACACTCAAGCATAATGAGGAACATGGCTTACTCTGCTAAGGCAGCGACTCAAACTCCATGATCATTCAGCACATGTTATAATCGTCACAGCACAATAATGCCAAGAAAATATTGAGGCAAAAAAGAAAATGCTGTTTATCAGCATTTTCTTATTTTGCCTTAATATTTATCTAAGTCTTCTTTTAGGGAATCCAAAAACAAGCCTTGTATGGGAAGGGGTTAAAAAATTATATTAGAATAATTTTTGTTTCATACATACTATCCCTAAAATACACTCAAGTATATTGAGGAGCATGGCTTACTCTGTCAAGGCAGTGACTTCAACCTCATGATCATTCAGCACATATGTTGTAATCGTCACATCCGCGTAGCTACTTCCAGGCCAAGGTGACAAGTAAAACTCCGTACTGGGCTGTGTTCCGTAGTTCACAACGTAAGAATCCGTTCCATACGACGCCACAATCTTGTAGTACAGTCCCGTGTTAGCATCCTGGTCCGACCAGTTCTGGCATGTTACGTTAACTTTATCCGTCATCGGAACAACTTGACTCGCCGCCGACAGCGTACAACTACCAGACTCCGGCTTTGTGCTTGCACTCAGAGACTGTTCAGCAAATCCAGTCTGACTGCCAGTCGTGGCCACCAGTCTAAATTTGTAAGATTTGTTGTCCTGCAGGGTACCGGCGTTCAAGCAGAGATTTAGACTGGTTGTTGTTGTAGTAGTCTGGGAGCTTGCTATCGTGAGATCTGTACTGGTAGACCTGTCCGTCACCGTCCAAGCGTACGTCGTGGAGCTGTCGCAACCTGACGTACAAGATCCTGCGTAACATGTCTTCCTACTAGAACTAATGTGGTAGTTTTCGTTGGCTTCACAGGATATGCATTCTACTCCCACCACTGGAGCACTACCAGATACAACATTGATCTGTGACAAAAAGAGAAAAGGGTGATTCTTTTAATCATCATTTTTGTAATCATCATTTTTAACTTTTAACCATTACCAGACTGCAAAATTTTAGACTGGTCAACCCTCAAATGTGTTGCAGACAACAATTCAAAGTGAATAAGATTTTTCAGGGGGGGGGGGGGGGGAGAAGATATTATGAGCAATCATGAATTTGAATTTGCCAAGTCCAGAGATGATGAAAATTGAATCCGAATAAAAACCTAAAAATTTCTTTTCAAAGGGATGGAAAACATTGATGGAAAAGGAGAAAATGTTAGTTCTATCAAGTGCCTTTTAAAAAGCGTCACAGTTTCAAACAGGTAAATACAAAGTCTTACCAATTGGGCTGCCTGATGTGATGTTCTCCCTGAAGCCGACACCGTCAGCGACACATTGTAGACATCATTTTCCGTCAGCGTCACCCCCGAGATAACGGCACTGGCGGATGTTAGAGCACTGATCCGGTTACATACTTCTATAGCAGTGGCGGTTCCCTGAAATATGCCGTAGATCCAACTTAACCCTTTCTAAAATAAGACCTGAACCCCAATTTACAAACAATTCTACAACCTCATTTTTGTGTAAAGGTTGTAAGAGGACATCTGATTGCAAAAGAAATAAGATTGGGCCAATCTTTGTTGTTGCAAGTAGTAACTAAAAAAATAATTATGTGTTTGTAAGTTAAATGGGGAATTAGTTTTGACGTCCATGATAGAACAGGCTTTGAAAAAGCATTGCCTTAAAGTTTTTTTTGTTCTATAACATTTGAAAGTTTTACCTTTAGTAACACCCATTTTGTCCTCTGTAACAGCTTTAAAATTGGAACACTCTAAAACTTTGTTGTTTTTGAAAAGGCTAAACCTTTGCCCAATAAACTACAATCTTAGGCAAGTCCATATTTAAAGATGTCGCTGATGACAGTATCAAGTAAATAAAGTTTTATTTCTTTATGTCTTTTAGGTGGAAAACTTTGCTGGAAATTTCTTCAATTCCAACAAAGTTTTCTATCCAAAAAGACCATAAAACATGAAATTTCAATCACATGAAATTGTCATCTGCAACATCTTTGAATATGGACAAGTCTAAAATTTTGCCCTCTGGTAATGGCTCAAAGTTAAAAAAAAAAAAAAAAAACATAAAAATACTCACCATAGTTTGAGAACAGGACCAGTCATACGCCAACGTGACGCCTGTACTATTGTCTGGGTCATGTGACTTTGATCCATCCAAGGTCAAGGTAGAACCAGCATTGGCGACCCTAGAATCACCCCCACTTATCAAGGCCAGCAGCGTAGACTCAACTATTGTTATGTTGAAGTGGGCATATTTCTTCACTGGCGTGTTATTGTAGCCAATCTCGTACACGAAACAGTAGGAGTTGTACGGTAATGTTGCTGGCGGGACTTGAAGGATCGGCGTGTTCGTGAGGATGTTACTTGGCAAGGCGTATGTGTTCGTAAGTGTGTCTGCGCATGAATTAGCTTCATACACTGTCCATTGGTTAGTTGAGGTATAATCGGCGCATCCGCTTGTCGAGACGGTTACCGCAAGTTCGATGCTTCTTGCTCGTAGAGCTGTTCGTTCTGTACTATCGGTACCGTCCACTCTCAGGTCCGGTTCTGCACATTTCAAATCCTCCACCGTAAATGAAATAGATACTTCTGCGAAACTGACAGCATTTGACACATTGACTGTGAGACTGTAATTGCCTTTGTTAGAGAATATCTGGGTTAAAGTTGGTGTTGTTGTAGTTTGTGTGACTCCATGTGAGAATCGAAAGGTGAATGAAGCTGAATCTAGATAATCACCGGTAATATTAAATGTGATACCGTGTCCAACAAACTTGTATACAGAATCTGTGGCCTGAAGATTGGCTATTGTTCCCTGGGTGGTTATTATACAGTATCTATACTCAGAGCTAACATAGTTGGATGCCGTGATGTTTATCTCGTGTTCCCCTGCATCAGAATAGTTGACTGTATTTGATGCACCAGTCGATGTAGTACCAGTCTGCCATTCTACCGTCACATCTGTCCCAGAATAACTTGTACTCAGATTGATATCAGTATCCCTGAGGTATGTAGCATTACATCCTGTTACAACAAAGTTTGACACTCCATCTTGGACTACCACATTAACTTCATCAGAAGCTGAACTGATCTTATTTGATACACCAAGATCAACAACATATACTCCGGCTGCAGTGAAATTGTGCGTAAAACTTGAAGATGCACCATATGATGTCGAGTTAACTTGCCAATCAAAAACAACAAACTCATCATTAGATAAATCTTCAGTAAAGGTGACATCTGCTCCTGTAGTCGCGACATATTTGTTGATATTTGTGTTCCATGTGGCACCTGAACTGACCTGTATGTCGACGGCCGTGAGTTCATTAAGGGAGTACACCTGCTTTAGAGCAGTTCCAGAGCTAGGAGGGTTAGATATTGTCAGGGTGATGTTATAGTATGCTTGTAATCCAAATGTCATGGTAAAATTTTCCTCTTGACCGTTTAATGGATTGATATCACCGACCGCCATCCACGCGTACGATAGATCAGTTCCGGTAGCAGCAAAAGCTTGGAATGTGACAGTGCTGCCCTTCTTAACAGCATCTGGTGGGGAGAGTGAGGAATTTATACTGACTCCGGTCACTTCCTGCATCACCTCGACAGTTTTGTTCACATACACACTTGACGAGACAGGGTTTTTGACAGCCAGAGTTACAACATATATACCAACACTGCCTGGTGTGATCGTCACATTCTGTAAACTGCTGGACAGAGTCTCCCCCGCTGGTGCTGAAGTGTACGTCCATCCAAACGTTCGTTGTAATCCCGTGTTGCTGCCTCCGTACAGAGTGATCGAGGATCCAAGAGTGATGTTTGCATCCGTGCCAGAAATATCTATAGACGGCCCTGTGACAGGGTCCAACACGGAGACGTTGAAAGATTCCTCTTTCTGACCTATACTGTTCTCCACCACTATAGATAATGTATAATCACCAGTAGAGCTTATATTCCCGTTAAGTGTGGACTCCAGTGATGACCTTGTCAAAACAGTTCCCTTCCTAAGACGGATGAGATACGAAACAGTGCCGTTAACAATTTGACTGGAAGTTGCACTGATACTAAAGGACTGGTTGACGGCTAAGAACAGAGTTGTTGTGTTCAGCATGGTGGTGCTTGTTATAAGTTCTGTAGCTGTTATACTGGTAATGGGTTCAATAACATAGAAATTGAAATCTGTAGAGGTCACATTGTTTACTTTATTTTTAGCAGTTACACTGACAGTCTTATACCCCGTTGTTGTGTAGTTATATTGACCTATATTTGAAGTCGACTCGATGGGTGTTAAGCCAGATTCATACACCCATAAATAGTCTGTAGACATTGAAGATGGTGACACCGTGGCTTGAAATAATGCTGTATTGGCGATATTGTAATCCCTAACTAAAGGGTTAAGTTTATTGTTCTTCCATAAATACCCACTAGTTTGGATGGTTACGGATGTTAATGCGGTCTCAACATACACTGTAACAGTCTCATTGACCATGCTGACATCATTCCATACACTCACAGAGATCGTATAGGACCCGACACTGCTGTAGGAATGTGTAACAGACGCTCCTGACCCTGTAGTCCCGTCATCAAAATCCCATCTGTATGACAGGCTGGTACCTGTGCCCGTTTGTACACTGTAAACAACACTGGAACCCGTCTGTGTATAGAAATTTCCAGAATCCTGTGTACATGTTGAACATTGAAGCGTAACTGAGCTGACGTCTTCTATTACTTCAACCAGTTTAGAAACAAACACGGAATTGATACTGTTCGCCAATGTGAGGGATATATTGTAGAATCCAGCACTGGTTATCCTGATTTTCAAATTTTGAGATGTACTGGAACCTATGACTGTCATGTTGGTTTCCCAGGTGTACGATGTGGGTGCACCGGTGATGGTGCTAGCCACCGTCAAGTCTACAGTACCCGAGGATGGAAGACTAACCTGATTACTGATGTTTAATGATGGCGAACTCAGTCTTTGTTGGATACATATATCTGCTGATATAGAATGATAGGCATTCTCTGTCGGGTACATCACTGTTGCATTTAGTGTATAGTTACCAGTCGAAGAATATGTGTATGTTTTTGAAGGAGTAGTGGTGTTGAAAATGTCTGTACCATCAAAGTTCCAGTTATACCTCAGACCTGGTGCATCATAGTGTATTACAGATAGAGCGAAATAGTGGTCAACACCAGACTCAAGACAGGCTGGGATATCATAACCATTCACTTTTAAACTCTCAATCCTTATTTCTGTGGCTGCTAAAACGTAAACAGTCTCTGTTTCTGTCTTACTGCTGAGAGCATTAGCGCATGTAACAGTCACATCATGAACACCTGCAGAAGCAAAAGTGTGAGTGTATGTTCCTGAGGCCTGGGTATCGTTGAATTCTGAAGAAGAAAATGTAAAAGAGACATCGTTCCCTGCTGAAATTCTGGCTGTAATCACGCTGCTATCCCCTTCCTTGTTTGGTCCATTGTTAGACACTGTAAGACCAGCCACTGCCGTGTATACTGACACTTGTTTTGTTGTGGATACAACACTTGGTCCATTAGAAGCCGTCACATTTATGGTGTAGGATCCCTCGGTAGAGTAAGTGTACGAGAAACTACCCGTGGTGCCCGTTACATTCACATTATTCCCAAAGTCGACATTGTACTCTATATCACCATAGTTACCGGGACTTGCAGGGACTGAGGCGCTCAACGTAAAACTGTCCCCTCGCAGGATATCATCATTACTGACTGCAGCACTGACAGATGGTATAGGATTGTAAACATCAACAGTGGTAGATACAGTCTCATTCTCAAATGGGTCCTTCAGTACTGCTGTCACTTGTACGTCCGTTGCTGTAGTGCTGAATGTTTTCTGGTATTCCCATGTTTCAGTGGTGGATGTTGTCGTTGTAGTGGACAGGGTGTGTGTCACTCCATCATCGGCGAATGTAAACTCTGGTGTAACCTCCGCCCCAGTTTCCACAGTACACTGTACTCTAACACTGATAGGTGAACCAATCACTGCTATGTATGGGGTACCTATAAATGTACATGATGAAAACTGAGCTGGTTGTTTGACATACACAGTAGCATCAACTGTCTCTTCTCCCAGAATGTTTGTGAGGTAGGCAGACACGGTGTTTGTACCTATAGAGGTGAAGGTGTGAGTGAGGGTGCTTGTGTTGGATGACACGTCCACACCGTCTACCTTGTATGAGTAGGCCACATCTGTACCGTCTGTGAACGCGGTCATGAATGTGGCTGGAGTATTGATGGCTACATTGTTGGCAATCAGAGCCTGAGTCTGCAATGTGAAGGTCATTCCTGAAATCCTTTTCTCTGTTCTGACATTTAGATATTTGGTAGTGGTCCCCAGTGAGTTTGACACAGTGATAGCTTTAGTGGATGTTCCTGTAGCTGTGGGAGTGTAGGTGAAGTAGGAGTACGGCAGATCAGACCAGACAAATGACGAGTTACAAAGATCGTCCGAGGACACAGATGACTGAACAGACGCCGGACAGTCACTCTGAAATGTCTGCTGTGCTGACGAGTCAAATGTATATTTGAGGTTATTGCCCATGCCAACTCGCACCGTGAAGTTGTAAGCTTGATTATATTCTGTATAGACAGTGCCAAGATTGTTCACATCTGTTGATGTTTCTCGTATTGTAGGATAGATAACACTGACATCCCCGACAGCCTCCTCCATGGTCACCGACAGTGATCTCTCATCCGTGTCTATTATACTTATAGACAGTGCATACTGTCCAACACTCGACGAATAACCCAATGTCGCTGGCAAATTCTTGGTCTGCGTCTCAGTGTAAATTCCTTGCAAACGACAAGTTGTGTCGACATCCGTTTTGGAACTTGGAAAATTACTGCTCTTAGATAACCAGCCAGTATGACTCGCACTGTACGCAGTCTGTCTATCAACGTCTCCGGCTATATCCTCGCATTTGACAACATTCTCACCCGCGGGGAATTGTATCCCCACAACATCGTGTTCCTCGACGTACAAATCACCAGCTGGGATCATGACGGTGTTTTCTCCTGTTATAGCGATGGTCGCGTGTGTCTGCGCGTGAAGAGTGTAGTCTGGCGGTGTGCCCGTGGACGAGCATGCAGTTGGAGTGCTTGTTTCGGAGTAGCATGTACATGACTGGTTCAAGTATTTGCATGTTTTTGTCAGGTAGCAGAAGTGCTGGTCTGTGCCGCATGTGGATCTGGTGCATGATGGACTTGTGGTGGAACAAGCACCGAACTTCTGATTCTCACAACCTGAAAGAAAAGAAATTGACCAATTACCAGACAGCAAAATTGTGGACTATTCAAATTGAAAGATGTTGGTGACGAAAAATTCAAGTTGATGAAATTTTAAAAATCTTTCCATCTTAGATTAGAAAACATTGCGGATAATCAAGAAATTGCTTGTCACAATACATTATCTTGTGTGGTGTCAAAAAGTAGTATTTTGTGTGAATTAATTAATACTCTAAATATAAATTTTTATTGGTTATTACATTCAATTGTCAATTTTGAAAATTCAAGTTGGACAATACTGGTAGCATGACTAGGGTCAATACTTTTCACAATTCCCAGAAGGTTGTTTTTGGCGTAATGGGTCACATATGCATTAACTATGACTTCAAAATTTGCCATTCTAGAATGCATAAATAGGCCAATGTCTTCTATAGATTAACCCTTTCCCAAACAAGACCTAATAGAAAAGGCTTGGGAAAACATTGAAACAAAAGAAGAAACTGCTGATAACCAGCAGTTTCTCCTTTTTTCTCAATATTTTCCGTGCCATATTTTACACAAATCCTATCTTTAATAACATCTGTTTTGTCATTTGTGGCAGATTTTGAAGTGGATCACCCTAAAATTTTGTCGTTTGGGAAAGGGTTAAATGTAAGCTTACCAGCCATAACAAAGGTGCCTGTAGCACAAGATGGCCTGTAAATCTGTAGTGCGATGTCGAAGCTCTCTCCTGAGCCAATGTTCTTGGTGTGCACGATCCAGTATCTCATATTGCCGGACTTGGTGAACCACATGCCTGCAGATTAAGAAATATTAAAAGTTTTTGTGTACAAAACATTGTGGAAAATGAAGAAATTCATACAAGAGGGCCTACATATCTGCAGCGCGATGTCAAAGCTCTCTCCTGAGCCAATGTTCTTGGTGTGCACGATCCAGTATCTCATATTGCCGGACTTGGTGAACCACATGCCTGCAGATTAAGAAATATTAAAAGTTTTTGTGTACAAAACATTGTGGAAAATGAAGAAATTCATACAAGAGGGCCTGTAAATCTGTAGTGCGATGTCAAAGCTCTCTCCTGAGCCAATGTTCTTGGTGTGCACGATCCAGTATCTCATATTGCCGGACTTTGTGAACCACATACCTGCAGATGGAGTAAACATCAGCCCATTACTAAAAGGCAACATTTTTGACTTTCTAAAATTCAAAAATTATGCAGATGACAAATTCAAGTGAATGGAATTTTGCATTTTTTTGTCTTTCTAGATGGAAAATATTTTGAAAATGAAGAAAAGTCTTTATCTTGTCGCGCATCAAAAGGCATCATTATGTGGGAATGGATTAATGGATTTTTATCTTATCCCATGACCAAATGCAAATAAATTGCTGACAAGAATTTCAAGTGAATGAAAGTGGAAAGAGACCATTCCAGTGAGTATCCACAAAATAGGATTTGATTAGCAATTAATGAAATATTTCATTTTGAAAACTCATCACTCCCTCAAATCTGCAGCACTGTGTCAAATTATTTTGGAATTATCAACCCTTTCCAAAACAAAACTTGGCTTTGACACCCTTAAAAGAAAATGTTTTGGAAAATATTGAAGCAAAAGAAGAAAATGCTCATAATCAGCATTTTCTCCTTTTGCCTCGATATTTTCTGTGCTATTTCATATACAATTCCTATCTTTATAGGCACATATTTGTTATCTGTAGTTGCTTTCAAGTTAGACCTCCCCTTATTTTTTTTCCTTCGGGAAAGGGTTAAAGCAAAAAAAAGGAGAATATTGGCAGCTTTTGATTTATCTGATTATCGTTGTATCATTTTTTAACCTTTTCTAAAATAATTATCAGCAATTTCTCCTTTTCTTTTCTCTCAATGTTTTCTGGAACTTTTTTTAACAAAGGTTATCAAAACAAGGTATTGTTGGAAAGATCAAAGCAGTAAATTACCGGGAAAAAGGAGAATTTCCGTGGCTACCGCTGTATCTGTAAATGCCTCTCCTGTCATCACTTGTTGAACGTTCGATCCACTGTTGATCTGAACATCTCTTGTACCAACAACATTGGACGGGATGGTCAGCCGCTCTGAAGTAAAAGAATATCAGTGAAGAAAATGATCTTACATTTAGGCTTGAATGAGTCATTGAAAATCGAATTGAAAATTACATCAAGTTGTGCTGTTGGCTAACAATTCTTACTAGCTCCAATGCAATCTCTTTCAGAGAGGCTCTTTCATTTTGCCTTTGTCATGAGCTGCGAAAGGATATGAAAATAGTCCTATTTTTACTAGGAAGAATATGAAAATAGTCCCATTTTAATTAGATCTAGTTCAATACTTAAATTTGAGTGCACTTCAGATGCAAACAGAATAATATTTTCTTTCTTTAATGTAAAATACAAGAAATGATACAGTTATACAGTAATTAAAGACTTTATCCTGCGGTAGACCAAGATTCGTGGTAGCTCCTTGCAGAGATGATATGCGAAGAGTAATGAACAATCACTCTGCAGGGAGAATGACTCCAATGAAGATTTATAAGCCCATTATCATTATTTTAAAAAGCTGTTCTGATTGGTCACATATTCAATTTTTGTGATAAATTGATCAACTATAAGTCACTGACTAAGACGGAAAAACTTTTCATTCTAAGGTAATTTTCTGAATCTAGATTATTTTTGCGTCATATTATAATTACATTGATTTTTCTAAATGCGATATCTGGTTGATGCCTCTTAACATATTACTGCACAGTGACGCCTTTTGACTACCTCACAATTAAAGGCTTGGGAAAGATTGCGGAAAATGAAGAAATTGCTAAACACAAGCAATTTCTTCATTTTCCACAATGTTTTCTAACCCAAAAAGAAAAGATTTTTAAAATTTCATCAACTTCAACTTGTCGTGCGCAGCATCTTTGAATTTGGACAAGTCTAAAATTTTGTGGTTTGGTAATGGGTTAAGTCTGATCTTTTTCTCAAGATTTAGTTTTATGGGTTTCCCAGAATATGTCCCTTTTAGCAAAGCAGGTCTCAAATCGTCGGTCACATTAATAAATATCGTAACTACAGCTTCAATAAGCTGTAGTTACGACATTTTTGAACATGGCCGACGAAATATTCCTTACCATAATTCCGTGAATATTCGCAGAAGAAATCTTTGATGTTTGAGCAGTCTGTCCTGGCCCAGGTGTTCGATGCTTGGGTTACGTAGCAGTTACCAGACATGGTTGTGTTTTCCGTGGGTGTGTAGTCCGCGTTGTAGGACGTGTCATCTGCCCAAGTCTTGTAGCCTGGCAAATAACGGTCAGACAGCCCGATATAGGCCTCACTGGAATGCAAAAATAAGTTTTAATGTTTTTGTCTTGTTACTACGATGTATAATCACTGAAATTCAAAGACAATTTTTAAGTTCTCGTCTTCTTCCTATCATATTCGCAAGCCTAGGTTTCTATCTCTATTTTGTTCCTTAAAAACTTTGTAAGGAATAAAGTGGATGTAGAATCATTGACATGCGAAGATGTTTTACCATAGGATTTTTTTTACAATAATTGATTTAAACTAGAACTGTCGCAAAGCGGACAAATACCCCCCACTAGCACCTTGTCACTGAAAAAAGTGCTATAGGTCAAAATGTTCTTTAGTTGGCGCATGGAAACAGATTTTAAACAAAGTCCAATTGTGACCTTGACCTTTGACCTTCGTGACCCAAAAACAATAGGGCACCTCCTTGGGTCATGGGCAACATGTAACTGTGTAAAGTTTCATGATCCTAGGTCAACCGGTTCATGAGTTAGAGCACGGAAACGGATTTTAAACAAAGTCCGATTGTGACCTTGACCTTTGACCTTTGTGACCCAAAAACAATAGGGCACCTCCTTGGGTCATGGGCAACAACTGTGTAAAGTTTCATGATCCTTGGTCAACCGGTTCATGAGTTAGAGCACGGAAACGGATTTTAAACAAAGTCCGATTGTGACCTTGACCTTTGACCTTTGTGACCCAAAAACAATAGGGCACCTCCTTGGGTCATGGGCAACAACTGTGTAAAGTTTCATGATCCTAGGTCAACTGGTTCATGACTTAGAGCACGGAAACAGATTTTAAACAAAGTCCGATTGTGACCTTGACCTTTGACCTTCGTGACCCAAAAACAATAGGGCACCTCCTTGGGTCATGGGCAACAACTGTGTAAAGTTTCATGATCCTAGGTCAACCGGTTCATGAGTTAGAGCACGGAAACGAAAAAGTCTACGGACGGACGGACAGACATGGTGAAACCAATATACCCCCCTCTACTTCGTAGGTGGGGGGTATAAATATAGAGGCAAACAAACATGGATAGATCAAACATGTTCAGTGCAAATACTTTTATTAAAGTTTCAAGGAAAGCAGAATGAAGAAAGATTTGCATGACCTTATAAAATGTAGGTAAACCAATAAGATAAGACTATTAATATTTTCTCAAAATGCCATTGCTTTATGACCTTTCAAATTTGAAAGCTACTGCAGATGACAAAATGGATGTCTTTAAACATGTGTGTCTAATATAGCAGAGAAATTTTAAACAAAAAAGAGAAAATGCTGGAAATCAGTATTTCCTCCTTTTGCCTAAATGTTTTTCAAAAAAAAATTCTACCTTGGACACCAAAATAAGGGCTTTGAAAAGGGCTTATTAATCAATCAATTAATCAACCCTTTCCAAAACAAGACTGGCCATAATCAGCATTTTCTTCTTTTGCCTCATTACTTTCTTGGCTATTTATTTGAATGCTTAATGTATCAACATCCATTTAATCATTTGCAGCAGCTTTCAAATTGGACCACCCTAAAATATTTGTCGTTTTGGATAGGGTTAATCAATCAAATACAAGAATTTCACAAAGACAATTACCTGACAGAATTGTCATTCAAGATTGTAGTGGCCTTCGTATGTACAGTGGCATCAGTAATGTTTGCCAGCCAACCATCAAAGTTTGTTTCACAATAAGACTGGGCATTGGTCCAAGTCTTTGGAGAGGCGGAGTTAAGACTAGCCAATAGGAGACAGTGTTTGTTGGCGAGTAACTCCCCACCATGCGGGCAGTCGACTGGATCTGGAAAAAATCATTTGAATAGCATGAATTTTGTGCTAAAAATAGACTGGGTTTACTGCTATAGATTGATAAACTGTCGATGTTGTCATAAAATCCTGTAACAACAGCTTCAATGAAGCTATAATTGCAAGAGTTTAGAATTACACCAACAAATTGAAATTGTTTGACTGAAATAAAATCACAGTTATTTGATAAAATCCAACTCTGTGTACCCCATTTTGCCAAATTGACGCATTTTCACAACCCTCAATAATAGGGTTACAGAAATATTGAGGACAATAAAAATTACTTGTTCAAGCAATTTTTTTCCAAGATGTTTTCTACTCAATTTTTGCAGTAAGCAATCCCCATTTATTAATGAGATTGAAAATACGTGTTGTTTGGAAAAAGAATTAATACTAATTTTGTAAAACTTGCCTATCATGCATGCAAACTGCTGCGTTGAGGAACAATCTACAGTGGTCAAAGCAGAATTGGGTCCATCAATGACGGCACAATTATCCCCGTTTGTTGACCAGATTAACCCAATCCCAAACAGTTAAGCTTTTTGACACCCCTCAAAAGATGCTTGGGAAAAACATTGTGGAAAATGAAGAAATTGCTTGTGACAAGCAATTTCTTTGTTTTCCACAATGTTTTCCAACCCCAAAAAGAAAGATTCTTAAAATTCTAAACTTTAAATTGTCATCTTCGACAACTTTCAGATTGGAACAGTACAAAATTTTTGCCACCTGGAAATAGGTTTAACCCTTTCCCAAACAAGACCTGGTTTTGACGTCCCTAATCGAAATGCCTTGGGAAAACATTGAAACAAAAGAAGATAACCAGCAGTTTCTCCTTTTGTCTCAATATTTTCTTTGCCATATTTTACACAAATAACATCTTTAATAACATCCATTTTGTCATTTGTAGCAGTTTTTGAAGTGAATCACCCTAAAATCTTGCCGTTTGGGAAAGGGTTAAACTAGATGTTGTTTCGGAAGAGATTAAACAAATTTGTAAAGCCTACCTATCATGCATGCAAATTGCTGAGTTGCGGAACAATCTACAGTGGTCAAAGCAGAATTGGGTCCATCTATGACCGCACAATCCCCGTTTGTTGACGAAGTAAGATGATCATTGGAGAACACTGTCTTTGAGTTGTCATTTTCCCAGGCCCATAAGCCACCACTCCTCTGCGCTCCTATCAGTAATTGTACAGTGGTGCCTAAAAATGAAATGATAAACAATTGTAATTGAAACTCATATTTAATCCAGTTAAAAAAGGCAAGGTATTAAGATGGTCCCATTTGAAGGCTGCTGCCTACGGCTCCAAACAAGATTTCTTTGTGTTCTTCACACACAGAAAATTTTACATATACCGTAATTATTCTAAAAAACGCCAATATTCTAATAAACGCCCATCCCCCAAATCTCGGCTGAAAATCTGCTTATTTCAAGCACAATTTTAGCAAAAAGGGGTGATTCTATAATAAAGGCCCATTCCCTGATTCCAGATTTAAAATAATGTAAGTCATAACCAAAGAACATTTCTAAAAACAATAAAAAAGAGGATGTTCTGCCCAAAATCTGTTGGCAATGAAGGAATTTCCTTGAAAAATTGTATTTTGCAGTCCTTATAACAAAACTTAGCCAAATTCGACTAGCTGAACTTCGAGTTCATAAATGACACTTGATTAAAAATTATGACAGACGAAATAATAATACCTCTAATAAACGCCCATCCCCTACTTTTCTGTCAACCATGTTAATAATAAACGCCTGTGCGTTTATTAGAATAATTACGGTATTCAAGGTTACAGATAAGTGGGGATAATGACTTTTCAAAATGCAAAATTTCATTTAAAATTCATCTCATCAAACCCTATGTAGTGAGTACACATTGAATCATCTCATAAAGACAATTCAACCCATTACCACACAGAAACTCTTTTTGGCTCCCCCCAACACATTGGCTTAGGAAAACTTTTTGGGAAACAAAGAAATTGCTTGTGACAAGCAATTTCTTCATTTCCCAAAATGTTTACTATACAAAAAGACCAAAAAATGTAAAAAAGCATTCAATTTAGAATGTCATCTGCAACATCTTTGAATTTGGACAAGCTTAAAATTGCTGTCTGGTAATGGGTTAAATGTGGTATCCACAACATTGGGTTTTGATAAGAATTGTACAATAGTACCAGCCGAAAATGACAGTGACGTAGGCTAATGTTTACTACTTGACAACCAATCAACTCTGTTCGTATTTGTAACGGTGCAAATCAGACGAATTGATTGGTTTTGCAGCAGTAAACATCAGCTTACGTCACTGTCATTTTCGGCTGGGACTATTGTACCAGTCTGATAAATTGAGATTAGAATGTAAAACAATGGTGTTTAGTGAAATTGCAAGTCTTTGTATATTCAGACCAAGGAAAGATAATTTACTATAATTCAGAAAGTTTATCATTGTTGCGTGCCTTAATTGTTTAGAGACATAACATAAATAGACAAAGGCTGAAACCAGGCTATGTTTTGACTTGAAAAAACAAGTAGAATGTCTTCGACCCCTCATATCTGAAGCCTAGTTTCTTCACATTTTGTGAGACATACCTGCCAGTGCTGTTATAATTTCTGGTATTTCCTCCATATAGTTGATCTTAAGTAAAGTAGCACCCAACCCCGTACAGTGTGTTTTTGCGTTGCTAAATGTTGCTGGAGTGGTAACTTTCTTCAGACATGTGTTCCTGTGAGCCGTCCAGCCGGCTGTGCAGCCCTTTCCTGTAAGACCATAATGATATAGAAGTTTTATCTAGTTACCAGACGGAAAAAATTTAGACTGGTCCAAATTCAATGATGCTGCAGATGACAATTTCAAGTAAATGAAATTAAACATTTCATAGCCTTTTGCGGAGAAAACATTGTGGTAAATCAAGAAATTGCTTGTCCCAAGCAATTTCTTCATTTTCCACAATGTTTTCCCAAGACTTTTTCTTGAGGGGCATCAAAATGCATCTAAAATACAAAAAAATTATCAACCCTTTCTTAGATGGAAAAAATTTAAGACTTCCAATTTGAAAGCTCACGCAGATGACAAAATGCATGTAGATATAGATAGAATTTGTATTCTATAAATGTTACGTAGCACAGAAAAACATTGAGGCAAAACGGGACAGTGCTGATTATCAGCATTTTCTTCTTTTGTCACATTGTTTTCCTAAGCCAGTTGTTTAGCCCTTCCCTGTAAATCATGATCATATAGAGTTTTTATAAATGACAAGGTAAGATTATTAACCCAAGTATAAGAAATTTAGATTAGCAGTCCCTTCTTCAAGCAGTGTCTTATACTCATGTATATCAAACTTGCAGCATCTTTTAAAACAGTCTTAAGTTGTGCTGCTTGGGTATGGGTTATATCTAATTCAATATGGAATGGTTTTATATAGCCTTTATCATTATTATAAGAGTATAAATGAGTAAAAGTCAAAACTTACGAAAAGTCGAAACAGAACTTGAATCAGTCAGTTTCCAGTAGTACTCAAAGTCATATCCGAGTCTGAAAGTCGCAGTGATATCTGTCATTCCCTCCGCTATCGAATGCATGGGATGTGCCGTGATGTACGTCGTGAGATTTGAGCGGGGCGCCTGCACACGAACAGGCAGAGTTACATCGTCACACACCGACGACGCGTCCTCGCAAGCCTTGATTGTCAGATCGTATTTTCCTGAGTAGGTATAAGTGTAAGCCTTGGTGGAAGAACCACCGTTAACTTCCACCTCCGTTTGAGAAGCACCAAACTGCCATTTTATTTTGTCAATAATACTGAGAGTCGTTGTAACACTAAAACTGTACGCTTGACCTACATACAGTTCCGGGATCGCCGGCAAGCTCATACCAGACGTGACGTAACCTATTGTTGGTCCAAGGTAACGACGACTGTTACACGAATCCGTCGCTTTTGGACAACATGAACCGTTCACGATATTTCCACACAAGCAAACGCCAGACGTGAGGATCCAATACCGCGCGTTGTTACTGAAGCAGTATTCTTCGCATTCTGTGTCGGAGCTCTTGGATTCGGAATGTTCGAAGACGATATTTACGCTGGAAGTGTTGTACGGGTAGCAGGAATAGAAACTTGATGGACCTACAATGGAAGGGAAAGGTTGTATAAGTGATTAAACTCAGTGATTCAAATATAAATTGTCAGGTGCACAATGAGATTTCATAACATTTCACTGAGGCAAGTTTGACTTTGATCAAATTGTATGAATTCAGCAACAGTTGTCAGAGCAACAGATTATGATGGCATTTAAAGATGAAATATGTCAACTGTATTTGTTGTCAATTACTATATAGAGAAACATATCCTTAATGTATTATTTCAAATCCAAACTCTTTGTTGTGGGTACTCATTTGAATTGTGGGTATCCACAACATAGGGTTTAATATACAATTTATAAAATATTGCAGTTTGAAAAGTCAGAACTCCTTTTTATGTGTAGCTCTGTTTGATACTCATTATAATCAATGGATACTGGTAAGAATTATCTCATCAAGAAGATCTAAATCAAACTTTTCTGAAAGATGCTCAATTATTTTTGTTTCAAGTCATCAATGTATAATACATTATTTATACTGTTATGTTCTAAGCTGATTAGATGTTCATTTTTCAGACAAATAGCACTTTTTATGATAATGAACCCTTTTTTCAATCCCTTATTTCAAAACAATGAAATTTAAAGCTCTTTTGGTTCCTTTTGGCACATAGACAAAATCTGAATAAAGATTTCAAGATAAAATTAATGTTGTTTTTTGTGGAACAAGATCATGATTCTAAGCAACAGTGATTACAAAGCAATAATATAAATCAAAATATGATCATACTATTGAATTTTATGTCCCATAAATTCTATATATTCTGTCATTAACCTTGTGATTCTACAATCAGTCTACAATTCAACCCTGTTCATCAAGCTAAGATGTGCCAGACATTGACTTTCACAACCATTGTCATGGATTTTCACAAACAGCACTGTATGTAGAAATCTATGAAAGCTTCAGATTATCTCATTGCTTTTCAATTACAACCTTGTAACTGCAGCTTTTTTGTTGTTTTTTGAAAAGCAGCAAGATAATCCACATATCTAGCTGAAAACAAATTGTAAATCTCTCTGCTGGCAAAATATGTAATTCTTTTCTAAATATATACAGTATTCAAACACTATCTACCAATATAATACAAAATCTAGCATGCATAAAGGTATAACATAATATAATCTAGAATACGGTCATGCACCATGCAATGCAGCATACTCTGTAACAAAAACAATATGTATAAAAACAGGCATTTATAATATTGGCTGACTTCAGTTCACGTTATAGCTCGAGCCATTTGACGTCATTTCTCCAGCAATAGTCTGACTATCCCCATTCCGTGGTCAGGAAAATGAACTATTGTATGCTGTTATAAAAGCAGCAGAGAAAAATCAATGCTGATGTCAGCAAAAATTTTGACTGGATGATACATTATTTGGGGTGAATCAAAAAGTTGGAACAGCGAGTAGCCCAAACGATAATTATCTGAATTAAAGTCGGCCACTGACTTCAACAGCATAAAAATACTTATAATGACAACAAAATGTTTGAAGATGAAAATGGATACAAGTTGTAAACGTATCCCACACTTAAACTCTAACAAAATTATTCTTTTTTATACAAATAATGTAAATTGATAAAGGTTGAACAATATTTCAGACTCATTGACTTAAGCCTTCAGCAATAATTTAGATCCTTCCAATTTGAAAGTTGATACAGACGACAAAATGGAAGTTGATGACAATGTAATTAGTGAACAATATAGCACAGAAGATACTGAGGCAAAAGGAGAAAAAGCTGATTAACATTTCCTTCTTTAACCTCTGTGTGCATAGCCATTTCAATAAGATGCAATTTGTCAAAGGCCATCATTTTTTGGGGAAAGGGTTCAGTAAATAACTGCATATTTACTCAATGCAAAACAATTGAAAATAAGAATGAGTCTGTGCATGTAACTATATTGACCTTGCAGAATATGGTTGACAATGGTGAATATCAAAATTAAGCAAAAGCAGTGAAAATACAGTATTTTGGCCACAAAGAGAAAAGCTTGATTTGAAATAATTTCTCATGTGACAGAGACTAAGTTGATTCAAGCAGCTGGATTTTATATTTTTCTTTCCCCTTATTTTTCTCTTGTAAAATACCACAGACTGGTGGTTATAAGCTAATTTATGCATGTCTATATCTTATCAATCATTCAAATGATATTTTCTTGAAATCAAATTGATTAACACCGATTCTCACCCATCACACAGGACCACCTTTGGACACCTCTACCTTATTTGAATACAGACACCTCTTGGTGCTTTTGAATAATCACCTTTTAAATGAACATGGACACCTTTGGACACCCCTATTTTTTATGACAGGTGTTAAACAGTAAGTAAGTCATATTCTAAAACTTTAAATCCTTCTTTTTATAACTCATTATACTGAAATATTATTCCATTATTTTTTAACCCATTACTGCACAGTGATGCCTTTTGACTCCCTCACAAAAAAGGTTGGGAAAACCTTGTGGAAAATGAAGAAATTGCTTGTGACAAGCAATTTCTTCATTTCCCACAATGTTTTCTACCCAAAAAAGAGCAATATTCCAAAATTTCATTTCATTGAAAATGTCGTCTGCAACTCCTTTGAATTTGGAACCACCTAAAATTTTGTTGTTTGGTAATGGGTTAAGAAAACAATCTATGGTCATATATCTGAATGAGAAGTGAGGAAAGAAATTTGTTATCAATAGTAGACTGTAATAAAGGAAAATATATGTTATCGATTTAAAAAAAGGAAACATAGTAGATAGTTATCAAGGCAGCACAAAGTGTGTTTTTTTTTCAAACAATTGAATTGACTGAAAAATCATTCACATTAAATTGAATTACTGTTACCATATTTAGGCTGAATTTCTTTCACAGAGTCAAATATCTATAGTAAGATCTTTGTAATTTACAAGAATGAATTGGGTTAATTTCTCTTCTTTTGGAATAAATATGCTTCTTAAAATGGTCATAAAGATTTACAAGTTAATTTAGCATGTGAATGCAGAATTTTTGCTAGAAATAAAGAAGTATTGAAAGAAAGTAAAGATGCTACATTTTAGCATAGCTTTTGGCAATGAATTTTGGTGTGTATTATAGATTCTATAAAAGTTAGTCATTTTAATAAGGATAAGATATCATTTTTTCTGAAAAGAAAACCAAATAGATATTTTGCATGATGCATATTATATTCAGTTTACAAGGTGTGAATTTCACATTCATAACAGATGGGTCCATTTTGTATGTATTTTGATTTTAAGAAACCACTTCCTGCAGTAAATTCAATTTTAAAAGATGGCCAATTACACAAAGCTGATAAAGGAATACAAATTTTAAAGACTGAACATTGCTGAATATACAGGTATACAATTTTGTCATAAAAATGATATAGACAATCAGCGAAGAAAACAGAAAATAGTGACAATGAAAGCATGGAAAGAACAAAGTGATTACACACACATTCGAAGTCAGGTTTTAAACTTTCACAGTGATGATAATGATTAAAGACAGACAACTAAAACAAGTCAGACAATGATACAGACCTTGACAGTCAATAAAACAAAAGATTCATGATCATAAAGAGCAACAACTTGTAGTCTTACAAAAGGTCTTTTGATGATATTGCCAATGTGGGATGCAATGGTATGACTAAATCTAGTTTCCAACTCATTCTATACAACTAAGGTCTAATATTGTGACCAGTACTTTATTTACAGTCTTTGTGAGAGACCTTAATGGCAAGAAATCAGGAATGGCAGGGTTTGGACCCAAATCTGTGATGCTTCAATTAGATGTACAGTGCATCTATCCTATGCATAATCTGCCAGTACTTACAAATTTTACATTGACATAGACCTGAAGGGCTTACAACATCCAATTTACATTTGGTGAATAGGTAAGGCAAGTTTACAATGACATTTTTCAAACAAAATGCACATCTACATAAAAAGAACCAATTGTGAATAAATGTTAACTGAACTGGTGACTACATAGAGAGGATAGAAATTAATATATATGACAAAGCTTTTAACATAAAGATCACTGGATTAGTGCAAAGCTAGTTGAGGTTGCTTTATGACACTTATAAAGACACTTGCAATAACTTTGCACTAGCCCATTAAATTGAAGTTGATGGTCACTTACCGCAACTAAAAATGCTTACGCCATTTGTGAAACAAAATAGCAGCATTCCGAACAGGCTTCTTCGTGAGCGACTGACAGATACTTGTCTATATGGTGCTTTTAATTATCAAGAAAGAAAATATCAATCAGTTTTTTTTAATCAAGTTGCAAATTGCTATAACTTACTTTGCAGGGTAATGGATGAATACTGTCAATTGATGTAAAATCCAAGTATTTGTTTTCAAAGCTTTTCATGTTGAAAATTGGTTAATTTCAAGAAATATTATGATACATGTATTATAGTTAGATTTAAAATGAATAACTCAAGATATACAAAAAATGTTAAATTGTCTTTTTTTACAGAAAGCTATCACACACTTAAATTAATATTCATGCAAATCAGATATTTATGACCATAGACTGTTATTAAATATTTTTAGAATTTGGTAGTTTTAGGCTTGGTTCTTTTTTCTTCTCTTTTTTTGTCACAGATCAGTATGGAAATTTTCAGGGGGTTTCCTTCTAAACATTGTCGCACTGAAACCATATCAATATTTTATGTCACAAAAGCTTACTAAATGAGGTACTGGTAGGTGTTCATGGTCTAAGCCTTTGAATAATGGAAGGTTTTTTATTCTTGTAAAAAAGCTTCGGAAAACAATGTTTTTGGAACTTTTGGACTTACAATCATCTTATATTCCAAGCCATGAAAAAATTGTTGTCTGCTTAAGGTAGTCTACCTATGATGAGATTAACTCGACATAGGAATTTTCAATGCAATGTCGTAAAGATTCATAGCATATCTAATCTATATGGCCATGTTACCAAAAATACTGACATAGCATGGATTTCATAAGGGGTGGACAATAAAAAATTACAGACAACATCTACAGAGTATCACATACATAATCAAAAAGCTAAGTCATGGTAAAATAATACCCCTCCCCCCCCCCCCAAAAAAAAAAAAAAAAAAAAAAAAAACAACATACAATTATGTTCTATTGGTAGGCAAAAAGCTAAATATAATTTCAATTGCAGTTTTTACCTAACAGAAATTGGAATATGCTGCAAATGTAATAAATCTACTTGAAGACCATTATTCACTGAAAAAGCATAATAAATCTTCACATACAAGCTGAGAATAATAGAATAAACATGGGTTTCGATAATGAACTACTATATAAGCTTAGGTAGAATGCTGCCCACTAACTAGCCAACATAATTGCTGCATATCGAAGCTTTTCAACAAAAACCTTGTAACTGCAGCTTCAGACAAGCTGCAGTTACAAAGTTTTCGTTGAAAAGCAACAATATTGCATGTAGCACTTACCACACCTTAGCAACCCTACACCATGGCGCCTACACAAAAGTATCAGTCCGCCAAATAGGCTTCGTCTAGGACGCTCATTCATTACTTGTATGTTTGCAGCTTTTGAATTGAAAAAAATGTACAAAATTTGAAATAGTTCATTAACAGTTAGAAAAAAAAACAAAATATAATGCTGCTTTTCATTGAAATCCTCGTAACTGCAGCTAAATATAAGCTGCAGTTATGAGTTGTTGTTTTTTTAAAGTAACAATATCGAAAGCCTACAATTTAGCAATTAGAATCATTCAGCTAGCTATACATTGTATTCTCCTGCTCGCTGAGCCACATATATTACATAGGGCTTATAACCATATGCTGTCTTATATAGTATCTAAAATATCACAAGTACTCATTTGTAGATGGTTACCATGAAAAAAAAAAAAAGAATTTGAAAAAGAATTTTTGAGGGCATTGGTTTTAATTGTAGCAATTTTAAGAATTCATATGACAAGATTTTGAAAAAAAATGAGAAAAAGCCTTTGATTATGCATGTGACCTCTTCATAATAATAGTCTAAATCAATATGCAAGGCAGGAAAAAAGCTACCAAAACAAAATCACAGGAAATTATTGTCACTTTTCAACAAAGATCTTGTAACTGCAGCTTATGTTCAGTTGCAGTTACGATTTTTTTGTTGAAAAGAGATGTTATGATGCATCTATAAAACTAAACAAACACATGCAACAATTAGAGGAATTATTTGAGTCCGGATCTGGAAAAAGTGGCCTTATGACATTTTAGAGCAGCATATATCCAGATCAATCTGAGCCTAATTACATTCTGATGCTGTTCTCTATATCTGTAGCAGCTTTTAATCTTTTCTTAGAAAAGATCTGGCTATGAAAATGAGTTTAATCAATCTGGAGACAGCGTATTGGATATCCATGACCATGGTCTAACTAAGCAGAATAAAACATACATTAACTTAAAATAGTAAATTTTATAAATAGTATCTACCAAACTAAAAATGAATAATTCAAAACACCAACTTGAAATATGAAAACAAACGAGTAAAAAATGCAAAATGAATTTTTCTCCCCTGTAGCCTGATTTTTTTTTTCAAAGGGAAAATCAGTCAAAAATGTGTAATACTAGGAAAAGACCCCCCCCCCCCCATTTGTTTGTTGGAACCCCTTTACAGAAATCCTGGATCCGCAACAGACCCAAATCATCTGCCATGAGTTACTTAAATGAAGCATGACAGCTAAATAGTATAATTGTGTGATCAAATGAAAAAGGCTTCATTTTGCATAGTCTTGCTCATATGTTTAGTGCTACATATACTACACAAACCAAAAATACAAAGGTGATAATGTGTAACATATTTTTCTAACACAATCAGGTCCATAGACAACAGCATGTCTAACCTTGAGCAATAAGCTGAATATAATCGAAATTAACTGAAATAAATTTAAGCAAATTAATAAACAAAATTGTAACATGAAAGTGTAAGATAGAATAATAACGGACAAAAAATAGAGGGACTAAACAAAAATACATGTAGATCTAAAAAAAAAATGAGAAACATTTTCATTCAATAAAAGCAATCTTTATCATTTGTGGACAGAATGCACCAGTTTTAACCCTTCCACCATAAATTTGATTATGATAAAAAAATCCCAATCACCTAAACAATAATATCGTCGGTGTAAATGCAAAACCTCGTATGTCGATTCTTGCGATTTTCAAAGTACAAAATTCTGTGCCCAGTTACAGACAATTCTTGCAAGTTTTGAGATATTTTACAAATCGGTATTGATGGAACAATATGTCCAAATTTCAAGTAAAACATTACAGTTTGGGAAAAGTTATTACACTTTTTTACCTCCCCTTTGAAATTTTCCAAAAATGAGATACAAGGTTTTGCATTTACAAGGACGATATATTTACAAAAACAGGACTCAAATGACCAAATGTTAGCCGCACCTTCTTTAACCCTCTCCCAAACAAGACCTTGTTTTGACATCCCTAATAGAAAAGACTTGGGAAAACATTGAAACAAAAGAAGAAACTGCTGATAACCAGCAGTTTCTCCTTTTGTCTCAATATTTTCTATGCCATATTTTACACAAATTCTGTCAATAATAACTTCCATTTTGTCATTTGTGGCAGTTTATGAAGTGGATCACCCTAAAATTTTGTCGTTTGGGAAAGGGTTAAAGGGAGATCATTAATGTGTCTCCACCATTGGTCAATACTTAACCCATATACCGCATGATGATGCCTTTTTACATGCTGCAAGACAAAAGCTTTGGAAAACATTGTGGAAAATGAAGAAATTGCTTGTGACAAGCAATTTCTTCATTTTCCACAATATTCTCTTCTCAGGAAGACCAGAATTTTGTAGAATTTTGTCCACTTGAAAATATTGTCTGCAAAATCTTTGAATCTGAACAAGTTAAAAATTTTGAAATTTGGTAACGGGTCAATCAAGGACTGGAAGAAATTATTATCCTTTTCACCGGATGATTAAACTTTAAATATGTGATTATGTGTAAAAAACATTACATTTCATCACACAAAAGAAATTATCCAATTCACCCTGCAAAAATGTGCATAATCAAAAAACCGTTCACCTTGCCATTACAAACTTCAGAAAGCAACATATTTCAGACTAAATTTTCTGAAAGCTTGAGACTCAATTTTCAAAGATGATTAATGAAATAAATCTTACCACTCAAATCTAAAAGATTGTTTTTGATTTTTTTTTTTAAAGTCGTAAACCTTTAAATATGAATTCACATTTTCAAAATTCTGCAGAGGAAGACTTTAAAACATTCAGTGGAAAAACACAATCTTTGAGCGGTTCAGATTTGTTAAAACTCTCGTTAACCATATATATACTAAGTTGAAAGAAATGAAACTAAATAAAAATGCTTTGCAGTTTTTTTTCTCTAGTGCAAAGATCAATCTAAAACTGTTGCTCTCTTCAGTTATAACAATTCTTCTAGCAATCAAACTTCTTTTCTGGACGCCTATCCCAATGACTAGCAATAAGTTCACCTTAACCTAGCATCATCAAATCTTAACTAAAACTAGGCAATCATTTCATTCCTAATGGAAATTTTGAATTAACAGAATACCTGTTGTGCTACCATCTCTTTTCAAAAATGTTATGTTAAAAATCTTATGCAATTTTGAATTGTTTGCTAGAACAAATTTGACAGAACCATGTTATAATTTTATGAACCCATAAATAGTTTTTTTTCTGTCCATATGTCACCGCTTCCATCAGATTACAAAAAATCTTTTCTTGAAAGACATCCAATTTGTAACTAAATTGCTGCATTTCTGTAGTAATACAGCATACAAAGCCAAAAAATTAATTCAAAGAATGAGAAAACAGTAAATTGCCTAGTTTTAGAATCCCAGGATCCATATTTAAATATTTTGCCCTATTTCCATGGTAGCAAGCCGTGACCTTGACCCAAATAAACGATAAATTGTCACCTGCTATAAGATCACTGCCAGGAACCGAGCGCCCAACTCGATTTTTCAATTGTTGTTTCAATAACGAAACTTGGAATATATCTTTGCAAATAAAAGCAACATGAAATAATATACTAATGTTGAAAATACTTTTGAAAGTAAAATCAATTCATGTTAACACTTTTTTTCAATGAGTTAGAATGCAGATGCTCTATTAAAATTCATAAACTGTTTATGAAAAAGCAAAGAAATTGACACATATATTTTACCCCTTTCCCGAACAAGCCCTGGATTGGCTGTCCCTAATAGAAAGGCTTGGGAAAATATTTTGGCAAAAGAAGAAAATACTGATAACCAGATTTTTCTCCTTTTGTCTCAATATTTTCTGGGCTATACTATACACATATCAAATCTGAATCAATATCAATTTTGTCATCTGCAGCAACTTTCAAGATAGAACTGTCTAAAAGGTGGCCATTTGAGAAAGGGTTAACAAATGTTACCATGATGGTATCTCACACAGAAAGCTCTTAATAAAGCTCCTCAAAAGGAAATTCACACTCTTTTTTTTTATCGTGATAAACTTTTTTTAAGTCATTTATACAATCCTAATACAACTAAGAAAAGCAAACTGAGAGGTAAAAGTCATGAATTTTTAAATGTATAATATTTTGAAAATGTATCCACAACATCCTTGTTATTTAACTCCTCAAAAAATAAACATAATACTTTAAAAAGTTCCACAATATGATATAATATAAAAAAAAGTTGCTTTCTAACAAATTTTTATTTTGACAACTTCTGTTTGAACAAGATTTATTTTGGAGAAAGATAAAAGGACAGTTTTGATGTACCAAAAATGACAAAACTGAGGTACCAAAAATGACAAAGGTTTCCAATAAATCTATGTAAACAAATCAAAGGTATTCCATCCCTAATGTGATTCATGCAACGTTGAATTTGTCTGTGCGACCTTGTTTACATTTGTTCGGTATCCAACCTATTCTGGGGATGTAATAAACATTTGGCAGTGAAATGTTCCACCGCCGAATGTTTATGACTTCGCCTGAATAATTCTGATGTCGCATGAATCTCATTAGGACTGGACTACCTTAACAAAAATAGTGAATGTGCTTTACTGAATGAAGAAATAATATATAAAATAGTCAATACTTATTTTGCTATATAAATAATAACTGGTTAATTGAAAACAAATAAAATTGTGAGAGATACTGGTTAAAATAAAAGTGACCACTTCTTGAAGACCTTCGAAACTTTCAGAAATTTTGTAGGAGCTGACAAAT
Organism: Fragum sueziense; assembly: GCA_963680895.1. Classification (NCBI taxonomy): domain Eukaryota; kingdom Metazoa; phylum Mollusca; class Bivalvia; order Cardiida; family Cardiidae; genus Fragum; species Fragum sueziense. The sequence continues at coordinate 31,623,765 of OY804592.1, forward strand.
ATCTATACAATAGGCTTTGATAAGTAGATTATTTTGTGGCAAATGGTTATTAATCTTAAGCTCTGTGGTGTCAAAATACTAAGTTCATAATTTAGTAGAAATGGGCATCAAGTAGTAGTCTTTCATCAAATATTAAAATAATTGCAAAGCTGTTTGAAGCCTTTGCGCTAACTATTGTAAGAGTATGCCAATTATACCGTACTATTATAATAAGCGTCCATGCATTTTATAAACATATCAATGGAAAAGTTTTGGTTGGGTAGTTATTAGAGAAAATTTGGTTTAGAGTCAATAATTGTGAATCCAGCTGCAATTTATGGACTAAAAATCGGATTTAAGATTAAGCAATTTAAACTTAGCAAAGTGTTATCATATGGTCTTTAAAATAAGATTTTCTGATGAAATTGTTCCGTTTGAAACGGATTTGGGACAAGAAATATGCCTTTCCGAATACTTTTGAAATGATATTTGATTATGATTTATGATTATTACTTTGCCGAAGGGGGTGGGGATGCATTCACTTGAATAACCCTATTTTACTGAAACTCAGCTTGAAATAGGGCAATTTTCCGCCAAGATTGGGGAGGGTGCTTTTATTCAAATATGGTCACTTATTAGAATAGTTACTGTATATATCATGCATTTACAACAATTTTACATGTGACCCTCATATTTTTGCTTTTCAATGAAAACCTCATAACTGCAGCTTGCTTTAAGCTGCAGTTCCAAGGTTTTAGTTGAAAACCAACAAAGTTTTTTCGTGTTATTCACTCACCTTCACATAGGCCTGACTTGTTAATTTCCCAGAAACCTGTTTTGCAGCTGCAGTTGACGTTACATTCGGAGTTACTTGGACCGCACTGGTCGGTGAAATTACACCCAGAGTGAAGTGGTAACTCTGAAAAGGGGGAGAAATTTGTCAAATGATTGCAGGTTTTATTTTGTTTTTTAAGTAAAATGAAATATGAAACACAATTTTTACAATTTCAGTGTCACAGCAAAACATCATGTCGTCTTTCATTAACCCTTTCCCAAACATATGACCTTGTTTTGACGTCCCTAATAGAAAAGGCTTGGGAAAATATTGAGACAAAAGAAGAAACTGCTGATAACCAGCAGTTTCTTCTTTTGTCTCAATATTTTCAATGCCACATTTTACTCAAATTCTTCTATCTTTAATAACTTCCAATTTACCATTTGTGGCAGTTTCTGAAGTGGACCACCCTAAGATTTTGCCGTTTGGGAAAGGGTTAAACCATCACATTACATAATCATCAGTTTTACAGAGATCTATGAAATTAAATCCCATGATTTTTTTTCTAAGCAGTAAGACAAGAAAGTCATCAACTGTTTATAGGCAACAATTCCTTAATTTCAAAAGTTCATTTCTATATGCATAAATACAGGGCTGCTATTTTCTGATATCTTGTTTATTTCTAAAGTTTTAAAATTGCTTGAAGGGCATACATACATGTACCAACAACAAGAAATTTAATTCTATCTTGAGTTATTATCTATACTGTTGTTTTAGATTTACTTAACTGGCATAGTTATTTATAGTTATTTATTAAACAAGTAAATATCTAAACTGACACGATTTAAAAACACAAAGCACGTTTTCATTAACCATTTCATTCCTATTGCCTCGATCGGCACCATATTTGGGGACATATATGAGGTAATGTATACACTCCATGTCCCGGCCATTTTGTCCTGTTTTCTGTAGCATATCCGGACATCTGAACCGCCCATCACTAAATGCTCCTCTGTCTCGTGCATTCAGACCACATGTTATATCACTAAGATTTGTTGTGTACAAATTGCCACTTTGATTTACTTATTGAAAACATACGAGAACTACAAAAAAAAGTTTGTGTACAAAATGCTCAGGCTTACTTTGGGAAAAAGAAACCGAGTTTTTGGGCTTTTGGTTGGCGGTGATTCGCAAATGAAGGAAGATAGACGCTTTAATGTAACCAAATCAATAGTTCCACAATTAATGAGACGTGTAAACGACACGGGAACATTTACAAACTGCCCACGTCCCGGTTAGGCGTGTGTAACAACTGTGCGTCAACACAAATGTATACGTCAACATCACTAATGCAACAAATTTGTGACGGCTCAGTGTACAGCAGCCTATACATTGTGACACGGTGATGAATCGCCTGTGAAAACATGGGGTTCGCTGTCGTCGTCCTGTTCGATTCAGGCTCTTGACTCAACATGCATTTTGGCATAATCTGAAATCTATTCAGGCATTATTCGTGGTTTTTAAGGTCATTTTCTGTCCTGTTGTGTTAACAATTGTAACATTTATAATTATACATGGCTATACATCGGTTTTATAGACTGTAGTAGAGGCCATCTGTAAAAGTACCTTTTTGCGTTTTTAAATCATGTCAGTTTATAACAAGTCAAATTAAAATTAACTTGATTTAGAGAAATAGATTGACACCTCTGAAAATCCTATCATCATTTACAGTTATCTGATGCTTTTATGATCTTTTATATCTACCAAGATTCAATAAAACCCTTTTTAAGGAGTATTACGGTAGTACAAAATAACACTGCCATCTATAAAAATCTTGTGACTGCAGCTAAAACAAGCTGCAGTTACAAGGTTTTGGGCAAAAATAACCATAACCTACTTGGAAGACATTCTCCGCCGGCCGTAATGTCAGTGTTGTTATCGTAATAATCCGACTGACATACGCAGGTACCCCCTGTTCCGCACTCGGCATTTGTGGATCCACACATCGTGTTAAATGTGCAGGACCCACCCAAGTCAAGCTCTGTTGTGAGGAAAGGAGAGAGAGAAAAGAGTGACTATGTGCATCTTATAACTACAAGCAAGGCAGAGAAAAATAAATGATCTATAACAATTTAGATTTGTATAATTAGAAAGAGAAATAAAATTATAATGAAGATCTACAATATATCATAAAATGGAAGGAATAAGCAGGAATTTTGTCAAATTGAATGAAGACAAAATGAAAAAGTTGTACAAAATCATAAAAAAAAATATTTGACAGTATGTTATACACTGACTTATTAGAAATAATTTTTACTATGAACATAATTATTACAAAATTATGATTTGACAGACATCTCGTAATTCCTAAATTTTTCAAACTTTCCTAAACACAGCACACCCACTTACTAAGATGACAGTTGCCTCCGAGATATAGCGGACTATCATCGTAATACCCCGCAATACACAGACATCGTTCTGTAGGACTCCCCGTACATTCACTATTTGTCGTCTCGCAGGCGTCATCCATGTCACAGGGGTAATCAAGGGAGACCTCTGTCAGGAGAAGCGTGCAAAAAGTGCAAAGCAAAAATTTAATGTGCAAAAAAAGGAAGCAAAGAAAGTTAACCCTTGTCATGCTAAATGAACCCTTACCCAAACAAGAACTGGTTTTGACAAACCTAATAGAATAGGCTTGGGAAAAGATTAAGACAAAAGAAGAAAATGCTGATAATTAGCATTTTCTCCTTTTGTCTCAATATTTTCCATGCTATACTGTATACTAATTCTATCTTTATCAACGTCCATTTTGTCGTCTGTTATGGTTTTCAATTTGGAAAATCCTAAATTTTTGTTGTTTTGCAAAGGGCTAAAAGAAGTAGGCAGTATAGAATAAGGCTAGACTGCATGTATGTGCAGGCTGACCTTGTTCTGTTCTGCCTACCAATTTAACCCTTTCCCAAACAAGACCTGGTTTTGACGTCCTTAATATAAAAGGATTGGGAAAACATTGAAACAAAAGAAGAAACCAGCAGTTTCTCCTTTTGTCCCAATATTTTCCGTGCCAAGGCAGTTTTTGAAGTGGGTCACCCTTGAAATTGTCGTTTGGGAAAGGGTTAAGCAACAGGAATATTCCAGGGTCAGCATGACTAGGGTTAAAACAAAGTTATTATTACTTTGTCTATTTTGCAAAATGTGCAATAGAAAAAAGAAATAGATTTGAGCCAGGAACTGGAAAAAGGTATCTTATATTACTTTAGACAGTCATGTTTCAAGATCAGCATATGCACAGTGGATAATCATCTGATGCAACAATTTCAGAAAATCTTCAATAATTTTGTTAATACTTGACAGATTTGAATTCGATTTGAAGCAGAGAAGGTGGGCATACGTAACGCATTAGATGAACGTGTTGGATTTTTGAAAAATCAACTGATAAAAAAGTTATTGAAGATAAACCAAAATTTTGGTTTATCTTCAATAATTTTTTCATCAGTTGATTTTTCAAAAATCTATTACAAACAGCTCATTTCTGACATTTTCCCAACTTCTCTGCTTCAAAACAAATTCAAATTGTTCAAGTATTGACAAAAAAATTGACGATTTTCTGAAATTCTAAGTCATGTGATAAACCATCGTGATATGCCTAAGTGAAGTCTGACCAGGATCCAGGTTCCATGCTGCTGTCTTGTGGTTGCCATTATAAGATTCTGAGGAAACTATTGGGAAATAAAATGGATCTTGATCAGACTGTGCTTTTATGCAGGCTGATCTGGAATTATGTTTGGCTTAAAAGTCTTATAAGACATTTTCCAGATCCGGACTCAAATAAAGTCATTAGTGTCCAAAGAAAATGAAGAAAGCAAAATAAAAGGAAATATAATTTTGTATTCTGGAAATATAACATGCAAAGAAAACAAAAAAGTATAAAGAAGCAAACAGCATGTAATATATAAGTCTAATCCTTTCTCTGTTTCAGCTTGACTTTTACCATAATAGTTCTAACTTCTAACTGGAAGACGGGTCAAAATTTTAACTTAGACATATTATGCATAAATTTTCACTTTGAAAGAAATTGGACTTATAAAAAGTCAAGATAAGGCGCGTCAACTGTGTTTCTACATAGCTACGGTTCTTGTGCAAGAAAATAAGCAAGCAATTCCTAAATAATTTGAAAAATTAAAAGCAAAAAATATAGAATGAACTCAAATGATGCTAACTGACATACAGTATGATACCCAAATTTGAAAACCAGTTTGGATACAATAGGTATCTTAGCTCTTTCCAAAATGACAGAATTCATGGCAGTCCGTTTTTGAAAGCTGCTACAGAAAACAGAAATGAAGATAGAGTCTGCCTGCAACATAGCCAGAAAAATATTGAAAAAAAGAAGAAAATGCTAATTATCAGCATTTTCTTCTTTTGGCTCAATATTTTCCCAAGCCTTTTCTACTAGGGATGTTAACCCTTTACCAAACAGCAAATTTTAGGGCGGTTCAAGTTGAAAGCTGATGCAAACCACAATGTTGATGTTGATAAAGGAAAGATCTGTGCACAATAAAGCCCAGAAAATATTGAGACAAAAGGAGAAACTGCTGGTTATCAGCAGTTTCTTCTTTTGTCTCAAGGTTTTCCCAAGCCTTTTCTATTAGGGACGTCAAAACCAGGTCTTGTCTGGGAAATGGTTAAATCTAGGTCTTGTCTGGGAAAGGCTTAACCCTTTTCCAAACAAGACCCGGATTTGATGTTCCTGAAAGAAAGGCTTCGGAAAATGTTGAGAGGATTGGAGAAAAAGCTGAAAAACACTATTTGCTCCTTTGGCTTTTCATACTTTTCATACTTTCTGCACTATATTGTACACAGCTTTCAAAATTGGAACTATCTAAAAATTGTGGCATTTGAGAAAGTGCTAATCCTAAATTGATAAAAATTATGCAACCTTAGTGTAAAACTATTGAAACTGCATACAGACATACAAGTCCAATACATTAACCCATTACCAAATGGCAAGTTTTTAGACTCCTCCAAATTCAAAGATGTTGCAGACGACAATTTAAACTGAATGAAATTTTACAATTTTTGGTCTTTTTGTGTAGAAAATATTCTGGGAAATGAAGAAATTGCTTGTCACAAGCAATTTCTTCATTTTCCACAATGTTTTCTAAAGCAATTATCCTAAGGGGAGTCAAAAGGAGTCTTTGTGTGGTAATGGGTTAAAGTTAGTGTTCAAAATTAATAGATCATTTGATTAAGCATGCATATTTTTATCCTTTTTTATAACAGATCATTTGATCAAGAATGAATTTTTCTTTCTTTCTTTTTGTTTTTCATCTTGACTGAAAGCCATTACATAATCTAATAGCATCATAAGAGCAAAGATAGACTACAGAAACTAGAAATAAAATCAATAGAACAACAGATTAGAGAGTGTGATGGCATTCTAGATTTGTTATTTCAAATCCAAACCCTATGTTATGGTTACTCATTTGGATCGTCTCAAAGAGACGATTAATCCATTGCTGCATAGTGACGCCTTTTGACTCTTTCACTAGAAAATGTTTAGTAAATCATTGTGAAAAACGAAGAAATTGCTTGCAAAAAGCAATTTCTTCATTTTCCACAATGATTTCTAACCCAAAATGGAAAGATTTTTAAAATTTCATCAACTTGAAATTGTCGTCTGCAACACCTTTCAAATTGGAACAGTCCAAAATTTTGCAGTCTGGTAATGAGTACCCACAATGCAGGAACAATAAAAGAAATATTGCATTTTGAAGAGCCTTAACCCCCTCTTAACTGTAGCTCTGATCAAAATAAAATGGGACCCGTCGCGCTAAAAGGGACCTAATGACAAGCGCAATCCGCGCAGCCAGACTAGGGCCGACACTTTTCAATTTTATTTTCTAAATCCGGAATGTTTGCCCTGTCTTACTACATGTTCTTTTTTCACACACGATATCTGGTTGACCTGTGCTGAGTTTGACAAGTTTGCCAAAATTTGGATATTTGTAGTTCGGATAAGGTCCCTTTTGGCGTGACGGATCACAAATAATAAAATAAATGATAAATAAATCATTGTAATCATCACTTACTTGGTTTACAGAGTCCAGCTGGGACAAGCACTCCATTGTCATCGTAATAGTGTGACTGGCACGCACAAGCATTGTTCGTACAGGAGACATGCTGCACCATACAGTCTTGCTCTGTCGAACAGACTGACCCAAGGTTTCCAGCTGCAGTAAGAAATTGATTTATTAATTTTAAGTGTTTAATCCTTTCCCAAACAGGACCTGGTTTTGATGTCCCTAATCGAAATGGCTTGGGAAAACATTGAAACAAAAGAAGAAACTGCTGATAACCAGCAGTTTCTCCTTTTGTCTCAATATTTTCTAGGCCATATAGTATATAAATTATATCTTTAATAACATCCATTTTGTCATTGGTGGCACTTTTTGAAGTGGATCACCCTAAAATTTTGCCGTTTGGGAAAAGGTTAACGCCGTTTTCCACTGCCATGGTCATACTGTGGTGGCTTGAGCAACTAACCGTAGAATCCTGGTATTTCTAGCACCAGTACCACCACAATATCCAAACCAAGCTCTCTCACATAGATAATTCACACCCACTGGTGAGAGACAAATAACTTTTGTCAAATGTCATAATGGATACTGGCCCAGTGCAGAAAGATTTGTTAACGAGCATGATAAAACTAGAACTGTCGAAAAGCGGACAAATACCCCCAACTAGGGCCTTGTCACTGAAAAAGTGCTATAAGTCAAAAGGTTCTTGACTTAGAGCACAGAAACTCCCCCCCCCCCCCCCCCTTAAAATTTTCAAAGTGGCATAACTCTGAAACTAATGACTGGATCAAGATGAAAATTGCAGGTGCACAACTTCATATGATAGGAAACAACCTGATAGAATTTCAGCAAAATTGGTCAAAAACTGTGGGAGGAGAAGAGGACACAAAATTATGTCCACGGACGGATGGACAGACGGACGGACAGACGGACAACCTGATTCCAGTATACCCCCCCCATAACTTTGTTGTGGGGGGTATAATAAAAGAACTCGGTAGGAGTTATACAGTAGCTGACCCAGGATTTCTGTGAAGGGTGTTCAGATAATTGACCAAACGCCGACTGTCAATCAAAAACATTGATTAGCCAATGGACGATCAGAAAAATGTCATGCCCCAATTGTTCTTCGTTGCACGTGTTATTGTATCAATTTATCGACTGACAATCAAAACAATCGACATGCCAATGGCAAAGAACTTTGTGCTAACAATAGACTAGGTTTACCGTTATGTTTTGATAAACCGTCGGTGTTGCTATAAAATCTCGTAACTACGGCTTTAATCAAGCCGTAGTTGCGAGATTTTATAACAACACCTGCGAAATACTATTTTGTTTATCGGAATTAACGTCACGATTAACTGGATAAAATTGTTCCCTATTAAGGATCACATCCCCATTGTTTGTCTTAAATTCTATGTTGGGCGGAGCGATCTGTCGATTGGCGTTTGGTCAATTATACAAACAGTGGGGTTTTTGTTTTCCTATTACTTTGTACACAATTTTGCCCACACCCCCTACCCCTTTTATCTGCACCTCTGTATGATTGTGTGAAATATCAAGGCTCTATCTCAAGCCCTAATTTCGAAATTTTACAACAACATCAACGGTTTATTAAAACATAACGGTAAGGCAAGTCTATTTTTAGCACAATAATCATGGCTATTGATCAATCTGTCAGAATGAAAATCTCGTTGAAAGGATGGAAAATATCGAAGATAAAAGATCGTCTTTCTTTTATTCAATGTTCAGCAGGTTTCCAATAGAAATGAATTTTGTGCTAAAAATAGACTTCATTTACTGATATGAACTGATAAACCATCTGTGTTGTTATTAAATCTTGTAACTACGGCTTCAATGAAGCCGTAGTTACAATATTTTAAAACAACACCTATGAAATAAAATTGTTTGTCCAAAATTACATTGCAGTACGTTTACTTGATAAAATTTAGTCTAAAATTTTACCATTTGGGAAAGGGCTAAGACTTACCACAATTAGTGTTTTGATAGTAGTCCAAGTACACATGGCTGGTGTTGTCCTTTATGCATGTTGTTGTATCTTGATTCAACAACTGACCATTGCGAGATACCCCATACAGAACATTCCGAAAGTCACAGTCACACGGATTGAAAGCGTTGTTTGATATGTCACTGCAATTAGAAAAATAGGGTAAAACTAATTTCTAACAAACTTATTTCACAGCAACTTCAGGCGACAAAATTCATATTAACGAGTGAAGATTTTGTTGACCTTATAGCCCAGATAATATTGGGGCAAAAGGAGAAAATGCTAGTTATCAATATTTTCCCAAGCCCAGAAAATATAGAGGCAAAATGAGAAAATGCTGGAGGGGGTCCAAGCCTAAATGATGATTTTATAATGTTATATATGTAATGTTACATAGTAAAAATATAATCTACTGCTCATTCAAAGGGAGTCCAGACGCCCCCCCCTCCCATGTCCCCTTGCTAGATCAGCCCTTGGAAAATAAAAGAAAAAAAACTTACAGTGAAAACGAGCCAAAGGAATCAAATATATTATCAGACAAGTAGGTCAATCTGTTTCCACTCAGGTCCCTGGAAAAAATCAAAGATAATTTCAGCCACAAAAATATAAACATTCTTGGAAACATGATTAACCATTTCTCTAACGAAAGCTGGTTTTGGCATACCTCTATCTTTATCTACATTCATTTAGTTGTATTTTAGAGCTTTCAAACTAAAACTGTCTTGAACTTCGTATTTTCAGTTTTGTGACAGCTAGTGTTAATTTGACCATAACAAAGGATAATAACAGCGAAACTTCAGATTGACAGAGTTAACCCATTACCAGATGGCAATATTGGTCCAAATTCAAAGATGTTGCAGACGACAGTTTCAAGTAAATGAAATTTGATGTGGTTTTTTTTTTGTCATTTTTTGGTAGAAAACATTATGGGAAATGAAGAAATTGCTTGTCGCAAGCAATTTCTTCATTTTCCAGGATGTTATGCAAAACTTTTTGTCGTGAGGCGTCAAGTGGTGTCAATGTGTGGAAATGGGTTAAAAAAGACAGTAAAAGCAATTTAAGCTCACAATAAATAACCTTGCAGAGCATCACTACCTAAAAGCTAGAGATGCTCTGCCAGGTCATTTATGTCAGCTATACAAATGATAGAAAAAACAATGGCTAATGACACTTACACACTGTTCATAGAATTCAATCCTTTGAAAATATTGGATGGCAGTCCAGTGAGCTGGTTATTCTGAAGATTCCTAAAACATCATGACAAAAAGACAAAAATGTTAGGTTACGTCACAGTACAAATGAACACATTAAATGAACAGTTAAGGTACATACTTTATGAACTTGAGTTGCAACAGACATTGAAAAGGCACATACATTGCATTGAACCTTGACCTTGTAAAATGACCTTGACACTGTCACAAACCAATTATTTTTTTCAACCCATATTACCAGACGGCCAAATTTTGGAGTGTTCTAATTTGAGAGGTGATGCAGACTTCAATTTCAAGTTGGTAAAATTCAAAAAATCTTTGTAGATCTATTTTGGGTAAGAAAATATTGTGGATAATGAAGAAGTTGCGTTTTACGAGCATTTGCTTCATTTTCCTCTGTTTTCCCAATCATTTTTGTTGAGGGTCGTCAAAAAGAGTCTCTGTATGGTAATGGGAATATTGTATGTAACAGAGCAGCAATTCTTATGTATGCATGACTTGTGCAACTTGAACAACAGGCCATAGCTTTTGGCAAACAGACAGATAGGCAGGCACATGGACAAGCAAGCAATAAAATTACATGAAACATTCAAAAGCATACAACCAAAGCATTAAAAGATTAATTCAATTTTATCTGTTTGCATGGTGCGATAACAAGCACATATTCAAGCATTTTCCAAGAGCAGTTAGACTGGACTTTTTCCCCCTGGAATTTAAGTTCCGACTGAAATTACTGCCTGGCAAATGAAAATACATACAAAGTCATTTTGATACCTTAATTCTTTTGGGCCAAATTTGAGGTGGGAGTCAAGACTCATGACCTCTCCCTGGATTTGCTCATAAACAAGGGAGGTAACTATTGTATGTCTGTTGCTACTTACAAATTGGTTATGCTCCTTGCATCTTCAAACAATCCACCACTGAGAGTGGTCAGTAGATTATTACTCAGATCTCTGGAAAAAAGAGATATAATTGTCGCTATTCAACAAAAACCTCGTAACTGCAGCTTGTTTTAAGCTGCAGTTACGAGGTTTTTGTTGAAAAGCAGCTTAATACGTTATAGTCCTGCTCTGATACTGTAACTCAAAATTTGTGCATTACAGATTTTAATATTGTTGCTTATTAACTCTTTCGCTGCCAATGTCGCCGAAAAGCAACCTATAGGAAGACTGCCAATGTCGCCGATTGGCGACTTTCAGACAATAGCTTAATGAGGTCATTCAAGGTCAAGGGCACGGTCATCTGATCAAACTGCCTGATGAAAAGTATGCCATTAGGCAAAACAATTCATGTGCAATGATTCCTGAAAGTTTCAGCTTAATATTATCTAACAAAGATTTTTTACTATTCTATAAACTGATAAGCCCTCTTATGAAGTTTCCAAAATTTGGCACTGGAAATATAGGACAATTCCAGGAAATCGGGCAGCGAAAGAATTAAACCCACATTATTCAAGACCACTAAAAGTATTCCATCAATCATTATCAATCAAACACTTCGTGCAATTTTGGGCATGATCCATTGCAACAGAAACTGACGATCTGTTGTCACTAGATGATGCACAAAATTAATTAAGTAGTTTAATAAATGAATGTGTCATTACTCAGAAAACAAGCCTAGTAATTAATGTCTTAAAATGGAAAGTCTCTTTGGGCATTGTATATACAATAATTATTGTACAGCAATTCTAAATATTCTTATACTTCAAAAGTCTTAACTGCAAACATCTGGCCAATTCTTTTTATTTTGTACTAAACATGTTAATTAAAATTCAATTTAAACAAGACGTGTTGGTGAAACACAAATGCCCCCGAAATGGCCAGTTTTGTAAAATCAGGGGTTTTCCTAGGCATTTTGGGAAACGGAGTCTGACCAAATTGGGAAATTTTTGAAGTGCAAAATGGCTCATTTTGAGCAAAAAAGTAAGCGAAAAACTCATTTTCAGTAGTGAAATTAACCATTTTAAATAGATTGGGAAAAATTGAAGAAAATTTGCTTTGGGAACGTCACAGCCGTTTGCATTGGGAACACCTCCGTTTTCAGGAGGCACAGAAAGCATAGGAAAACCCCTGAAAATGTTAAGTTTTCGTAGAGTAAAGGGTTGATAAGGTTTAATGGGATGACCTTGAGAAGGTCAAATTGCGTGGAACAGATAGATATCATTTAAAGGAAGTTGTATACCAAATTTGAGCTTTGTATGTCAAATACTTTTGGAGAAAAGGCAAATTGTTAAGTTTTGAGACAGACAGACGGACAGACAGATGGACAGACAGACTGCAGACGGACACAAGTAAAACAATATGCCCCCGATCTTTCGATATGGGGGCATAACAAAACAAGAATAGGCAAAAATGTCATACACCAACAAAATTACATAAAAATGATTCTACCTGTACATCAATAACTCAAAAATGAAATAAAGCAAAAATAAATGGATGAATGTAGCAAAATCACAATACGAGTATATTAGCAGAAAATCTAAAGTAAAATTGGAGGAATCCCAGCCAATTTGTTGGAAAAAGCAAAAATGTAAAATAAGTTGACAAATGAACCACTTATAATGTTGAATTATAATTTTCAGAACTGTCTGCACTGTTTTTCAAGCTGATACAACTTAGTTTTTCTGTGTCTTTAGCAGGAATAGATTTTGAAAAAGAAAATCTGTTGGTAAATATTTGTTTTATCCCATGAATAAGAAGAAAGGGTGCAGAAGTGACCAAAGAACAATAAGCAAAGCTGAAATCAAGCATAATAACTAACAATCTCATTAAAATCATATCTACAATGTCGAGTGTGACATCCCTATACACACAGTGGGGATTGTGCATGATGGGATGGATAACGAATATTGAGTATACAGACAAAATTTGCCTCGCTTCAGGTAAGAAATTGTGCAATAATTTTCTTATTTCTGCTCCAATTTTCAAGCGGTTTGTTGCATGTACCCCGCATTAGTGAGCTCTTTCCTTGGATATATGACTTGTTTGTAGAATCTTTGTACTTTGTCCAAAAAATGATCTCAACTGACCAGAAAAACGACAAAAAATTCAGGCCCTTTTTCTAGTTGGTTGGGATCGGTTTTTGAGAAAAGTCCAGGGAAGTTCCAGATAAATAATACATCTGAGAAAAGGGCTCAGTAAGACGGAGTACATGCAACAAACCGCATGGAAATTGACGCAGAAATAAGAAAGTTATTGCACAAATTCTTACCTGAAGCGTGGTCAATTTGGCCGTAGTCGTTACCATTTCGCTTTCTGGTCGGTTGGGACAATATTTCGGAAAAAGTATCATGAGTTATCTAATATGTCATACATCCGATGAAAGAGCTCGATAAGGTGGGGTACATGCAGCAAACCGCTTGAAAATTAATACAGAAATAACAGAGTTATTGCAAAATGTCTTACCTGAAGCGAGGCGAGTTGGCACCAAATTTTGTGCAAAAAATAGACTGAGTTTACCGTTATGTTTTGATAAACCGTCGGTGTTGTTATAACATCTCGTAACTACGGTTTGATTCAAGCCGTAGTTACGAGGTTTTATAACAACACCAACGAAATACTATTTATTTGTCCGAAATTACGTCACGGTTTACTTGATAAAATCGTTCCCTATTGTCGGTAGTCGTTATCCATCCCATCATGCACAATCCCCACCGTGATACAAGAAAGTATAAAAACGGAACCAAAAGAAGAAAATCTTTTTCGCAAGTCCACATTTGGAACAGTAAAAACAGTCATCGTCAATTTACATGTACAGTAAATTTCCCAAAATTTCGTATGGACAAAAATTAATTTCAGATTTAATACTATTAATTAATGGGAAAAGGTTTTCATCAAATAAACATTTATACTAAATTTTGGAATAAAAAATCTCGTTTTTTGTTGTTTTTTTTCAAATATACAAAATTTTGATGGAGACTTTTAAAGATTTTTGTACAAAATTTCTTGAAGCTCCCATTAATTTTATTCATAGTAAACAATCATTTAGTACCAGAATCAAATTGAATAAAGATTAACCCATTCCCAAACATTGACGCTTTTTGACGTCCTTCAAGATAAAGGATTTGGAAAACATTGTGGAAAATGAAGAAATTGCTTGTGACAAGCAATTTCTTCATTTACCGCAATGTTTTCTACCAAAAAAGATCCTACAATGTTAATTTTCATTCACTTGAAATTGTCGTCTGCATCGTCTTTGGAATTTGGAACAGTGCAAACTTTTGTCGTCTGGTAAAGGGTTAAAGAATTCAAAGAGAAGTCTGAAATTGAAACTGGATATCATGACTTTAATGAGATTGCATGAAAATTAAAAATCAATCAGATAAATTGATAAATCAAAGATTCTGACTCAATCGCCCAATTTAACCCATTACCCGACGGCACGATTTTTAAGTTGTCAAAATTCAAAGGAGTATAGCAGGCAACACTTGAAAAAGGATGCAATTTTACATTTTTTGTCATTTTGGGTAGAAAACATTGTGGGAAGTGACATAAATGCTTGTCACAAGCAACTTCTTCATTTTCCACCATGTTTTCCAAAGCCTTTATCTTGTGGGCGTTAAAAGTTGTCATAGTATGGTAATGGGTTAAAAAATGTTGCAAACAACAGAATTGAGAAAATAAAGGAAATAGGAGAAAATATTAACTTCTTTTGCCTCAATGTCTTCCATAGTCTTGTTATTGGAAAGTTTCCAAGGTAAAGAGCATTGCATCGCTTTTAAACAAAAAACCTCGTAACTGCAGCTTGTTTTAAGCTGCAGTTACAAGATTTTCATCTGACAACAGAGAGTGTCTTTGATCACGCATTTGGTCTTGTTGAACGACAAATGCAAAAGAATGCAGCGATCTGGAAAAGGGGCATGCACTTACATCATTTGGGAACAAATTTCTTTTACATGGATCCAGATCAGCCTTTGCATACAGTCTGATCTAGATCTATAAATGCTCTTGTCCAGATGCTGGCTAAAATCTTTTTAAAAACTAAACAAACTTCAGTGTGCATAGTTTGCAAAGAAGAATAATAGAATAGTGAAAAATGTGATACAAAATAAAATCTCTGAACTAAAGCATTAAATTTAAAAGAATTAAATTAAAATTCAAAGAATTTCTCCTGTACTTACAAAACTTCTAAATTCTGAATATTTTCAAATAGTTCAGAATTTATTCTTCGTAATAAATTGTGACTTATGTTCCTGTAAAAAAAGTTGAAACGCTTGTTAGCTATGTGATTTACTACAACAATAATTTCATCTCACACACAACTTTGTGAAGCAAAATACCCTAACCACTGCGGGGAATCACACAACAATTCACTTTCAATATTTTTCAATAATTCGGTTCAGATAATTATGACAAATTTGAAACAGGTTTAAAGCAGAATAGGGCAGATAAAGGCATAATTTTTCTGGTGTTGGAGAATCTTTTAAACAATACCAGGAAAGAAAATGTTACCGGTGACCAACCAAAAATTTGGTTTGTGATCGATAACTTTTTCATCTGGTGATCTTTGCTTTCAGCAAATCTCTGGTATTTTTCCACTGTCTCTGCATTAAACCTTTTTAAATTGGTCATTTATTAACATAATTATTGAAAAATATTGTAAAAGATGTGTCATGTGATTAATGGCATTGCTCACCATTCTACAATTTTCTAATTGAGTACAATAATATTGAACTACAGCACACCTTACACCAAATGCAATCAGAAATATGTCATGCACATGAAGTAAGAACTACCAGAAAGCATATTATTGTATGAAAAAATGCTATCAGTTTAGAACATATCCAGTCCCTGCTAGCTTCCTAATCTAAAGCCCCATGAATCACACCCATATGGAAGGGAGTTGTGGGCAACCAGGCCTTTACTTAGCATTTTCACTTATAAACCCTTGTTTTTTCATGACTTAACACTAACTTGTTATTGTTAAGTTTCTTAAACACATGTATTTGGTTTACACACACAAAACTGGAACAAAGGTCTTTAAAGGACAATTTAAAACAAAGGATGATGAATTTTGATTGACAGTTTCAGATAAGACAAGCTACCTCAACAAAGGGGATGTATGAATGAAGATGGCATGTTTTGACATAGATATCCAGAAACCAAATTTTTGGTGGAAAACATTTGGGAGGTATAGTCAGAGCTCGAATTTCCAGTAGCATTCTTGAATTTGAAAGTCAAAATTAAGATTTGCTGACGATTTTATCTGACACTAGATTTTTTGGCGAGGGGAAAAATATTTCCCATCCACAAGTGGGACAATCTGCTATGTCACTAAACCTAGTGTATGAAAACCTGTTCTGACCAAGCACAGTTTTACTAGATGTCATTTTTCAAAACTGAGGGTAAAATACATGGTTTAGATTCAGAAAACCATATAAGAGTAAAAATATTCAACCCTAGTCCTCAGTCCATGGCAGACTGACTAGGTTTATACTTTAGCAACTCCCGAATGGTTCCTTTTAACAAGATGGTCAAAATAAAAGCTATAGCTAATAGAAATATTGAACAAAATCCAATTTGACTGAAGGTTTTTGACAGCTTTCATTCTGAGGGACATTTTTTGTCAAAATTTGAAGCGATATGGCTAGAGGAAGTAATAACTTGGTATCTCTTGATCACATTAAACAGTTTTTGAAGGTCCTTTACAAATTACTATAGCTCACATGTTAGAACATATGACTTGTAATGGCATTCAAAACCATGCAGGATCTACAAATTGCCAAATTATTGTTCATGTCAATTAATCTCTACACAAACAGTTTCTGATCATAGATAAAAAATGAAAAAAACAATCTATTTTTGAAAAGAATCAATCTAAAAGAATTCACTCTAAATGTTTTCTAATTCTAGACAAAATTCCAAGGAAAAAGATTGTAAATTTAAACTAAGGGGCAAAGAATAGCAAAATTCAATACTTAACATTATGGGTATGGGCATTTTCTCTTAAGATTCAGGGGCCCAGCCGAAAATCTAGGGGCCAAGGGTAACTGGGCCCCTGCTAGTCTTTACCCCTAAATCCACTGGCATATATATCACTGGTGGTGAACTCAGCCAAAGCGAGGGACGTTTTTCGCTACTACAAGGTACAGATATTTTGCGTTTAAATGTGAGTTTAAAGATCTGATTGGATAGTTTTTCTAATAACTATGAATTTGTTCTAAAAATAGACTGCGTTTAAAGATATGTTATGACAAACCGTCTGTGTTGTTATAAAATCTCTTAACTATGGCTTTATGGAAGCCGTAGTTACGATATTTTATAACAACACTGACGGAATACTATGATCGCGAAAAATGACCCACGCTTTGGCCGAGTTCACCACCAGTGTATATTTAAACATAAATTTTGTTTGCATGCATGCTGTCACTATCATCATCTGGGACATGGTAAAATCTAAACTTCTGACACCTTGCCATCATTTCAAAATTATTCACAATTCACACATGTCGTGATATGTTAGTTTGCTAAGTCCAACCACCGTCACATCACATTTTAATACATGTAGAAGTCAACACACTGTCAATTCATTTACTTACAAAAATGTTATGGTTCTGTGTGTCATAGAAAAATATATATACAAATGGTATATAAGACGTCTATGAACATTTCTTAGGAATATAAAATTGTGTAGAACACTAAATCCCGTCAAAATGCTTTACCATACCATTTTACATCAGGAAGCCATTTAGCGCATGCATGAGGTTAGATTGCATGGTTACTGTCTCTGAATTACCATGTCTGTGTCAGCCCATTACCAGACGCCAAATTTTGGGCTGTTCCAATTTGAAATGTGTTGCAGATGACAATTTCAAGTTGATAAAATTCTAAAAATCTTTCCATTATGGGTTAGAAAAGGTTGTGTAAAATGAAGAAATTGCTTGTCACAAGAAATTTATTCATTTTCAACAATGTTTTCCCAAGCCTTTTCATGTGAGGGAGTCTAAAGGTGTCACTGTGCAGTAATGGGGCTTACCAGAACTCATGACAAAATTTTAGAATTAACCAAATTCATAGTAGATGCAGACAACAATTTCAAGTGCATGGAATTTTACATTTTTGGGGTGTGTTTTTGTGTAAAAAACATTGTGGGAAATCAAGAAATTGCTTGCACAAGCAATTTCTTTTATGACGATAAATTTCCAAAGCCATTATCTTGTACAGCGTCAAAAGTAGTCCTTGTCTCGGAATTACTTAAAGTGACATTTCAGAATTTTTTGTCATATATATTACTTTTATTTTTATCTTAAAGAGCATATTTCCTTATGAAAAGTCTGAAAAATTCAAGCTAAAATATTGCACCGTTTACGAGAAATTTATATTTTTGTGTTAAAATTGAACACATTGTTGTGGACAACAGTTCGGATTATATGCAATTTATCGATTATGTGTCAACTTTAAATGCGTGTATCTCGCTTACTGGCAACAACTTTAAAAAACTAATAGTATTTATACTCATTAGAATACCCAATGTTGGCATCAAGACATACTTTAAAAAAATGAAATCGGAATGGAATGTCCCTTTAATACACAAAGTAGTACCAGGGACAGTAACTAGTCCAAGCACTTGCATGCACTAATAATCTTCTGGATGTAAAATGGTATGGTAAAAACATAGTGTGATAGAGTCTATTTGTGCTGAGAATATGGACATCATTTCAACTAATATTACATGCATTTGTATAACATTCAGAAACTGGATTTTCTGTCCTTGACAATGGAAATCAAAATACCTTTAATAATCTCCCATCCCCAACTTTTCTTTAGACTATGTCTGTCATACAAGTGTAAAATGCCAAAAGGCTTATTAGAATAATCAAAGTAATAATTGATTTTGATTGGGACCCATTTTATCTAAAAGTTGTCGGATTTAAGGTAGAATACCACTTGTAATGTGGCCATTTTGAGATTCATAAAAACATCAGATTGAGTGGTAGCATTATGATCCAAACCTATTTGGGGGCAGTCGTAAACATTTGGCAGCGGAACTCTCCACTGCCAAACATTTTTGACATCGCCCGATAATACTGACGTTGCACAAATCTCATAAGAGGTACCTTAACCCTGTCCCAAACAAGGCCTGGTTTTGACGTCCCTAACAGAAATGACTTGGGAAAACATTGAAACAAATGAAGAAACTGCTGATAACCAGCAATTCTCCTTTTGTCTCAATATTTTCCATGCTATATTGTATACTAATTCTGTCTATCAACATCCATTTTGTTGTCTGTTGTGGCTTTCAAATTGGAACGGTTTTATCCCATTTGGTCTACTCCCAATTTGTCTACTATTTTGGACATAATTCCCAGTTCGTCTACTTTTCTATACTTTGTAGTACAATATGATATTTTATGAATTTCATTAACAAAATAAAAAGTTATTTATTGATGACTTGACATGAAAGAGTTGGGACATTAGACCAATTGGGACTCAAGGCACAAAAATAACAGTAGACGAAATGGGAGTAGACCAATTGGGATGTTACCATTGGAACACCCTACAATTTTGTCATTTGGGAAAGGGTTAAGATGATGATACTTACAGATTTGTGAGGGCGTCACCATTGTCAAATGCATCTTCATCTATCGTGGTTATACTGTTGTGGCTCAAGTCACTGTAACAGAAAGTAGATTTCAAATGATAATCATAATCTGATATGAGATTTTGCCTGGAAATGAGCAATATTTTTTCCTTAACCCTTTCCCAAACAAGACCTGTTTTTGACGTCCCTAGTAGAAAAGTCTTCGGAAAACATTGATCGAGGCAAAAGAAGAAAATGCTGATCATCAGCATTTTCTCCTTTTGCCTCTATATTTTCTATGTTATATCATGCACAAATCTTAGTTATATCAACATCTATTTTGTCGTCTGCAGCAGCTTTCAAATTGGACGACCGTACAATTTTGTCGTTTGGAAAAAGGTTAAAAGGCCCTTGTCATGGCAAACAGAAGAGTGCCACCACAAGCTGATCTTAGCCTATGCTTCATGCAAAAACCGGGGTATTCCAGGAGAATCAAGATATTGAAAACAAAGAACAGTACCAAGATAATTATTGTGATGAAAAACAAACCTTGGCTAGCAAAGGTATACTTCTATTTAGGACAATTTTGGAGAATGCTTTTCTAAAATGTAGATGCGTCGTTAGTTGGATTCTGAAATAAATGACCTGCCATGCTAAAAGGAACTCTCTGGGAAATGCGAATAGTATCGTGTAACAAGTATAGGACCTTTTTTGCAGAAAATGTTTTTTCTTTCTTACAATATGTTTGTTTTCAAAATAAAGCATCAGGCTCCGGTTTCTCGAAAAAACTTAAGAATATACTCATTAGTGCATGTTCAACTTCAATTGAATACCAATCAATGTTGATTGGTATTCAATTGAAGTTCATGTGGATTTCATGCGATTTGAGCATGGTGCTCAGATTTGAGCATGAGAACATACTTAAGTTTTTTCCGAGAAACCGGGGCCAGGTTGACCTCTGCTGAGTATAATCCATTTCTTATACACTTGTCCGATAACTACCTGGGTGATATTTTTAGTTTGACAGGTCACTTATTCACGGTGTAAAATCATGTGACTTAGAATTTCCGACAATCTTCAATAACTTTGTCAATACTTGACCAATCTGAATTCGGTTTGAAGCAGAGAAGGTGGAAAAATGTCAAGAATAACCTGGACTTGGTGGATTTTAAAAAATCAACTGATAAAAAAGTTATTGAAGATAAACCAAAATTTTGGTTTATCTTCAATAACTTTTTATCAGTTGATTTTTCACAAATCCAATACTTTCATCTAATGTGTGACGTCTGTCCGTCTTCTCTGCTTCAAACCGAATTAAAATCGTCCTGTATTTACAAAATTATTTATTTTTTTTTTAAACTTTTGCATCATGTGATTATCCACCATGATAACTTCCTGGGTGATATTTTTAGTTTGACAGGTCACTTATTGATAATCAATCACAATAATCAAATGCAATCAAAAGCAATTTTTTAAGTAACTTTCTGAAAGATTAAAAACATATCAGAAATGCAATTATTACATGTACCATTCACTGGTTAATTAACCAATTACCAGACGACAAAGTGTCGAACTTGTCCAAATTCAAAAAATCATTTTACATTTTGTTTGTCTTTTTGGGTAGAAAACATTGTGGAAATTGAAGAAATTGCTTGTCACAAGCAATTTCTTCATTTTCCACAATGTTTTCAAAAGCTATCATCTTGTAGGGAGTCAAAAACAGTCATTATGCAGTAATGGGTTAACCTTTACTATGCATTTCTCATACAAAAATTTGAGCAAACTTTTCAAAATTTGTTGTTACAGAAAAAACACAGAAAAGAGCCTTCAAAGGATTTCATGAAGGTGTAAACGAATTCTTTGTTAAAAGAGGACAAGTCTTTCTTGGGAAAGGAAGTAATAATATGAGTATTTGTAAGTGTTGAAAAATTATAATGATATTAATTATACTAACTAGAAATATATGTACAAATCAAATACAATATAAAACATATTTTCTAGCTACAAAACTTGTAATACTTTCCCAAAAACAAAATGGCACTCTGTTGAAATTTTGGAAAGCATTGAAGCAAAACAACTGAAGAAAATGCTGGTAAACAGCTTTTTTCCTTTTCCCTCAATATTTTCCATGCAACATTGTCCTCAATGCTCATCCTTTTTTTACCAATATCCATTGTGCCTAGTAGTCTTCATTGGAGCAGTAAAATAATTGCCATTTTAGGAAAGAATTAAATGGGAAAAATGAAAATAAAGACTGAAGAAAACACAAGAAAAAATTCAAGGAAAAATTAGATGGCTTTGAAAAGGTCATCTGGCATTCAGGGAACAATTGGCTACATTCAAAAATGCAAAAGCAAAAAACAGTTTTAGAGATGGTAACAGATTGGGGACTGGAACTATCTATTTCCTTGCCCTTTCTTTACGACTGACTTTATTTTATTCTGGAATCAGGAGATGGGCGTTTATTATAATGAGCCTATTTTGCATCATCTTCGCAAGCCAAGGGTTACTACCTCCACTTTGTTCCTTACGAACCCTTGGCCGCTCGCCTCTATGGAAATCGAAAGTACCACCATGCGATTTCATTGGACGCGATAACTTTCCCATTATCCAATCAAAACACACTAAACAAGCCGTCTTTGTCAAAACGAAAACGTCACGGCTGACGTGAAAATCGATATCCGTATTTGATGCATCGCCTAACACGTTTTAGTACGAGGCTTTTGATTGGCCAGAAATAGCAACTGCAAAGGGCCGCGACTCTTTATCGCCGAAAGGTGGCATGGTGGTACTTTCGATTTCAATAGAAGCGAGCGGCCAAGGGTTCGTAAGGAACAAAGTGGAGGTAGTAACCCTTGGCTTGCGAAGATGATTTTGCATAAACTGTGCTTGAAATAGGCTGATTTTTGTCTAAGATTTGGGGGGGGATAGGCTTTTATTAGAATATATAAGCTTGTATAAGAATGATTACTGTAATTATGACAACAAAGCCTGGGGAAAATATAAAGAAATGCATAATGCATAAAGAATAAAATGATAAATAAGCTGGAAGAAAACTGAATATAAAATGATTACATGTGGATCTGTATACAACATATAAAATATAGGTAGTTGAGTTTGTATGGTCAGTTAGATACAGCTTCATCGCAATTAAACAAATCGTCGTTGTAAATGCAAAACCTTGTATCTCGTTTTTTTGAAATTTTTTAACGGGGAGGGAAAAAAGTGTAATAAATTTTGCCAAACTGAATTGTTTTAATTGAAATCTGAACATATTGTTCACAACTGATTTGTTATTCATACTGATCAGTAAAAATATCTTAACCCATTTCCAAACATTGACGCTTTTTGACGCCCTTAGAGATAAAAGCTTTAGAAAACATTCCCACAATGTTTTCTACCCCAAAAGAGTCTGACCAATAAATGTTAAATTATATTCACTTGAAATTGTCGTCTGCATAGCCTTTGAATTTGGAACAGTTCAAAAATTGTCGTCTGGCAATGGGTTAAAACCTGCAAGACTGTCTTTAATTGGGCACAAAAGTTTGTACTTTGAAAATCGCAAAAATCGACATACGAGGTTTTGCAAAAATTTACACCGACAAAATACATAAAAATTTATAAAAGTTCATTTTTCTGTTCTGCATTGCCTTGATCTTTCTAGAAAAAGAAATACTGGGCCTGACACCTGTCACAAAATCTTCAGGTTTTTTGTCCATTTCTTAATTGTTTAACACATTTAATGATTATGTGGCAACATTTTAGACGGTTTCATTTGAAGTGTGTAAATTTTTTTTACATTTTTTAGTATTTCTTGGTAGAAAAAATTGTGGGAAATGAAGAAATTGCTTGTAAAAAGCAATTTCTTCATTTTTCATGATGTTCAAACAGTTTTCCAAAGCATCTATCTTGTGATGCATCCAAATCATCATTGTGTCTAAATGGGTTACTAACTTTATATACACTATCTCTTACAAAAACTATAACAAGAAAGCTGTATTTTAAACAATGACATACAAACCCATAACATACTCACAGTTCTTTTAAAGAACGGGAATTTAATAGATCTTCACCGATTCTAGTTATTTGATTCCCCCTAAGAATTCTGGAAGATTCAAAATTGGTTGTTTCCATTTCAACTGCTTTTCAAATATGTACCAATTAAATTGCCATAGAAGCATATTCTCTGTACCTCATTATCATATTTATTTGGTCAAATAAGCCATATTATACAAATATACTGAGAGGCAAAAGAAAGTATACACTTTTTGTTTGTCAATATCTCGCTTAACTTCCATAATATCGATTCAAAATTTTGCACATTTTGTTTCTATCTATAGACCAACAAAACAGTGTCGATGAATTTTACCTGAAATTGCTTGAATACCCATACTCTTGCTATATGCGGATTTTGCAAACTTTGCACGTGCGACTAAGTGGATCATCAAATATTGCTGTTAATCCGTTTTTAATTTCTTCATTCTTTATCACAACAAATCACAACGTTAAATTTTCTCTAATATTAAAACTCAATTCACGCTGGCTGGTTTAATTTGATCAATATGCCACTTTTTTAGCAATAAGACCCATTTTTCTATGACGCAGCATTATGCGAAAGAAACGTGACACTCTATATACTTAGTCAGGTAGCTAGGAACATTGTGCGCAATTTTTACAAAATCCGTTAATAAATTTAGATGGAGTTATGTCATATAACTTGTTTTTATCAAGCCCCTTTTGCCGTGACGCATCGTAATATGGAAAAGCACTAACAATGTACGCATGTGTCTATGTGATGAGGCACCTTCTGTGAAAATTTGATCCTAATCCATCCATTAATGTAAGGGTTGTGTCAACGTAAATGTTTGCATTAATTCATTGACGAAATCCCCCTTTTCGATGGCGCTGTATGATATGAAAAACATTTGCAACGGAAGAAAGGACAGATGGACTTAATAGGTTAAATCATTAAACGACCATCTTCGGTGAGGTTTATAAATCGTACATAATCTATAAACCGTTTTCTCAGAAAACGTGGAAGAACTAGGGTGTATACTTATTTTTGCCTCTCAGTATACACTTAAAGACACTTCCAACGCAACACTTACATTTTTCACCATAACTAAATAAATAATGCAGTATATTTTATGAAATTTTCAGCAAATATCAATCAATTACGTTTAAATGTTTTCCGTAAGTTTCAATAAAATCGACTGATCCGAACATAAAAAACATTCAGGTTTTTCACTAAGACTCAAATATGAAAAGTCACAAAACCCCAGGCCATTGCAGAATTCAATAGCATCAAAGCAGCGTCACCAAATCATGCTCAAATCTCATATCATTGCATCATAAGATTTGAAAACATCTTTTCATGTGCGATGCAATACTAGAATTCAGTCGCACCTATTTTGTTTAATGTTTTGTACATTTCAGCATTGCACAAAATCATTGAATTTGTTACCAGACATTAGTTTTTCGCCCCTTTGCCTCAATAAATGTTCAACAACTGCAACAGGAACTTAATAGGGACGAGTTAAGAATGATCCCGCAAAGATTCACCATCAATTATGCTTTATCAATGAGAAGAGTGTGTCTTCGTGTCATTTAGGTTCATGACGGACACACAGAATGTTAGCATAATGTCATAAACTCTACTGCTGTTACATTAATAATAGGCCCGTAGGAACAGTGGGGGCTAGGGGGGGTGCTTAGCCTCCCTAATGTTGCCCAAAATGCCAAATTTTCCATATTTTACACTGAAAATGTAGGAAAAATCCAATTTAGCCCCCCAATATCCAGACACAGGGGCTTCAGCCACCCCAATATGAAATTGCTTCCTACGGGCCTGAATAACATGAATTTACGTTATCAGCTCGCACAGCTTTTTTGCGACTTTTTGTTTTCAAGTCATATTATATGCACTGCAAATTAAATCATTTCTACTCAATGTTTCTTTAAGAAAATTACAGATATTGTACTATTGTGAATGAATCAAATTTGTTGAAAATTTGATACAGAATGGTTTGTTACATATCAAGTTATTACCAAAAAGGTAAGTGTTGCGTTAGAAGTGTCTTTAAGTGTATATTATTTAATTATAAAACATTTGTGTAATCTGATATCAGGCTGGACAGTTTTAACATTTTATTAAGTGCATTTCAAATCAATAAAATCTTCTATTCAACTTTCTTCTATTGCCACTTTTCAACAAAAATCTCGTAACTGCAGCTTAAAACAAGCTGCAGTTACTAGCTTTTTGTTGAAAAGCATCATTAGGCTGAAACACCATTTCAATGTTTCAATGTTTTTCCAGATACATCAAAAGTATCATTGTTTGGGATTGGGTCAACTCAAAGACATTTAAAACCTAAACAGTCCAGCGATAAAAGAAAATGGTGACTTTGAAACCTGTAAACAAAGTTTAAACAAATCATAATGCAGGCTAACTGTTGGCTAAATGCTTCTTATCAAGATCTATTGTAATGAAATCTTGGCCAAGTTCCATGTTCTGGTAGCAATAATAACCCAGCACCCTTTTTCGTACATAAAAAAGCTTTGTATGCAACTGAGTGGTAAAAAAATATCTCATGATCTCATGGTGGAAAGTTCCACCGCAGGATGTTTTCGATGTCGCCCAAATAATCCAGATGTCACATGAATCTCATTAGGAGTTCAAGACAACCCTAAGATTCTGCTGTACCTTGGAAATGAAAATGATGACCAGCCCTGCGTTCAGTAAGACAAAACGTTAGCTAACAATGGCCGTTTCATTCCGAATACTCGGTCAATTCTGTGAAATTTGTGTCAAAGAAGTTGCGACTGTTGCTAACGTTAGCTAACTTTTTGTCTACTGAACGCAGCCCTGGTTTTTTCTCATTCTTTCAATGTTTGGTAAACTATTGACTGATCCAAGAAAGGCATGTTTACTGCAAAAATGCCCATTCCCACACAGAAGCTTTTTGAGGCCCAACAAGATAAAGGCTACAGGAAACTATGAGGAAAATGAAGAAATTGTTTGTAACAAGCAATTTCTTCAATGCCCACAAATGTTTTCTACCCTGAAAGATAAAAAATACACCTTGTTTCAAATCTGAACCACTGGAATGTTTACTGATTGGGAAAAGGTTAATCTACGTTTAAGCTGTATTAGTCTCAAACAATTTTGTCAACTGATAAGAGCCTGGTGACATTTATATCAATGCTTTACAACAAAAACCTTGTAACTGCAGCTTAAAACAAGCTGCAGTTACAAGTTTTTTGTGGAAAAGCGACAATACAAATTACTTTGCACATAATGGTTTTGAACAGTGGCCAAAATAAATTCAATGCCTTGGAAGTCTAAATACAGGTCATTTAAATTATCCATGTACATAATTATTAAAGGACTAAAATGGCCCAAACTTTTATGTAATCTGCCTTTTAAGGTTTCTCACAATAAAGCAGGTTTACACTTTTAACCTGTTCATAAATTAACGGCAAACATTTGGAGAGTTCCGATGTGAAAGCTGCCGCAGACAAATAAATGTATGTAGATGATAATATCAAAAGATAGGTACATGTATATAAAGCGCTGAAAATGATATCCAGACAAAATAAGAAAATCCTGTTTATCAACATGATTTTCTTCTTTAACCTCTTTGTTATCTGTTTGACTGAAGAATTTTCATTTGAGAAGAAAGGAGCAAATGCAGATTTTCTTCTTTTGCCACAATTGTGTATTACTAGGAAAATGAACTCCCTTGTTTCTATGTTCAAACCCTGATCACAGAAATCCTGGATCCACAGCAGCTTTATCTACATTTATTTTCTTGTTTGCTTTTAAATATGACCACCCTAAAATTTTGCTGTTTTAAAACAAACTACAGTGTAGTTAAAAGGGTTTTGAAGAAAACATTGACAATAGATAACAATACTTACACTCTTTTAAGACTGTTTAATGTGAAAGCGTTTGAAGATAGTGATGTAATGTTGTTGTAGCTCACATCTCTGTGGAAAAAAGAAATAAAATATCATTAACCCTTTCCCAAAGGTAACATAAGGTAAGATTAGTGAATAATGTAGCACAGAGAACATTGAGGCAAAAGGAGAAAATGCTGATTTTCAGCATTTTGCTGATTTTCAGCATTTTCTTCTTCTGCCTAGATGTTTTCTCTAGCATTTTCTATAAGAGACGTCAAAACCAGGTCTTGTTTGGGAAAGGGTTAAACATTGAAAGATAAAATCACTGTGGAGATTGTGCATCATGTGATGGATAACAACTTCAGCCAAATTAGCCCTGTTGCACCTCTATGAAATTATGCAAAAATGTTCTTATCTGTGTGTCAATTTTCAAGTAAAATCACGATATTATTTCATAATGATTTATATTCAGAAAAAAAGAAGTTGATGTCAATATAACCCTATATATGGGAAATGATGCTTTAAAGTCTTTACCATTAAATAAATGGGTTATTTTGCAAGAATAACATTTCCTTTGTAGACTGTTACCCAGTGGCAGATCCTGAGAGAGTTTGGGGGGAGGAGGGGGGGGGGGGGGGGGGGGGGGGCTAAACAAACCCCATCTGTAGCCTGATTAGTGATTACTTCATTTTCATGCAGAAATTCAGTCAAAATTGTGCAATACAACCCCCTCCCCCTGTTTGTATCTTCTAAGTTTCGTCTTTCGAATCCTCTTCACAGAAAACCTGGATCCGCCACTGAGACCGGTCGCACATTCAGTTCTCATGCCTCAAAATACTGTTGCAACATTAGAAAGACAAACACAGATTATAGGCCTATTATAGGCCTATTATTGTTTTGAATGTTTTTAAAGAGAGTCCTGCTCATTCAGTTGTTTACAATCTTCTTTAAATTTTCTGTCTCTCACAAACTTCGGACGTGTTGTTGTTGTTGTTGTTGTTGTTTTGACTTTTGTTGTTGCCGTTCCACTTTGTTGTTGTTGTTGTTGTTGCACGCACTTTCGCCATGCGGAAGGTCCCAAAAATACGTGTACGCAAGTCTGAAGATCTAAAATTTTTGTGACAATGAACTTAAGGCATGGTTTGTTTGTTGGGTTTATTTGTTGTTGGTGGTGGGTTTTTTTTTTTTTTTTTTTTTTTTGGGGGGGGGGGGGGGCTTTCGAGAAAAGGAGCCTTTTTTGAAAAATTATTTGTAAAAAATTAGGCCTACTTACAATTCAACGAGACCATTGAGACTATTGATAGCTGAACTTGGAAATTCTGTCAATGACAAATGACTGATGTCTCTGAAAGTATAAACAAAACAAAATTAATTTCAAATTAATACCAATATGTAACAGACTTAAAAACATCTAATTAATGCTAGTCCGTTGGTTTAGAAAATGCACTTTGACATCTGGATCTTTTGAGATGTTTTAAGAATGAAAAAGTGAAATTACGAATTCTCGATTTGGGTAAAAGAAGACGGCTAATTAGGCTACAATAATTATTTATATTTAACATTTTATTTAGATTTCACACAGATTTATCTGCAAAAAAAGTTTTTGAAACTCAATACCCCTAGTATAAATTCAAATTAAAGAATGAAATGATACTTATGATAATCAAGAGAAAAACACAGATTCAATATAGATATGAATTCAATTTAACCTGGTAGAAATAGTTATTAATGCCAAGAAGGAACAAATAAATCAAGAAAACGAATGAACAGAATCAATTAAGTATCACTTATTAAGAATTATTAAGATTTTTTCTTAGACCTGTACTTAGTCTTCTTAAAAAGCAATGGTAACTAGATGTAGATTCTTTTTTACTGACAAACATGTGTCGATGATCGGTATACAAAGTTGGTGTTTTGGATAAAAGAAGTCTTGTTACAAGTGTAAAAAATACAGAGAAAAAATCTGTACTGAAATACCTTTGCTTTCAGAATTCTAACACAAGTTGTTCAAACAATTTCAAAAAATACTATCATACGATTATCAATTTTAAACAGGTCTACTGACGACAAAATTCGAAATTATTAAAATAAAAAAGAATTTACTTAAAAAAACATATATCAATACAGAACTTGGGCAAATGTCTGCATTCCACATTTTCTTCGTTAGTAGCATTGTTTTCTTAAATCTAGCTTTCACGTGGTATGTAAAAACAATACATTTGGTGTTTACGACTGTACAACACTACACTGTACACATATGACTATTTCATTAAATATCATAAATACTGAAAAGTATTTATTTGAAAGTTAACAAGCCTGCTGGTTCCTTTAAAATGGATTAACAAAAAATAAATCAAAAAATGTCTCATTTACGTATCAGTCGAATCCCGCCTTAAAATGGACCAAAAAGGCTCAAAAGCTTGTTACTGACCCTTTGGAAAAATGGTACAAGAGATAAAGAGCACTTTACAAGTCTATTATTTTTTAAAGGTAATTATATTAATTTATAAGTACTCAGTCTGATAAAACAGTTTCACTTGAAAATCAAGGGTTCGTATAAAATATTGTCGTATAGCTCTGTAATTAATTAATAAGACCGAGGAAGTACGGCAATTAGATTATTAATAACATCTACTTCTAGTGAATATATGTCCATTATATATTAATATGGAAGGATAGGAAAGATTGAAAAAGAATGTCTACATTAACGCTGTTAAAAGGTTTGCCATTTTTGTACAATATATCGTTTTTCGTCGAAAAAATAATAAATTTTGTTTTCTAATATCTTTGCCAAAATATAAAAGGAATTTGACAAGTCTGTATTTTAAGGTAAGACCAAACGTTATATTAAAACCTGACTGTTTATACACACAAACTCACATGTTTTATGCTATTTCAAAATTAGCAAATGAAAAAAAAGGCCATAGAAATGGCTTATTTCTAGCACTAATAGGAAAGGAGAGAACAAGAATTGTGACAGTATGTGACATAAATTCAGCTGACAATATAAAGAAATCATACAAAGCGTAAATTTGTCCTCCAAAAGCGGTTACATTTTTCTGGCGAAATTTGGTATTGCCACTTAAACTCCTGAAATAAACATTACAACTATTTCTTAGGAAATGGACCTAATGCTACCTAAAAACACATTCATACGATCTGAATATCAAATACATAAACAAATCTCCTAAATTGTAGACAGAGTTGTGCACAATTATGAGAATGTAATTTGGGTGCAACTTAACAGTTGAAAACAATGCACTAAGAAAGAAAGAAGAAAAATATTGAAAGACAAAAAAAACCACACACTCAGTTAAACGTTGTAACGCACATGCTTTTAAAAACAGTAAGTACTAAATGTACCATGGTCTCATTGTAGAACTCAATATTACCAAAAGGATATTATCTTGTTATCATTCAAAAATATACAACTGAAGTCAAATCTCCAGTATATACATAGATCTATATCATCTAAAAAATTTAACAAATCAAACCCTGACATAAGCAGTTCTGCATATATACAAGGAATTCTATCGGAGTCCTAAAATTAATTAACAAAATATTTACAAATCCATGCATATATACTCACAAGGTGATTAATTGGGTGTCATCAAAAAGTCCTGAGGGTAGTGATACTAATTCTTTGTTCGCTCCCAAATTCCTACAAGAAATCGATTATTAAAGGAATGGACAAGACACAAGCTGGATACATTATACACAAACAAACAGGAATCCACAGCAAGGACCAATACATTGGTATAAAACGCGAAGGCATCATAATCAATCGTCTATTGTGGTCTAACAGAACATTTTACTTTTCATTTTCTTCGTGTTCTATTGTTTCAACGAATCTGAAGTCTCTAAACAGATGTCATTTGAAAATAAAGTTATCACTGACAAATAATTGTTGAACTGTTATTTCTGCGTTGCGAAGGGAACCTTTATGTCCTTTAAAAAATCGACACATATAAAGTAAAAAAGTACTCGAACCATTCAAAGAATGTCCCGAGATCTTGATAAAGAATTGATTATGATGGAAGATAAAAAAAATAATGGTTCGTCATGGCGAATCTAGCTTATTTCTCAAGGTTTCCGATTGAAAATGATATTTACAAATGCCCTACTGCTAAAAGCAATATTCAAACATATCAGTGAAAGAAATTGATCATTTTTGAAAAGGGAAATAACTTGCATCTTCGGGTCATCAAATTCTGCTCGTAACAATAGATGATCACATATAAAAAAAATACACTCCTTTGATGTAATCCTTATTTTTTTATTTGGAAAAAATAGGTAAGTTTGTAATATTGGGGTACAAATGTATGGCGGTATCTAGAAAACAAATATTAATTTTTAACAGCAACCTTGATGATTAAACAGCATTGGTTTTGCTTGCATCAATATGTGAAGTCATATGAATGCATTGCAAAGATTGTACATGTATAAACAATTTCGCTAAGATACGAACAATCTCCTTCATGAATGAATGTATCATGTTCATTTACATGTTATAAAATAAATTCTCTTCATTAAAAGTAAAAGTATTCAGAAAGTAGATGCATGATTTAGATCTATTCCATTGCAAAGATAATCGGATAGGAACCGCTATTCCCTCTATGTCTAATTAAAATCTATTGACATCACAAAGTGTATTTTCACCCTTTAACCCAACACTAAACATATAATCACACTAGCAGTTGCATAGTCATATGCTACCACAGAACCCTTCAGAACTACTAGCACGGTGGATAATCACATGATGCAACACTTTCAGAAAATCTTCTATTATTTTGTTCATACTTGACCGATTTGAATTCGGTTTGAAGCAGAGAATGTGGACAGACATCACGCATTAGATGGACGTGGTTGATTTTTGAAAGATCAACTGATAAAAAAGTTATGGAAGATAAGCCAACAATTTGGTTTATCTTCAATAACTTTTTATCAGTTGATTTTTCTTAAATCTAAAACGTCCAGGTTATTCCTTACATTTTCCCGCCTTCTCTGCTTCAAACCTCATTCAAATTGGTCAAGTATTGACAAAGTTATTGAAGTTTATCGGAAATTCTAAGTCACGTGATTATACACCGTGTACTAGGGTTATATCATTTCAAATTGTAAATTCTCAATTATTCAGAATCAAATCTTATACTTTGGACAAATATTTGGAATATTCTTGTCAAGACTATTCCAATTAGTGGCCAAAATATACTATTTGGAATTCAGTATACAAATTTGAAATTCCATTACCCTTCTTGTCTGCATCTTCGCAAGCCAAGGGTTCTACCTCCACTTTGTTCCTTACGAAACAAAGTGAAGGTAGAACCCTTGGCTTTCGAAGATGTCTTGTCTGATGCTCTGATCATTCCACATTTAACGAACCCATCACCAACACGCTAATCAATGGATACTTACAAAATTTGGAGGCTCGTCAAATTTGAAAATGCATCGCTTGGTATGGAAGATATTTGATTGTTTGATAAATCTCTGAAATAGATAAACGAATGAATGAAATCAAAATTATATAGAAAACGGAAAGATAGATCTATTGCAGGGTTGTTTTATTCAACGAAGATCTATATGATTTTAGAATACAGTCGACACTCGTTGTGTCGAAGTCGGAGGGGCCGTCAAAAAACCTCGATATATCCGGAGTTCGACTCATCCGATTTTGTTCGGCTCCGAGATATTTGATATGTGACCGTATTTTGAAACTTATCAAGTACGAATGTCATTGAAATATAGTAGGAAAAGGAAAGAAATTGCTCGTTTCGAGCAATTTCTATCCTTTTCCTACTATATTTCAATGGCTATATTCAGTTCGAAATTATTTTGTTTTGAAACAATCATGTCAATTCATGAGGACGGGACCAGATTTGAACTTCGACTTAAGCGAAAATTCGACTTATCCGATGTCGACATAACGAGTGTCGACTGTAATTATGGTATGTACATGTGCATCGATCATATTTGCTTCAATCATAGAAGATGGAGATTTACTTTATCACAAAATAGGCATATTTGAAAGGAAAATGCTGTCCGTGATCTTATGTACCAAGCAATAAAAAGAACAAAATATAATAATATGGAAGTCTTTCTAATAAGTAGAATGGTGCACTTTTTGTCAACTATGACAACAATTTTCATCATAGATTCTGTAAACATCAATTATTTTCTACTTATATAATTATTCTCTTTTTAACATGCTTTCCATGGGCCTAAAGAATTTGAGTAATCGGTGTTCTTGTACATGTATATATCGCCGCTTGTTGTGCAAAGCTATGTAACTAAAACTTAAAACAAGCTACTGTACATAACGAGTTTTTTAATGAATCGGCGATGTGCTATGTTGTTTTCGTTCTGAACCCTTTCGCAAAATTGCAATCATACAGTTCATGACCTACGTAATCGTTCATTCAACTGCATAGGTCTAAATACATGTATACAAATTTATACTTACAAGTCAACTAAATTTATAAAATACTGAAAATTGGTCTGTGATATTGAAGATATCTGGTTGTTGGAAAGATCCCTGAAAGTAGAAAAAACAATTATGATCATACAAAAGAATTCGGTCAAAATATACAGACGGTTTTATTAATAATCTTATACATGCATTCATGCACACTTTCAAAAGTGTTATTGTTCTTAAACATGAATTGTTTAATGAACCTTTCTTTATCGGTGCAAAGCAGTGCAAAGCAATAATTATTGCATATCATATCGTCGCTTTTCTTCACAAACCTCGACCTCTAAAGCTGTGGTTAGGAGATTTCGAAATCTTGAACAACAACGATTAAAGTTTTAGAACATATTAACCTGTGCAAAATTGAACCATTGAAGTTAAAAAGCCAACTACTTTTCATGCAAATGAATGCATTTTTCTTGTGAGTAAAAGCTAAAGCAAATGTTAAAAAAACATGTTTAAAGTAATCTAGAGCATTTCGATGGCACAGCAAGCCTAAGCAATCCTTGTGTATATCTTGTATGTACATAATCCCAATATGGTACATACATGTAAGTTTTGTCAAGTTACCTACGAAACTGCAGGTTTTGTTTTATATTTTTGGTACTTTAAAACCACATTGATTGTATGCAAATATTTATATTATGGCCTACTAATGACCCTTGTAAGTATATGTATCGTATACTATAAATTCTTAATCAACCATTAGGAATCTAAAGTCTAGTACGGTTTAATTGTTTTAAAAACAAATAAGTGCGTTGTCCTCTACCACAGGTGCTAGTCATATTCAAAATATTCATACTGTCCTATGAAATGGCACCGTAATTTCTTTAAAAAATCTTATTTAAAGCTGTATTTAGGAGTTTTTCTTAAAGAAAAATAGCAAAGTGCTGCGAGTTTTGAGTCCCAATATGAGCTAACAGACAAACCGGATTGCTATCCTATATTTTCACCTTTTACCATTTAGCATACCCATCTTTTCTCTGTTAAGTTTATTCAACTGAGAAAAAGAAAATAACACAATTGTTTAAAGACTGCATATTTGTTAAGTGTAAAAAATATCTATTTTACGATGGAAGAAATTTAAGTAGCCTACGCCAATCTTGCAGCGGACCAACATTTGTGTCGTTTATCTTCTTAGTAAGCCTACGTATATTATCTGAACATCTTTGGTGATCAAGATGTAACGCAATAATTCAAATTAAAACATAAAAAATGGATAGTGATCATGTGAAATAGCATATTAAAATCCTTTTTAATTTCAATTTTGATCTACAACAATTTTCAGTTTTCTAAATTGACCAATTAATCTTATAAACAGATCCAATCCATCCTTCAGCCATGGGCATATCTGGGGGGGGGGGGGGGGGGGGGGGGTCCGGACCCCCTGGCATTGGCCGAAAATTAAATTTTGACAATATAAATTAGAATAACGTTACATATATATTACATTTTAAGCTATAATTTGAGCTTGGACCCCCCCCCCCCCCTTGAAAAAATCTTGGGTTTGGACCCTACGTGGTGTCCGTAGTCGAGAGGTAGAGCGTCGGCCTAGCGACTAAGAGGTTCCGAGTTCGATCCCCGGTAGCGGGGGTTGTTCGAGGCTTCTCATTGGCCCACACTTTCGGCGCGAGTACTGGTCAGTGTATTTCCAGGAAGCTGAATCGAGAGGGATTAAAATAAGTTGAAGAAACTTGCTTCCCAATCGATGTAAAATAAATACGTTCTAAGGAACGTCTGAAGAATAAAAAAATCCTGGATCCGCCCTTGTTCAACAATGTTTATATGTGCACCAAAAATTACCAGCTGTCGATTGTACTGCCTTGCATTTAAATACTTTGGTTAAAGATCAGATACACTTTATGCCACGTAATTTGAATAGATAAGGCGCACCTGATTTGAAGATAAGAAATGGGCCGTCCGATATGAAATGGATCGATCCATCATGAAATGAGTCGACCCGATTTGCAAAGGGCCGACCCGATAAGGTATATGATTTGACACGGTGATAAAGTTACCATCGATTTTGTTTATCATTAATTTGTGCATTTGCACTTGAATCTTGCTGTCCATAAATATACTGAATTAGTGCTGAATAATAGAAAATTCAATCCCAATTGACCCTCTTCATTCCTTCTGGCCTAGATGTGCATTCAATGATGTGCGTCGATAAAAAAAGACTTGTTTTGTTTATGAGTTAAAGCAGATAATTATAACGACAATATATCAATGACGTAATTCGTAATTCCGATGTGAATTAAACATGTGTTAATCTTTGCCCTGAATAAAGCAGACTCTTTTCCTTTCCGAACCATTGCACCTTACCATTAATTGTTGACACTTGCGATCACATAAAGATGTATTGTTACATAGGTCAGCTCTGTCGATATTCTTTTCTATATTCAAATTAAATTCGCCATTTCCCAAACGAGAGCAAGCTTTTAGACCCTACTCATATTGGTACTACTCTAATAATTAGAAAGTCATTCCCAAATGCAATCGATGTTTTAGATTTAGACCATTTCCAAAACAAGACCTAGTTTTGACGGTCCTAGTAGAAATGACATGAGAAAACATTGAGATTTCAGAAAATATTCAATATTTTTTATAAATACGGGACCGATTTGAAACCGGTTTGAAACAGAAAAGGCGAAGAGACGTCAGGCATTTGATGGACGTGGTGGATTTTGGCAAAATCAACTGATAATAAAGTTATTGAAGATCAACAAAATTTTGGGTTGATCTTTAATAACTTTTTTATCTGTCGATTTTTAAAAACCTACCACGTCCACCTTATTCCTGGCATTTTCCACCCTCTCTGCTTCAAACCGAATCCAAAGTAATCGAAAGTATTGGCAAAATAAATAAATAGATAAATAAATAAATAAAAGTAGACTAAATGATCATTTTCTGAAATTCTGAGTCACGTGATTAACCACCGTGTTCTTGTCTAGACTGTCTTAACACACATAACCGCTATTTATAAATAAAGGAGAAAAGGATATGTTTGCGACATTCCTTCAATAAAAAGCGATAGTATTGATGAAATTTGACGTCATCTATAATTTCTATTGAATAAAAAAAAAAGTACAGCAAGATCGTCTTTCAATGGGACCAATTAACCCTTACCCAAACAATACATTTGAGCCAGGATCGGGGAAATGGTCTGTTATAGCATTTGAGCCCAACCTGGTTCCAGATCAGCCTGCATTTACATGCAGTCTGATCAGGAATCATGTTGTTCTCTTACAGCTTAGGCTATTCATAACCAGTTGCAACCAAAAACAGAGCCTCATTTGTCCTTTTCAGATTTCACTTAGGCACAAACTGATCTCGAAGCATTTTTGTCAAGAATGCTATAAAGGGACATTTTTCCAGATCCTGGCTCATTTATAAAAGTGGTATGTTTGGGAAACATCGAGAGAACAGAAGGAAATGTGGATGACCAGCATCATTCTGTATCTTTTCTTTTCTTACTTTGTGTTTTTACTATTCCTTTTTCTATTGAATCAGGGTTTTCATTTTGAATTAAAAGCTACTTCGTCGTTTGTAGCTCTACTTTCATTTGAATGAAAAATTATCGACTTTTGTTGTCGTGGAAAGGGTTTAATATGTTAATGTACAGCACGTTCAGTCTCAGTCTTCCGCAACAGAGCTTCACATTAGATTACATGTTTTAGTGATTCTTTAAATGGACTAAGCGCCAGTTTTACTTTTTGATATGATAAATTTTAATGATACTAGAGAAACAATGGAAAAAATTGTTATAAAATCTTTCGATAATTAATGCTGGTTATGTATATTAACCATTTTCCTCTTTCATCCCTCTGCTTGTAGAATCATTTTCATTTAACTGATGTTTCAAACAGATCTTGCATTGACAAAAGGTTAAATGGGACCATTTTTTGTATTGTGGACCACTTTAATTATGCCTAACGTGGCATTCTTTTGTTTTTGGTTACACGAATTAACACCGTGACTTTGTATATCATCGCTTTTCAACGAAAACCTCGTAAATGAAGCTTTATCAAAGCTGAAGTTACGAGGTTTTGAAATAACACCAACAATATATATTTAAACCTACTTGGCATTTCGGTCAAAAAAGTCATTAGGTTAGGTATAAAAATAAAACTGAAAATTGATCGCCAAAATACGTCAAGTTTTAAAAAATATGATTGATTGTGTTGATACATAAAGAAAGGGAAATTGATATTGACCTTGTAAAAAAGTAAAGTAAAAAAATGAAAAAAAAACTAGAAAGACCTGAAGGTCTTGAGTCGCTCCACAGGCCTGAATTTCTTGTGGTTTACAATAAAAAATTTGACAAATTTATCTAAATGCTTAAACTGATATATTTTTAAATTCTTGTGATTCTTAGAGCAGAAACAAAGTAAAGAGAAGCAATTATGTGGTCAAAGCGAAAAGAAGGTAAATGATTGACTAATATTTTGGGGATTTTTAGAGTGATGATAAAGTTGAAAACTGTCATTATGCCAATTCAAGGGCACATAATTCAATATGTGAGTTAATAATTGTGGTAGGCTAAGGGAAGTAACTTTTGATATGAGCAATTTAAAGTTCAGTAAGGGTTGTTTTTCTTTATGATGATTAGTTCAAGAAGTTGCGATTGTGCATGTAACATAGTGGTCATGAAAATAAAGACATTCTGATCTAAAAATATGATTTTGACTTGATAATTTATGTCTTGAACACCACAATAATCAAGCTGAATATTAAACTCGAGCAAGATTTTATGGTCTGTCCAAATTTTGTCAGTATTAATCTATATATGTGGCCACAAAATTGAAAAAAGTGTTGAAAACTGAAATTTTGTCAATTTCTAGGGCACATAACTCAGATTGTAGCACTGCAATCATCCTGAAAATTACACAAAAGCAAGATCTTGTTGTTAACAAGATTCTGTCCAAATATCATCTTGATTGGTTAACAATTATGGTTATTAGAGTGAAAACAAAGTCAAAAATGGCAATTTTGTCAAATTCAAGGGCACATAACTCATGATGTAAAATTCCGATCAAGCTGAAAATTAATCCCAGGCAGGATATCATGCTTATATATATTCTGTCCAAGTTTTGTCTTGATTGGTTAATATTTGTAGATTTTAGAGTAAAAATAAAGTCAAAACCAGCTTTTTTTGATGTTCAAGGGCAGATAACTCAAGTTATTCTGATTCAATCCAAACTATTTGTAGGAATCTGAGAGAGGGTCACCCAAGGATCCTTCCTGTGAAGTTTGGTTGAAATCCATCCAGTAGTTTCTGAGGAGAAGATTTTTAAAGAAAAAGTTTACGGACGGACGGACGGACGGACGGACGGACGCACGACGGACACACTGCTATGACAATAGCCCGCTGGCCTGAAAGGCCAGTGGAGCTAAAAAATGATCAGTGGTCTGGAAAAAGTGTCCTAAAGATCCACACATCGTCGGAATTATTCGGACGTTGTCGTAAGCATTCGGCGGTGAAACGTTCCACCGCCGAACGTTTACGACGTCGCCCGAATATGTTCGGATAAGGAACGAGAGTTTACGTCCTCGCACTAAAAATCCAAAATTGCGTAAATCTCATTAAGGATGTACTACCTTAAAGCATTTTGGGTCAACACTGACCCATACCCAAACAAATACATTTTTAGACATGGCGCTAAAGTAGACTAAATCTGAATTTATTTCTAATTGCAATTGTGTCGTTCAAAATGTGGTAACTACAGCCTGAATAAGCTGTACTTACGACATTTTGTGTCGCTCACCGACAATATCTCTAACAATTTCAGTTTTCAAAAGTGCTTTAAAGTCGATGGACTAAGTTCAGATTTGGGTCAAACATTTGCTAAATAAACAAACTAGCTCAAGGACCCGGCAAAAGTAAAGGCAAATATCAAAAGGCAAATATGAACTGTTCTTTTCTCATAACCGTATACCATTATTCGATAATAACAAGCTTGAAATTTCTTTGTGAAATTCCTGAGATACTAAACAGTCTTTTGACACATTTGCTTTTCCACGTCTGTTTTTAAGGTAGAATACCCGTTATGTGGCCACTCTGAGACTTATAAAACATCGGATCTTCTCGAGCGTCGTCGTTAGGTATCCGAACCTATTCGGGTGCGGTCGTAAACATTCGGCGGTGGAAGGCTCCACCACAGAATGTTTCCTACGTCGCCCGAATATCTCCGACGTCTCGCCAATATCATTAGGGATGGACTACCTTAAGTCAAATCCAAAAGGGATAAGCCGCTGTAGCTCCATTGACTAGTTACCAATGGAAGAAGCCATTGTTAAAATCGCGACTAGCTCAATCTATTCAGGCAATCGTCACCAAATTTACAAATCATAAAGTAAGAGTGCTCAAGAAGTGGGATACTTCAGCAAGTTATCTTTAAACATACCGACGACAAACGAATTGATTAAAAAAACGATGCTGTGGCGGTATAAAAGTACTTGGAAACACTATATCAAGACCACCCCTCTTATACGGCCACATTGCTAAAAATACATTTGGTCGTTAAAGAGGAATGCCCTGTTTATGGACGTACACACATTTTGAGTGTAGGGCCTATACACGGTGTATAATCACGTGACTCAGGATTTCCAAAAGCAGAGAAGGTGGGAAAATGCCAGGAATAAGCTGAACGTGTTTGATTTTTGGAACATCAACTGATAATAAAGTTATTGAAGATAAACCAAAAGTTTGGTTTACCTTCAATAACTTTTTTATCATTAGATTTTTCAAAAATCAAACACGTCCATCTAATGCGTGACGTCTGTCCACATTTTCTCCTTCAAACCGAATTCAAATTGGTCAAGTATTAAAAAAAGATATTGAAGATTATCGGAAATTCAGAGTCACGTGATTATACACCGTGGTATAGTGCAATACAAATTTACGAAAATATCACATTTTTAGTAACATTCAAACATGTCGTATCTACAGCTTCTTCAAGCTGTAGATACGACATTTTCGAACGTGACCAGTGATATGTAGAGCACAATTATCTAAATATAAATTCCAAAAGAATTTTAGTATACATGAACAAGAGAGCAAATATTGGCTCTACTTTGACAAAGTTCCTTTAATAAATAGCCAGTTATTACAATATTCAGCTAATACACGGTTTGACATTTTCCACCTGAATATGTCGTCATTTTTCTTCGAAAACGCCATAACCCAAAACACAGCTTCAGTTACGTGGTTTTGGAAAAAAGTGCCGTCTGCAAGATATGGACCACTTTTAAATGTTGACGTTTGTGTAATCAAGCTGTTAACTTGGTAAGTGCACGTATACTTTCTAATAAATGTATATACAATGCTCTTGCATGAAGTCATAAAAATAACATATATAAAACAACTTATAATATATATATTATTAAATTTCATATGAATAAAGCTTACTTAATTAATTATTAATATTTTTATCTTTGATAGACAGCATTGTTTTTGATAAGTTGCCTAATATGTATTTAATTGCATTTTAATCCTTCTCCAAACGAATCCTTTTGACGACCCCCAGATATAGAAATAGAAAGCCTTGCAAGAAAAGAAGAAAATCGTGGTTTTTCAACGAAAACCTCGTAACTGAAGATGGTATTAAGCTGCAGATAACCTACATGTATAATTTCCCCTTTTGCTATAAGGTTTTTATGCAATGAGGTGGAGATTTTGTATATCGTCGGTGTTATTGCAAAATATCGTAACTCCAGCTTTAATCAAGCTAAGCTTACGATGTTTTGCCAGAAGAACGGCGATATGTGATAGGACTAACCATGATGTCCGTAACTCCTTTCAATAGCAATGCATTTTGTGTTAAAAATAGTCTATAATTGTTAATGTTACGTTTTGATGAACTTTGGGTGTTGTTATAAAATCTCGTAACTACGGCTTGAGTCAAGCCGTAGTTACGAGATTTTATAACAAGACCTACGGAAATACTATTGTTTTTCCGAAATTACGTAACCGTTAAATGGATAAAACCGTTCCCTATTTGGATCGGCCTAAATATTTTGTTTTAAAGGTTTAACCCTCGTCCGTGGTTGTCTGTGTTTTGGAACATCTGAT
This sequence comes from Fragum sueziense, assembly GCA_963680895.1. Taxonomy (NCBI): domain Eukaryota; kingdom Metazoa; phylum Mollusca; class Bivalvia; order Cardiida; family Cardiidae; genus Fragum; species Fragum sueziense. The sequence goes on from OY804592.1 coordinate 31,665,776, forward strand.
TGATTGATTTGATTAAACGGTACCATTAACTTTTATGGTCATATTCGCGGATTACTCGCGATATGTTATGGCCCCACTTCGGCAACACTATTAAAGTGACATTTCACAATTATTTTTACACAAAGTATACTTTTATTCTATCTGAAAGAGCATCTTTTCTTATGGAAATTCTGAACATTTCAAGTCAAAATATAGAACCTTTTACGAGAAATATATATATTTGTGCTAAAATTAGACAACTTGTTGTGGACAACAGTTCAGATTTATATAGAATTTGTCATTTCTGTCTCAACTTTACAGGCTAATTTTTCACTTATAAATAACAACTTCAAAAAACTGATAGCATTTCTATGCATTAGAATAAACAATCTTTGCATCAAGACATATTTTTAAAAAATGAAATAAATGTGAAATGTCACTTTAAAACTACCAACTTACAGACTTAGAAAATCATTTTGCGTTAATAATACTAAGCATGGGGGTCGTGTGAACATGCAATGACTTTTGGTTTATACGAGTCTGAATACACTTTTTTTACAATGACTTTTGGTTTATACATGTACGAGTCTGAAGTCTCGTACAAGTCTGAATAGACTTTGTAATCCAGTACTTGGGTACGCAAACACAAAAATATAAAAATGTAGGTTCGTATTTTAAGGAGAGAGAGAGAGAAAAAATTAAAACCGAATGATGGTCATGCAGCTACCTTTCCCATTCCCTCAATATTTCACCATAAATATTTAAATCCCGCTTTTGATCTGCATGTATGCAATGACTTTTGGTTTGACTTAACCTTAGTCATTCAGTACTTAGGTACGCAGAAATATAACAAAATAAAAGGGTGTAGGATCATATTATAGGGTATTTTTTAACTAAAACAAAGACGCTAATTGTGCTTGTAGAATAATACAATACTTGTGTGCTATGCCCAATATTATCGACAGGTTGACGTCAAAACGACTGATAATATTGTGCAAATAGATCTAAGGTCTTCTAGTCCGAGCCGAGCCCGGATAGCTCAGTCGGTTACGTCGGAGTCTGTCAATCCAGGGGTCTCGAGTTCGAACCCCGGCTCGGCCAGTATCCATACTGACATTTGACAAAAGTCATTTGTCTCTCACCAATGGGTGTGAATCATCTATGTGAGAGAGCAGCTGGAGGCTCGGTTTGGATATTGTGGTTGTACTGGTGCGGGAAATACCAGGAACCCACGGTTAGGTGCTCCAGCCGCCGCGATATGACCCTGGTAGTTGAAAACGGCGTAAAACCCCAATAAACTCAAACTCAAACTCTTCTAGTCCGAAAAGCACTAACTGTAGAGTCAATCGAATAGTCATTTTTTAACAACAACAACAAAAAAAGAAGAAGAAAAAAAACCAAACTCGTAACTGCAGTTTGAAACAAGCTGCAATTTCGATGTTTGTGCTCAAAAGCGATGATATGACACAGTCAGTGCACGTGGCACGGCTCTGCTAATAAATAATTGTGCAAATAGATGTAAGGTCCTCTAAGCCAAAAACACAAACTCTCGAGTCAATGAAATATCAGAATCAGTGCATGTAGCATGTCTCTTGTTTTAATATTGTGCAGATAGATTTAAAGCTGCAGGGTAACAGATGGTCTAATTGCAAAAAATGATTTTTTTGAAAAATTATGCAAAACTTCTGTGTTGGCCACCTCAGAATGGTTAATGATATGCGTTTCAGACAGAGATTGAGCCGAAATTATAAGAGAGATAGCCGAATTTAGGGAGAATCCAAACACAAATTCAACTCCGTCACAGATGCGGTTGAATTTATTTTTTAACTGCCACGCATGCGCATACAGCGCGGACCAAGATTCAAACGAGATTCATACTTGAATTTCAATATGACGTCATCATGTATGTTGTGACGTTATTTAAAAAAGTCGCATGTCCTACTGTTTTGACCTACTTTTGACATCGATTCATGAATTTGGTATCAAATTGCGAAAAAATGAGTCGTTGCTTAAATAGTTTGTCGTAATCATTTCATCAGGTCATATAAAGCTTAAAAAGTGTACATTTCGTTTAATTTTGGCATGTTTTGGGCCCAAATCTGGGAAATAGTAGCTTTAAGGTATTCTAGTCCCAAAAACACACCAGCGTCATCCATTTCATTGCACGCAGAAACTTTAAAAGAGGAATAGTCTATTATCTGTCATTTGTAAAAGAATTCTAATGGGGAAAAAAGACAGAATAGTAGCGAGGGAGAGAGTGACCTTGATTTTGCAAAATATTCTATTTCAATAAGATCAACCCAGTGATTTTATGTGAATTTATCGATAATTAGGTCAACAGGGATTGAGTCAATAAGGAGGATATTTTTTCGTATTATTGTATACATGTCGAAAAATCAGTCCAGGAGATCTTATATCGTCGCTTTTCAACAAAACCTCGTAACTACAGCTTGATAAAAGCTGCAGTTACGAGATTTTCGTTGAAAAGCAACGATTTTTACTTTACCATTTACCAAAAAAATAAACTTTTTGTGTCGTCCAAATTAAATATTGAATGCAAGACGTATATGTTGTATATCTTTTTGTAAATGCAAAACCTCGTATCTCGGTTTTGGAAATTTTTAAAGGGGAGGGAAAAATTGTAAGAAATTTTCCCAAACTGAAATATCTTACTTAAAATTTGGATATAATTGTTCACAAAATTTTTAATACTGTGTCAATAATACTGATCCGTAAAAATATCTCAAAACCTGCGAGAATCGTCTACACTGGGCACACAAGTTCGTACTTTGAAAATTGCACCAATCGACATACGGGGCTTTGCATTTACACCGACGATATACAAGTAGAATGCTTGTAAAAACGCATTGACAACTTATTCTATCGTGTCCTATATAAAAAAAGAAAAGACATTAACGCATCTTAAAGCACCTTGGAACTGAAATCATAGGGAAATTAAGACATTGTTTATTTTCGAAACGTATTCGTTTCTTTTAATGTTTTCAAAAGGAGGTAGAACTGTGTCAAGAATTTGTTGGATTATTTTTAAAATCAGCCGTTAAAAAGGATTTTGACGACGGAATAAAATTTTACTTGAACATCAATAATAAAAATACCGCATCAAGCAAATTAGTGACTTTTTCTTCGCCTTCTCTGCTTCAAAGTATACTTTTCAACTTTTGCGAATATTTCTATCATGCTTACTAGACTTTTAACAAAACATATTTGTGTTGTATATCTGCATTTTCCCTTTCCCTCGATATTCTCAGAGGCTCGTATTATGGGGGAGTAAATGAATTAAGTCTACCAAAGTGTGATAATCGATTAGATATAAAAATGAAGGGCTTAATATTCAATATGTCCTTCATCTTATTTTTTACATTCTGATCTTTAGCCATTTCACAAATAATAATGACGTTTTTGAGCATTAGAAACAATGCGACAAAAGAAGAAAATGCTGATGACCAGCATTTTCTTCTTTTGTCTCAATATTTGCTCTGTTATATCATACACAATTTCTATATTTATCAACATCCATTTTTGTCGTCTGCATATCCGAATAGCTCAATTATTTGACGTTTGGAAGAGGGTTAAATGACAATAGATTTTGAAGATTATGTAGGTTATATTTTCTTAAGGCATTTATCAAATTATCGCAAAACGACCAAATGACATTGCATATTTTCGTCAAAAGTTAAAAAGTTATCGACGAAGAAAAGTATTAAATTCCTTAACCCCCACTGGATAAAACTTAGATAGGCGGAAATTGGGACATTGTGTCCAAATGAGTCAGTTTTAAAAATGATCTTAGAATTTTTCCAGTTTGTTGAGAAGGGATATTTTTCTCTGTTTTTAGAGTATTGTTTTTCATACTACTTCAGGTATTTTTTCGTACAAATACATATTTGTATACAAATTGTTGTAGGAACATATGAAATGAAATGCATTTACAACAGTTTCGCACTAACCTATCGTTATTTGTCCTCTGAATAGGTCATTTTGTATGACATATAAAGTATATGACAGTAATTTGAATGCACCAATGCGCCAAGGATATGCACGATTGTATGTAATGATATATTCATATTTAAAGAAATCATTAGATATTGGAATTGATAATATGTCAATTTGTTTGCACACTCAATGTCTTTATTTTCAATGCGTGCTTAAAAGTGTAGAAAAAACGGATAGAAAAATCGAAGTCTGTCTTCTAAAATTAAACAGTCCGATAGCAAAAGATACAAGGATCGCTTAATTGAAAAAGAAAAGGCAACAACAAAAACAAATGACTGTGTTAATGCATTACCACAAAATGACGCTTTGTGAATCCTCACAAGATTGCAGCTGTGGAAAACATTGTGGAAAATGAAGGAATTGCTTGTGACAAGAAATTTCTTCATTTCCCACGATGTTTTCTACACAGAAAGGCAAAATATCAAAAAATTCATTCACATGGAATTGGCGTCTGTAGCTCCTTTCAATTAGGAACTGGAAAAGTTAATCGAAAGGCTTTAGGAATATAAGGGCTTTTCTAAAGATCGAACACAACATAGATAATTGTCAAGGAGTAAACCCTTTCCCAAAGTAGACCTGGTTTTGACGTCCTCAGTAAAAAGGCATGGGAAAACATTGAAACAAAAGAAGAAACTGCTGATGATCAGCAGTTTCTCCTTTTGTCTCAATATTTTCTGGGCTTTATGGTACGCATTTCCTTTCTTTATCACCATCACTTTTGTCGTCTGCAGCAGCTTTCAAATTGAACTGCCATATATTTCTTTCGTCAGGTAAAGGGTTATCCCTTTCCCAAACGACACAATTTTAGACTGGTACGATTTGATAAGCTGCTGCAGACGACAAAATAATGATTGATAAAGGCTAAGAAAAATATTGAGACAAGAGAAGAAAATGCTGATGATCAGCATTTTGTTCTTTTGTCTGAATATTTTTCAAGCTTTATTTTTTACTAGCGACAACAAAACTAAGTCTTGTTTGGGATAGAAGTAAAAACCCGTGTCCCTCGGCCATTTCTTATCGGTGTTTTTACGACTTGAGCAATCGGGGCCTTGGTTCGGGTAATGTTGAAAGGACATATAGTCTAGTCAAACTAAAACTGAAACAGGGGTAACCTGGACAAAATTAGAACAGAAATGAAACCTATGCTATTGTACTCGGAAAGTACCCACCTTTTCACAGAAAAAAATATACTTCGATCCCTCCGTTGCGATTTGAGTAATTTTGGGTCAAAAAATATCTTTTTTCGTGAAAAATGCGAAAAATTGGAATTTTCAATTTTTTCATAAATCGTTGGTTTTTATGCAGTTTTTTAGGTGAGAAAATGGTAGCAAATATGAATTAGATGGGTAAAAAAGGAAGATTCAGCGAAAAATCCTAAAAACTGATTTTTTAATGATTTTTTAGTCAAAAAGGGGGGGGGGTAGAATATTGATGCAACATTCTTCGCGGAATAATTCCTATTTTAGATGTATTACAATGAAATTGACTTGATTAGTGATTAGAAAAAAGTAAAAGAAGCCCTCTGTTGCGATTTATGTTGTAATTTTGTGGCAAAAAATTGGTATTTTGGTGAAAAATGGCAAAAAACTGGAACTATCTATATATTTAGTATTTGTTGATTTTTATGAAATTTTTACGTGAGGCAATGTAAGCATATACGTATAAATCAGATGAAAAGGTATTTGTAATTTAAAAAAATCATAAAAGCTAAATTTTAGTAATTTTTAGTCGAAAAGGGGGTGGTAGTGCATCAAATGGGGGTGGGGGGGGGTGGAGATTGATATTAACATAGCACTGAATTCTTTATTGAGATACTTCCTATGTTAGATTGTTTTAACCAAATTAATAGGATTAAGGAAAAAGAAAAAGTAAACCGTTTTAAACAAGTAAAAGAATCACTCCTGCGATTTCTGTGATAGGGATCAATTTGATCAAGTTAACGTTGACGAAATTTCGGACAAACAATAGTATTCTATCGGTGTAAATCTAAAATGTAGCAACTACAGTTAGATTGTAGCTGTAGTTACGAGATTTTATAACAAAACCGACAATTTATAAAAGATAACGGTAAATCCAGCTTATGTTTCGCGCAAGATTTATTCCCATTTTGCGGAAATGAAATTTGGTGATTTTTTTTCAGATTTCTGTTTTTTTTTTTTTTTTTTTTGTTTTTTTTTTTTTGGGGGGGGGGGGGGTGTTTTAATATATATAAAAAACGAAATTTGGCTAAAAAGTCTAAAAAGTAACATTCATTCAATGATTAAATGCTCAGTCATTTTATATCATTAGTTGCACCTGATCATGTGAAGATTGTCCATTTCCATTTCATTTATAGAAAATGTCAAAAGAAGTTTATATGATACCGGTATGAATTTTGACCAAACATGAATGATATGAAAACAAAAAATGTCTTTTGCTAAAAAGAATTAAGTACATATACTGTACAGGAACGAGTGATTAAAGTGAAATATGACGTATTGATACTAACGATGTTTGTTTGGGGTGGTTGGGGTTGTTAATTAATGCGCTATTTCTCCACAGAAGCTCCATATCAAAATGCTGTCAACTTTGGTTAACCATATCATTGTCATTGGGCCATGTAATCGTCAGTTAGAATGTGTTCCACCCAAGGTCATGTAAAGGCCATCAAGGAACATCCATTTTAATGGACATGGCTTAGATATTCAGGCCCCTAGGAACAGGGGGCTATATAAGGTTGGGGGATAAGCAGCAAGTTGACCAAAATGCCTAATTTTACTTATTTAACAATGAAAATTTAGAGAACATTCAATTGAGCCCCCACCCCCAATATTCAGACACTGGCCCGGATAGGTGTTTCAGCTCCCCCTCCCCAATATGAAATTGCTTCCAACGCACCTGAGAGTAATGCTCATACAATTCAAAGACTGAATGGGATCGGAAGAATCAACACCTTTTGTGTTTCGGCATATAGACAGTCTTGTTAAAAATGGACGTAGATAATATAGTGCCACAAACAATGAGATTATATGACAGTGAAGAACCATGAGGATAAATGTATAGGCCTAAAGTAGAAAAAGATAAAACACATGTAAATCAATTATCATGTATCTTCTTTAGGTACGGCGTCTTTATCCCCATCCTGTTTGAACCCGAGGACTTCTCACCAAGCAAAGCAGATCCTATTACATAGCTTATTCAAATCAAGATTTTTAAAAGAACCACTGTTGTCTGCTGTAAAACTAAAGTTACAAAAAATGCAGTGGTGGATCACTTACGATTTCGTATTTCAAATGGCTTTAATAACATGCCAGATGGAAAGCTATTCTAGAACTATAAAACCGGAACCCTTACAAGACTCGCTGAAATCGTCTTACGAAAATATGTGATCAAAGTAATACAAATAACAAGAAATTCTGTTCTAAGCTCCATACTTGTATTTAACAACATTATCTTACACTATTGGTACTTTATAAAACGCCTAATATAGGCAAAAGACAGTGTCCGTTTGTCAGCAGACTGATTTCATGTAGGGAGCAATAAAAAAAGGTAGAAACCCCCTATAGAAACAGGTTTACATGTAGGATGTTCATATAAATACCCCTACCAGCATATCTGTCCCCTTCCCCACACACCTATGGAATAACAAATAATGAAAATTTAGATTTTATTTTTGTTTTATTGAATTTTACTTTTGTTTCAATCTAATTTATTTGCTAACATTTTCTCACATAAAACTACATAAAAATTTTGAATAAAGATTGAAAATATTGAAAAAAAAAAAAAAAATAAAAAAAAAATAGAAAACTCCAACTTTCCCCACTTTTCACCAAAATACCAATTTTTTGCCCCAAAATTAAATGAATCGCACCGGAAGGATTCTTTTACTTTTTTTCTTACCCCAAATCCAATTAATTTCATTATGATAATCTAAAATAAGCCTTTTCTTTAACTGCGAAATTTGGGAATTTTGCAGGTGTACACCTTTAATGTCACTGGTTAAACAATGTAAAAAGTTCGTATGCTTACTTTGCACAGCGACACGTTCTCAAACTTTTGTACTCATTGTGAAGCAAATATCACTTCGTCCATCTGCTTGCATGTAGTATTTGATTGTATTGCTACAAGGGTTTTGCGCCGATATTTACACGATTTTCTTATGACACATTTGGACAGAAATTTGTATAATCAATTCCTGGCTCTTGACACACGAGGTAAAATGGTAGGTCTTCTCTCCGGTTGTAAAAATATTTTCGATAGCGATTCGGTTAACCAAGGTTTTCTTCTACTTGCACTGCCGATCATGAGCGAGTTCGCAGATTATCTTTAATTTCAAACGTCACTCGCCTGCCGAAATGTCTACGCTTCGATTATTTTTCTGTGCGTGTCTCATTGATTTAGCTCGACTCCTCAAAAATTAGCAAAGACACTTCTTGAATAATTCTTGTTTATCTTTCGATTTCTAAACAAGGTTTATAATGTCGAGATGTTTCTGGTGTAGCTCTTTCCTATATTACTAACAGTTTTCATATAACGACATCCCTTTAATATTTCGTTTCAATACTAAGGGCAGCGTTATACTTTCCTCCCTTTGTCTCTATTAATATTTATGCCTACCAATAATATTTTTTCTCTTTCTGTTGTATATATTCATTCTCAATGTTAATCTTGTTTAAGTGTTTATTTTGATTTGTATGAAAATAGCTCGCCCTTGCGGCGGATAAATTAAGATATATACAAGCCTATAGCACGACCAGTCTAGCCGTCCCCCATCCTCTCGACTAAAAAAATCGTAAAAAAAATTTTTTCTATGATTTTTTTTTGCTGAATATTACTTTTGTATCTATCTAATCCATATATGCTAACATTTCCTTCCTTAAAAACTATAGAAATCAACAATTTCTGAAAAAAATAGAAAATTCTATTTTTTTCTCATTTTTCACGAAAATACCAATTTTCTTGCTACAAAAATACAGAAATTGCATCAGAGGGATTCTTTAACTTTATTTCTTACCTCTAATTCAGTTCTTTCATTATAAAATCTAAAATAGGAATTATCAATTTGGAGAATTCAGTGCTATATCATATCAATGCTCCCCCCCCGCCCGCCTTTTTGCCGTCCCCCCTTTTTTGACTAAAAAATTAATAAAAAATCAGTTTTTATGATTTTTCGCCGAATCTTCCATTTGTACCATTCTAATTCATATTCTCTACCCATTTCCAACCTAAAAACTGCATAAGAATCAACAATTCCTGACAAAAATGAAAATTCCAATTTTTCACATTTTTCGCCAAAAAACCCTTTTTTTGACCCAAAATAACTCAAATCGCAACGGAGGGATCGAAGTATATTTTTTTCTGTGAAAAGGTGGGTACTTCCCGAGTACAATAACATAGGTTTCATTTCTGTTCTAATTTTGTCCAGGTCAAAGTGCATATTTACTAGCCTAATAATATTAGAGCAAGTCTCATTAACTTTTTTTACTATAGTTTTGAAAACGTTGAAGAAAAAGAAGACATTTTTTCCTCCGGTGATTTTGAACTGTTATAATACAAGTACTATTTATTCCTTAATAAAATGGTCCTTTTTCTTTTTAACCATTTTAATCAAACCAATTCTAAATCAGCCTTCAGGTATTCTTAAAATACTCGAACCTTTCGAAAAAAGTATATTAATAGAAGAGAAGAAAATATTGATCACAAAGAACGTCCTTTTTATACAGTGTTTTATTTTCCCTTACCAAAAACAGGACATTTAATCGTCCTGTGTTTAAGCATTGGGTTTTTCTTATCCCTTGTATGCGATTAGAGAAAATTTAGGCATTAGAACGGTTAATATTGAACAGAGCAATTACGACGAATCCTAATCATTTGAGCCGGGATCTGGAAATTCACCCTTATAGCTTTTAAGGTAGTCTACCCGTAATGAGATTCGCACGGCGTCAGAATTATTCGGGCGACGTCGAAAACATTCGGCGGTGGAACTTTCCACCGCCGAATGTTTACGTCCGCGCCCGAATAAGTTTGGATACGTAATGACGACGTTCAAAAAAAAAAAAAAAAAAAAAAAAAAAAAAAAAAAATCCAATGTTTTATTAATCTCAAAATGGCATCATTACGGCTATTCTACCTTAAGACTCAGATTAGCAAATGCCTAAGTGTAGCTTAACCGAGACCCATGCTGCTGTCTCATGGTTACAACAAGTCACAAAGAAGCTATTGGAGAACAATATGGTTCATGATCAGACTGCGCGTATACGCAGGCTGATCTGGAACCAGGTTGGGCTCAAAAGCCGTAAAGGACATTTTTTCAGACCCCGGCTCAATTTTGTATTTTAATGTTAATACCGACTTAACCCAGAGTTTACGCACAGAATTATGCCTCTTTTTTGTACTTAGAAGATGTTTAGTATGTCTTCTATCTGTCTGCGCATTTTGTCAAAGTTTAACTAACCATTTCCCAAACGTAATCAAGTTTTGACGTCTATAACTAGCAAATCTTGGGGGACAACATTGAAGCAAAAGAAGAAACTGCTGATGCATTTTCTTCTTTTGACGATATGTTTTCTGTACGATGGTGTAGCCCTGTATTTTGCAACAACTTTCAAATTGAATGAATTCGATGGCTAAACTGTTCCTGGGATAATTTTCTAGATTCCGTATAGTTTTGAAGTTTCTTAGTACTGAAATAGGCCTACGTCAACACAATATTATTCACCGTCACTATTTAAGTCTATGTTTCATCTTCTAAAAGGATTGAAACTAATGATAGTCTTACATTTTCGGTAATTAGTTTAATCTCGTATCAACCTATACTTACCTTAAAGTTTTCGAGATCTTCGAAAAACTTTTTTTGTAATGTCATACTTTAAGCTTTTTCCGAAATCCCCAGATAATGAGTGGTCAAATTAAGGTCGATATCTATTTTTCGAGACAAAACTATTCGTGTTTACATAAATTATGTCAAGACTTTAGTGTTGAGAAAAAATCCTCTCCGACCAGTAGTGAATGACAACCGTAAATCGTCATTGAACGCATTCCATTTGAATAATTTTGTTGCTCATGGCCTCATAAAAATTCAAAATACTTTCATGTGACATTTCACAGATACTTTCTCATAAATTTTACTTTTATTTTTTATCTGTAAGAGCATTATTATTTTCTTGTGAAAATTCTGAAAATTCCAAGCTACAATATTGCACCGTTTATTACGAGAAGTATATATATTTTTGTGTTCAAATTGTTATTTCTGTCTCAACTGTAAAGGCATATTTTTCGCTTATAAGCAACAACTTAAAAAACTAATTACATTTATATGCATTAGAATAATACTTTAAAAAGTGAAATTGGAATGTTATGTCCCTTTGAATTTACCAAATAAAATTGAAAAAGAAGACTTATAAGACGCCTTTCTACTTAACATCAAAGTCAAACAAATTATCTAACGAGCTTCACGTAGTCTGCATTAAATAAACGGCATTGATAACTAAAACACATAAATGAATAAATGAATAAAGATAAAATAAATGAATGAGCAAGATGATTGAAAAAATAAATAAATAAATAAATAAAATAAAAAATAGAGATAAAAGAAATCTAAAATCAAAAGAAGTTTGGTGTTTGTCAAAAATGAAAGCAGACGATAAAATGGATATTGATAAAAACGTGTGTGCAACACAGTATACAGAAATTATTGAGACAAAAGAAGACTATGCTTGTTGTTTCTAAGTTAGACATGCTCTGCCAGGTCATTTATTTTGAGCTGTAAGAATGAGACCACTTTGCTAGCTTATTCATACCTACGAGGGTCGATCAAAAATTTCTCGGGTTTTCATTATATCTTAAAACAAGAGCTTCGCAGAGCGGCGCATATACGCCCGAGAGGGGCTTGTCAGTAAAAATTGGCCATTTTTTTCAATTCAAGGGCAGATAATTCAAACATGAAAAGTTTTGCACAACAAGACACCATAGAGATTCATTGTGATCAAATTCTGATCAAAACTGTAGGAGGAGTTGCGCACAGAAGAAAATGGGCGTTTTTTCTAATTCAAGGGCAGATAATTCAAGAACGAAAATAGTTATCCGAATTCCGTAAGCGCGATGCACAACTAGATACCATGGAGATCAATTGTGGCAAGTTTGATCAAATTCCGATCAGAACTGTAGGAGGAGTTGCGCACACAAGAAATTGCTAACGGACGGACGGACAGACGGACAGACGGACGGACAGACGGACGGACGGACAGACGGACGGACGAGCGGGGCCATAACATAATACGACCCTTCGGGCGTATAAAAAAGATCTTTAGTCTTGATTCGATTACATTTAATTTTCACGTGTGTGATTGTTCAGCCCTTGTAAAGTGTATCTCTGAATGAGTCCTGATGAGAAAATTGTCCTACTTGTTTACTAGAGATGTCGCAGACATTAAGGGAAAAGAGAATAGTTAAATAGTTGTGCATGAGTTCCCAGTCTTGTTAATTATTCACTAAAACAAAACTGATACGTTGATCAATAATAAGAGCATCAGTATGCTATCGCTTTTCGTCGAAAAGCTTGTAACTACAGATTGTTTTAAGCTTTAGTTACGAGGTTTCCGAAGAAAAGCACAGATGTCTCGGCTGTTTTAATTAAGCCACCCTCGCAATATAAAATTCCGTCTAGGTTAATGTCATTGCTTTTTTTCTCAATGAATTTTGGTTGGGCTACCTACGAAGTTAATGGTCACATTGTATAAATTGTTTCGACAAGACGAATGTCTCGACTTATCTGATCATTCGATTTGTAGATTTAGCAAAGTTTTCTAAAGTTTAGTAGAACATGAGTTCATTGCATTTTCAATTATTTATCAGAACAAAATTGATTGTAACACAGGCGCCTGATGGGTATGCTAGCACGCATCCACAGCCGTAACAATATTTTACAATGATTTACAGATTAAAACCAAGACTTAAAATTTGGTTTCATGAAATAAAAGTTTTAAATGAAGTCTCGCTTTTAACAATCATTAACTTAGAATAAAAGTGTTACGCGGATCAATGAGTAAGGCATTTGACTGTTCCTTCTAAGGTAGTCCACCTCTAATGAAATAATTGCGACATCAGAGTTATTCGGGCCACGTCGTAAACATTCGGCGATTTCACCGCTCGAATACGATGCGACGAGGATGCGTGACAAATGTTAAGGACGTCACACGAGTACGGAAAAATCCGACGTCGCGAGAATCCAATTAGGAATGGATTACCTTAAACCACCTTGGTTCCAAGCTTTTGCAACAATTTCTGACACGGAAACTTCCGCCGTTTGGGAAAGAGGCAATGATCTAGATATCAACCTTAACATAGACAAACTAATGAAAAAGTAAACTATCAAATAATTACATGCAGAAATATGATATTGACACATCGCGGGAATAAAAGGTCGCGAAATAACCACATTGTAAACAAACAATTTGTCAACCACTGTAATAAGTAGACCACAGTTTCACCGTGAATAATTATTTCGATTTGATCGACTGTGGAATAAAATCGGCGATTTACTTCAAAGTCCTCGTAACTGCAGTTTTTATCAAGCTGCAGTTGCGAGGTTTTGAAGGAAAAGCAACGAAAAGTGTCGTAGATTATAATGGAAGCGCTATTCTATAGGAATGTTTTGGATTCTTAACGAGCCTACAAAAATGTTCACTTCTCGAAATTCGTGTAACTAACTGATCACGAGACCCTTCAAACGAAAAGGTGTGGGCCACGAATCTTTCTGAAAGACGACATTGTCAGAAGAGGCATCCGATAACCCATATTTTGGGTACCCTAGAGGAGACTATTCTTGTATTCCAGAACTCTGGGGACATCCTTTTGACGTTTGACGTTTTTCCTGCTTTCAAACCCATGGGCAGATCTAGAGGGGGGTCGGGGGGTCCGGACCCCCTGGCATTTGCCGTAAATTTAATTTTGATTATATAAATTTAGTGTAACGTTACATATTTCACTACATTTTAAGCCATAATTTGGGCTTGGACCCCCTGGTAAAAAATTGGGCTTGGAACCCCCCATCCCCCCCCCCCATGGAAAAAAATCCTGGATCCGCCCTTGAAACCAAAATCAAATTGTTCTTAGAATTATTGAATATTTTCTGCAACAGGGAATGATTTTATCCAGCTAACCGTGGCGTAATTTCGGACAAACAATGATATTTCCTTCGTGTTGTTATAAAATCTCGTAACTACGGCTTGATTCAAGCTGTAGTTACGAGACTACACCGACGGTTTATCAAAACGTAACGTAAAACGCAGTCTATTTTTAGCACAAAATTAATTGCTATTGACGATGGTGTTGTTGTGTCACGTGATTTCCAGCCGTGAATAATCACGTTTGAAAATTATCCATCGGCATGGACTCTTCTACGTGAAGGGCAATTGCAAATCGTAGCTTTTCAACAAAAACCTCGTATCTGCAGCTTTTTTAAAGCTGCAGTTACGAGGTTTTTGTTGAAAAGCAGCGAAATACTTCATGTAATAAAGTTGAGGACTAAATCAATTTGTAGTCATGAAAAACAATACACCACGCGTTTCTGTGTGGGTCATTTCCGAGTAAAGTTCCACGAAATAATATCGGATTCTTAATCCAACGACAAATCGTCGCTTTTCCACGAAACCTCGGACCCGCACATGTGAAAACAAACTGCAGTTACGAGCTGTTGTTGAAATGCATCGAAATAATTTGACTTGTCTAAATTCAAAGCAGTTGCAGATGAAAATTAAGTTATTGATTTCCCCGAATGCCCTCCAAATGTGTCTATCTTTAAGTTGTCAAAACCTAGGATTATTTCGCTTAGAAAAGGTAAACATTTCCCAAACGACAAATTTGTGGACTGGTCGAATTTCAAAGTGGCCGCAGACGACAATTATTTTGCCACAATGTTTTCTTCATAAATTGTTTATCAGAAACCTCAAGCCTAGCACCGTTTCGTTTAGAATTAACCCTTTCCCAAACAAGACATGAGAAAACAAAAGGACACGAGAAGAAAATGCCAGCATTTTCTCATTTTGTCTCAATATTTCCCAAGATACATTATAACCTACAGAAATCATATTCTGTCGCCTGTGGTAGTTTTCAAAATGGAACATTCCAAAAGTTTGTCGTTTGGCAAAGGATTAACCCTTTACCAAACAACAAAAAATGGACTTTTCCAATTTGAGAGCTGCTATAGAAGACAAAATGGTGCTAATGGAGATAGGATTTGTGTACAATACAGCTCAGAAAATATTGAGACAAAAGGAGAAACTGCTGATTATCAGCAGTTTCTTTTTTTGTCTCAATGTTTTCTCAAATAGGCCTTTTTGTATTAGGGAGGTCAAAACCAGGTCTTGTTTGGGAAAGGGTTAAAAAATTCCAAAAGTCTGTCGTTTGGCAAAGGGTTCATGCTAAGTTACATACAAATTTGTAGGACACACAATCGACTGCCCGTACTCTCCGGAGAAACGCAAACATTAAAACTAAAGAGTGATCACAAAATCAATAAATCAATCATAAAGATCGATACAGTTGGCTTTATGAACATTAAACACTGCGTCATGATCAAAAGTGAAGTCATTTGATAGATATGAAACGAAAATTACGATATATTTGCAATTCTTAGAGGGCAGCATGTCTCCTGAAGAGATTAGACACTCAGACACAGGCGTGGAATCACACGACACAATAAATTCTATATTTTGCAATCATCCTGTCAATTAAAGTGACATTTCACATTCATTTCATTTTTCAAAAGTATGTCTTGATGCAAAGATTGTTTGTTCTAATGCTTAGAAGCGCTATTAGTTTTTTGAAGTTATTATCTACAAGCGAAAAATACGCCTTCAAAGTTAAGACAGAAATGACATTCTATATAAATCTGAACTGTTGTCCGCAACAATTAGTTTAATTTTAGCATAAAGATATATATTTCTCGTAAACAGTTCAATATTTTGGCTTAAAATTTTCAGAATTTTCATAAGAAAACATGCTCTTTCAGATAGAATAAAAGTAAAATTTATGTAAAAATAATCGTGAAATGTCACTTTAAGACCCACGTTCAAAATATTTGAAGCCGCTAAGATGGAGAGAGAACCAGTGATTTGCTGCAAGGGAAGGATATTTTAAAAGTCAGTTGTTAAAAATTATTGATGACCAACCTAAGTTTTGATTGGTGGTCAATAACTTTTTATCGGCTGAATTGAGGATCCCATATATATTTCCTTCTTCTCTGCTTCAAACCGGATTGAAATTTGACTAGATCTAGTATTAACAAAATCATTGAATGTTCTCTGCAACCGCTCTGTCACTTGATTCTCTACAATGAAATATGGTAGTCTAAAATGATGTCAATGTTCTTTTCCCGACCCTGACTATCATTTCGTCTGTTTATAGCTCTGATTTGCGTAAAATGTTGCCCAGAAAAAATTGCGGCAATTGGGAAAAGATGTATTTTCGTCTTTTGTCCGAATGTTTTCATTATTAAGACCCTCAAATCTGGTCTTGGGTAAGAAAATGTTAAACGAACATGTTTAAAAGGCGCATGGCTTCGTTATTTCATCCACCTTTAAAAAAACTTTCATCGCTGCAAGCGATACAACAGAAAAGAAACAGTATAGACCAGAATCTCAAATTACGAAAACTATAAAACGGGGTTAATCTATTTCATTACAAGGTCAATGGATTACACCGAAATTTGGTACAATGGTGTTTATTTACATATTAATTATCCCGTAAAACGTTTTTCATTATGTGCTTGACTTCATTATTGTTAATTCAGGAAATTGATACTTCGTTTTCTTTCTATCGAACAAAAATCTGAAAGTTTTCATTTGGGATTATATGTCATGTTTTATAGTGGCACGTTATTAAGGCAGTCCATCCCTACTGATATTAACGTGATGTCAGATTTTTTTTGTGCAACGTCGTTAACATTCGTTACTTATCCGAACCTATTTTGACGACGTCATAAACATTCGGCGGTGGAATGTTCCACCGCCGAATGTTTGTGACGTCGCCCGAATAATTTCGACGTCGCTTGAATCTCATTAAGGGTGAGTTACCTAAGTTACCAAAAACGCACTGAATTATTCTAGTAAAAATGCAATTGGTCGCATGAGGCAATATCTATCGTTTCAAGTGTGCTTTTCCTTAGTGTTCAATATTTCTTTTTAAATTACAATTTAATGTTAAAGAAAATAGGGATTGTCATTGAGTATGATTGAATCAGCTGCTAAACTCTAACAGAAATGCCCAGCATTGACCAAAGAAATCAACAGGGAATAGGCCTATAGGTCTCGATAAATGGCCTGGCAGAGCATCTCTAGCCATAGAAGCTAGACGTGATCTGCCATGTCATTTATCGTGACCTATACATGCCTAAAACATGTATGTTTTGGAAGATTTTGGTGTAAATAAACTAGACTTGTGTCCTTAAATGGGTGAAAAATATACAGTATAATATTATAATAAAGTGACTAAAATGGAATTCGGTAGACCAACTGATCGACTTTTTGAAAGTGGGTGTACATTAGTAAATTGGCTTGACGCCAATTGAAAATTATTTTTGGGAAATCAGATCTTGCCTTCTTTATGTTTTAATCATTTTCATGAATTCTGAGTGTTGATCGTTACTATTCGGTCAATGTAATGAACAAATGAAAAAAAATGGAGAAATGCATACTGATTGGGAAAATAAATATCTTGATGCGAATTTTGAATAACAGACTATGATCGACCATGATAAAAATGACTAGGCGTGTACTTTGTTAGATTTTTAGGTGGTCTATAATATCGGAATCACGGACAGGCACTAATTGTGGGCCGTAAAACAAAACGACCTTAAGTGACAGATCGTGCAAGCTGCACGCAAATACGTACTTTCAAAGAATAGGCTTACGCTTTACTCAACTAGATCATTGACTTGAATGTTGAATTTGGAAATGACATAGTCGCATCGGTGCTGCAACTGCGCCTAGGCATGAATTCAAAGCATCTTTAACTCCAACTCACATTGATATCCAATCCGAGCTTAAAGCTCATTCCGCATATATAATGCATGTATTAGATACAGCTTGTTTAGTAGATTCTACGAGAAACAAACATTCAAATGCACGCAGCGCCTTGAATGTTTATATGGCGTAGAATCTACCATACATACTATATCTGCCTTAGTGTTCGCTGGCGTTTTATTTTAGACGGGGGCGTGTCTACGTATAGACGTCACATAGACTAGCCGGCTATCCCGTTTATGCGAAATAGCGGCGAAATAAAAACTGCACTTTCATTGGTTCAAAAAGTAGGTCGAACATTACCCATTTCTCAAGGATACGCACAGTCTGATCATGTTACTTATTGTTCTCTAATAGCTTCTTTATGACCTGCAGAAACTTTAAGACAGCATCGCGGGGTCCTTCATGTGACTGTCCTTGACCACAGGGCGATCAAGAACCAATGTAGTCTTAAATGCCATAGGGGCCCTTTTCCATAGTCTGTCTCATAATAATTGAGCCGGGATCTGGAAAAAGGGCTGTAATAGAATTTTAGACTAACGCATTTCCAGATTATTGTGTGGCTAAGTACAGTTTGACTGTTATCTATGATTCTGTATCATCGTTGCTACAGGTCACCAAGAAGATATTGGAGAACAACATGGCTTATGATCAGACTGCGTGTATACGCAGGCTGATCTTGAACCATGCTGGGCTCAAAAGCCTTAAAGGGACATAACATTACAATTTCATTTTTCTAAAGTATGTCTTGATGCAAAGGTTTGTTATTCTAAAGCGTATAAATATTTATCCGTTTTTATTTATAAGCGAAAAATACGCCTTTAAAGTTGAGACAGAAATGACAAATTCCATGTAGATCTGAACTGTTGTCCACAACAGTTTTGTTTAATTTTAGCACAGAAATGTATATTTTTCGTAAACGGTGCAATATTTTGGCTTGAAATTTTAGCTTGAAATTTTCTGAATTTTCACTAGAAAGTATTCTCCTTCAAATAAAAATAAAACTAAAATCTATGAAAAATTAAAAGTGAACTGCCACATTAAGGTATTCGCACACTAATGAACGTCAAAAATCATCGGCAAATGTCGACATATGTCGACATTTTCCGTATTTTCTTTAAAATATTTTTTCCAAAGGAAATTATTTGTGTAAGTATAATTAAACCCAATTGTTCCAATATTTTAGAGTTTTAAAGATAAAAAGTTGAAAAAAATAACCTCTTACTGCATTTATCTTGAAACAAAAGTTACAGTTAATGATTTGTTTTGATGACGTCATAACGTCGCCGCCAAAAAGTACGACGTCGTTCCCGCGTTCTGTATAATTGACGTCGACGCGTGTATAGCTTGTTGTCATACAAATAAAACCAAATTGTAAGGAAATCGGTTAATAGATTTGTAAATGGGTGATTTGTAAATTAATTATTATTCAATTTTCAGTTTAACCAATTCACAAAATCATATCCGAAAGGATAGATACTTAAAGCAAAATGAAATCTAACATGTTCCTTGTGTTGGTCAAAAATCGCACAAGGCATGTTACCATGGCGATTTCTTTAAGTTTGGACGGCGAAACTTCACTATTCTTATTTATTTACTTCCTACACCTGTGTAGATATTTTTCAAGTTCTGATTAGAAAGGCCCCACTAATACTTAATGTAGAATGACTTTTTCAATATGACAACCCAAAAAATTTCAAACAGATTTTCAAGGGAATTTTGTTGCTATGCATTCCGACTTTTGCATTTTTACCAATATTATTGTTGCAACAATATGTCAAGAGTAATCTTTTATAGTAGTTTATTTAATAAGCTCTTGTTTGGTGCATAAATTATAGATGTTTCTGGAAAATGACACTTTTTATTTAGTTTTGAACATCTGTTACTCAGTGCGCGAAAAGCCCATTTTTCATATCGGTGTGATGAATCTTAGATTTGTCATAAAATTTTAAAATTGTGGTCAAATTCCCTTATTGTTTCAGAAAAGGTGTCCCATTGTATGTAGATTGAAAAAATAAAGTGATCCATCCCGTAGAATTTTATGCCTATTAGTGTGTGAATACCTTAAGGGACCTTTTGCCGTATGCTGTCTCATCATAATTATATTGAATATAGCTGTTTAATCCGTTCAAATTTCATAATCTACTTAAGCTATTTGTAAGCGGATTTCGCTACAAAATACAATAGAGCTTTTTATACCAGTGATCAAACTAGAAAGAAAATCTATAAGGAATTACAATTAATCACTGATCCTTAACAAATTTATTGAATATGTATAAAATTAAGATGCTGTAGACAGCATCATAACTCACTTTTGCACAATATGCCAGAATTTACTTTAAATAAAAAAGACTACTGTTTGAACTTGAACTATTTATATGCTGACAAAAACGCAGCCATAAAGAAGGATTTTGCTCAATACTAGTACTTAAAATCAACATTTTATTTCCAACCAAAAGAGGAAGATGTCTTATAACAGCAAACAATGCAATCAATGACTCTATTTTTAAATAGTTTTCGTCATTAATTTTAGAGCTTTCCACAGTAATTTCTTAAACTCATTAGTCTTTGTGTATTTGTCTTCAAGTAGATCTAGTAAAAAAAACCTTTATTTGTGGTATATAACACGATAAATGACCTGGAAGAGCATCTCTAGCTGTAAGCTTGAGATGTCCCGCCATGTCATTTATCGTGAGCTATAATCCTTACTATACTTTACTTTTAACTTTACTTTATTTTTCTAATTGGAGCAATAATAAGATATCGAAAACAAATTCTTGAAAATGTGTTCCCATCTTTCAAAAGGCAACAGTCCAGTAAGTATGTATAGAAATGCAAAGGACCGCCGTTTTCTCTATTTCCCTTTATGACTTCAAATCAATTTTTCTGTCTCATTTCATTTTGTCTTTTGAGATTTGTGAATGTTCCACTTCGAATTCTTATGTTCAGGAAAAAATCGTCGATTCTCAACAAAAAACTCGTTACTGCTACTTGTTTCAAGCTGCAGTTACGAGGTTTTTGATGAAAAGTGACGATATGTAAAAACTTTTAGAAAGGCAATTTTATAGAGACCCCCACTTCACTTCTTCCATATGCGATTTCTATATCCGTATAATAAACCTGCCCATTAACGGAGTGTTTATTATGCGGACCAAAGTTTCCAAATGGCGTTAATAGTCACGACCCATTGATCTAATCGAGATCATTATGCGGAGCCTATTCATGTCCGTCTAAACAAAATAAAATAATCGAAATATCCGTCGTGCCATCGGTTCAGACACAATTCAACTGCTGTTGACTATTCGGGCATAAGTGAACAGTTTGGCAGAAGACTAGTCTGCACACATATATGAGCCTAACCCTTGAAAGGGCCTTTTCAGCATTTTACAACCACGTCCCCTCCTTTTTTCTTACTTGCACTTTGGTCGCTTCTTGTTTTTTTTTCGGAAAAGTTTAACAATTTCAGCACAAAAAAATCATCTCGAAGGAAACATTGGAAAAAAATCATTCTAATACTAATTATTATCCATCTCTAATGTTTTACCGTCAGAAAAATATGCACAAGCGGATCTTGGTCCATATTGGTCTCTAATACCATGCAGGATCTTTTTCCAGACCCTGGCTCAAATGTTTTGTGCATATAGACCTATCCAACTGATAAAAAAGGAAGCCACGATATTTATATAAATTATGTAGTGCCATAATTTGGAATTAACCAGTTTCATGAAGAAAAAAATCTTTCTTAAAAAATATATATTGTGCAATTTGTGTTCCACATGGGTCAAAGACCTTCTGGATTATTTATATATGAATTAAACATATAAACATGAAAGGGACATTTACGAAAACGGATGCCGATTCACGAGGCTGGAAACTGGAAAGTTCTTTGCCCAGTTTCATAAACGGGCATGCTCTTTCAAAATGCCTTTTTTTCAAAGTCGGGCAATAAAAACGAAAACGGACACAACATATAATATCATTAAGTTCCCATCTTTTATTCTAGAACAATTTTAGTTCAAGCTCACATTGAGAAAGATAATGGACAACAGAAGGTCCCATGAGAACTAATCTCTGAAGTTTTATATTTATGATAACAAAATTCAATTTCATCTTAACCCTTGCCAAAACAGTAACTTATTCTTCGAGACACGCCTGAATATGCGTTTAGAAAACCTTGCAGCATTTTAGAAAAGAAATAGTTAAATTCCTTTGTTTTTAGGGTTGGGGAAACATTGAAGCAAAAGAAGAGAATAATCTACACAAGCTTTCAAGTTGGACAGAATAGTAGAAGTAGAAGTATATCGTCGGTGTTATTGCAAAACCTCGTAACTCCAGCTTTAATCAAGCTGGAGTTACGCGGTTTTGTAATAACATCGACGATATGAAGAAAATACAACTAATGTGTTTCATTAGAGAGGGGGAAACACGAAGAATGAAATGGAGGAAAATATTCATTATTGACATTTTTAAAGGTAGAATACCCGTAATGTGGCCATTTTGAGATTCGAGCGTCGTCGTTACGTATCAAAACTTATTCGGGCGCTGTCGTAAACATTCGGTGGTTGAAAGTTTCACCGCCGAATGTTTTCGACGTCGCCCAAATAATTTTCGAAATCGCACGTATCTCATTAGGGGTGGACTACCTTAAATTGTTTCTCTCTGTGTGCACTATAGCTGTATTTTACGGACGTAAAAATCAGGCATTGTTTGAGATATAGTTCATTTTTAGAAAAAGAAAAAATCCTTCGCGAACAGTGCAGACTAATCTTAGTCGATTTTTTTACAATAATGTCGAATAATTACTTAGTTAGTGAGTATATCGTTTCTCTCAGAAGCCCATACACCGAACAAATAACCAAGATTATTCCCTTCTTTCCAAACAAACATGCTATTTATCTTCAAAATAACGTGTTGAAATCATGCACAATTTTGGTAAAAATTCCAAGACATACCGTGTTTTACATAA
Organism: Fragum sueziense; assembly: GCA_963680895.1. Lineage (NCBI taxonomy): Eukaryota > Metazoa > Mollusca > Bivalvia > Cardiida > Cardiidae > Fragum > Fragum sueziense. The sequence goes on from OY804592.1 coordinate 31,688,735, forward strand.
CATAAATAAGGAAAAAAATTGCGACGAGAATTTATTTTGTATGGACCCTTAAAATGCAAATTGAATGCAGATAAATCTTAAATTAGACGGGTCCATTTTATTGATTTAAAGGTAAAGTTCTAAACGTTAAACACTCAGATTAAAGCCAAGGTGCGTCGTACTAAGGCCCATTTGATTGTACACAGCAAACGATCCTTATTCCGTTCGTTCAGGAATTTTAAATTTTGAACCGAACAAATTGATTTTGAAAGCATGGATGAAAAAGGAGAAATTGCTCATAAAGAGCAATTTCTCCTTTTCAGCCAATGCTTTAAAAACATAATTAAGTTGATCTTGGTAAAACTATTCCATAATTAAAAAGGTTGGTTGGCAATTTTGCTATATTCCTCTGGATTTGAACTTTTTTGTGACGAATGGAAAAGGGTTTAGAATGAGTATTAAGTATAATCAAACCAAGTCGAATATGGTCTACTATTTTGTAATAGATTACTGGTATGTTGTGTCATTTTATGGTTGTCAGATTTTTTTGGTAATTAGTAAATGAGCCCATGAAAATATATACATGTACACGTATTTCGTAAATAGAATAACTAGAAGCAGATTTTGTTTCTATTTGTCTTATATTCCTACATCAAATTTGGTCTACTATTTTGTAATAGATTACTGGTATGTTGTGTCATTTTATGGTTGTCAGATTTTTTGGTAATTAGTAAATGAGCCCATGAAAATATATACATGTACATGTAATTCGTAAGTAGAATAAATAGAAGCAGTTTTTGTGAACATAATTATGTTATATCCCTATATCAAGGTTTGTCTACTATTTTGTGATAGATTACTGGTTTGTTGAGTCATTTTATGGTTGTCAGATTTTTTGGTAATTAGTAAATGAGCACACGAAAAATATATACATGTAATTCGTAAGCAGAATAAATAAATTGAAGCAGTTCTTTTGTCTTTTTGTATCTGCGCATCTCCGTATTTAATATTTTGGTATTTACATACCAAATGTGGTCTGCTATTTTGTAATAGATTACTGGTATGTTGTGTCGTTTTATGGTTGTCGGAATTTTTGGTTAATTAGTAAACCAGCAAATGACATATAAATACACGTATTTCTTAAATAGAATTAATATAAAGTAGTTTTTGTGTCTATTTACATGTATGTTCGCGTCTCCTTATTATATATTTTTGTATCCCTATATCAAAGGTCCACTATTTTGCAATAGATAACTAATATCGTCGATGGGGAGTCAAAACCTCGTAACTACAGCTTGAATAAGCTGGAGTTACGAGGTTTTGACTCCCCACCGACGATATGTTGTGTCATTTTATGGTTGTAAGATTTTTGGTTTATTAGTAAATGAGTCCATAAAACATACATACATGTAGGCCTATTTTGTTAATAGAATGACTTGAAGCTGAGTTTGCGTCTTTTATTTGTCTATGCACATCTCCATAGTTATATGATAGTTATTGGTCATCTTTTTTGTAGTAAATTACATCTATGACGTGTCATTTCGCAGTTGTAAGATTTTTAGCTGAAGAGAAAATGAACGATATTTTTTCGTAAATGAAACGAGTAGATGTTTGAGTAGATCTATGTAGGTCTGAAAATTGTGTGTATGTCTAAAGAGCATTGCCTTACATCAAATTTCGTCTACTGTTTTGTAATAAATTACACCAATGACGTGTCATTTCGTGGTTGTTCGACTTTTAGATAAAAAGTATAATGAACAATAAATGTATTCGTAAATAAAATGAAAAGATGTCATTTTTGTGTATATATATCTATGTGTGTCGACAAATATTGTGTATGTCTCTATACATTTCTATATATCAAATTTGGTATATCATTATTTAGTGATAAATTAGTGATATATTGTGTCATTCTGTGATGGTTATTTTTTAGGTTAAAGAGACATTTCAGAATTTTTTGTCATAAATTTTACTTTTATTTTTATCTGAAAGAGCATATTTCCTTATGAACATTCTGAAAATTTCGTGCCAAAATATAGCGCCGTTTACGAGAAATTTATATTTTTGTGTTAAGGGGCCATTTCATTCCAATTTCAATTTTATAAAGTATGTCTTGGTGCCAAGATTGGTTATTCTAATGAGTATAAATACTATTAGTTTTTTTAAGTTGTTGCCAATAAGCGAGAAACATGCATTTCGTCGTTGTAAATGCAAAACCTCGTATCTCGATTTAGGAAAATTTCAAAGGGGAGGGAAAAACGAGTAATAACTTTTCCCAAACTAAAATGTTTTACTTGAAATTTGGACATATTGTTCACAAATGATTTGTCATCAAAATTGATCAATAAAATATTTTAAAACCTGCAAGAATGTTCTGTAACTGTGCACACAAGTTTGTACTTTTAAAATCGCAAGAATCGACATACGAGGTTTTGCATTTACACCGACGATTTAAAGTTGAGACATAATCGATAAATTGCCTATAAATCTAAACTGTTGTCCACAACAATTTGTTTAATTTTAACACAAAAATATAAATTTCTCGTAAACGGCGCAATATTTTGGCTTGAAATTTTCAGAATTTTCATAAGGAAATATGCTCTTTCAGATAAAAATAAAAGTAAAATTTATGACAAAAAATTCTGAAATGTCACTTTAAAATTGAACAAATTGTTGTGGACAACAGTTCGGATTTATATGCAATTTATCGATTATGTCTCAACTTTAAATGCGTGTTTCTCGCTTATTGGCAACAACTTAAAAAAAACCAATAGAATTTATACTCATTAGAATAACCAATCTTGGCATCAAGACATACTTTAAAAATTTGAAATTGGAATGAAATGTCCCTTTAAAAGTAAAACGAATCATAAAATATTTTCGTAAATAAAAATGAGTAGCGACATATTTTGCCTGTTTTTTTCTCTGCATAATATTATGTCACTTATAATATATATCTCTCTCGTTTGGTCTATTACTTTGTTATAGATTGTACTTGTATGTTGTGTAAATTTGCGGTTGTTGGATTTTTGTCTACGAAATTAGTTGTGAATTAATACAATGTTTATTGTAAAATGTAGTTCTTAACGAGTGTAACATCAGCCTAGTTGACTTAGAATATCTCAATATTCGCTGATTTTTTTCTTTAAATGAATTGTTCATCTCTCCGATTGTCGGTTTATGTCTTTATACGTTGTATTACATTGTATTTGTAATAAATTACTTTTACGTTGGATCTTTTGGCGGTGTTAAGTTTTTTGTCTTACTAGTTAACCCTTTCCCAAACAACAAAAATTTGGACCTTTCCAATTTGAAAGCTGCTGCAGACGACAAAAATGATGATAATAAAGACATGATTTGTGTAAAATATGGCACAGAAAATATTGAGACAAAAGGAGAAACTGCTGGTTACCAGCAGTTTCTTCTTTTGTCTCAATGTTTTCCCAAGCAATTTTCACAAGGGACGTGAAAACCAGGTCTTGTTTGGGAAAGGGTTAAACTATTCAATGAACATATTTACCGTTAAAAATCGTAAATGAATAATAGGTAGTTTTAGCCGTCATTCTGTTGGTCTCTGTATGAATCTAAATTTATATAACTGAAGAAGACATCCGTAATAGATTTTGTATGCTGTGCCATTTTGGATCCGTTAGATTTTTTACTCATATGCTATTTTTTTTTCATATTAATAAATCACTTAAATGTTTTCTCAATAAAAATTGAATAGCGCGAAATCTGTGCCTGGTTGTTTGTTTGAATCAATAGAAGAAGGAAAAACTACACTCAATAGGTAAGTCGTTTTTAAATGGATCAACAAAAGAAAATCGTCGTTTGGGAAAGGGCTAACTATTGAATGAAATATGCATTAAGTGCAGTAATATTAGATCTGTTTGAAAATCGAGGCCTAAGAACAAGGGTAGCATTCTTTTTTCAATGGCCGATGTCATAATTTACGGAATTTAAATATTTACACTTTTAAAATGATTTTGTAAAAAGTAGTGCCACCGAACTAATGTTTCAAATGCCACTTAACCTTTTCAAAACAATCCGAGGTTTTCTGAATCACCAAGGAAGAAAGTCTTTGAAAACATCAAGGGAAAGGAACAAATTTGATATAAGGAGAAATTTGTGCAAAAAGCCGGGTTCCATAACGTTTTTTGAATACATGTTTACATTGTACAGACAACAAGTTATCCATGGAATATTCGTTTTTGTTTCCTTTTATAAACATTTGAATAAAAGAAGACAATGCTTGTAATTAGCCATTTCTATGTCAATTTATCCATAAGCGAGCTACAAATGAGCCAGGATCTGCAAAAGGTCCCTAAAGGATTTTGATATGTTGGTACCAAATCAGCCTGCGTTTATGCGCGGTCTGATCGAGGGTCCTTGTGTCTTCGAGTAGCATTTTCATGACATGTTACAACCCTGATAGAGTGGGGTAGATATGGCCAGACCCCCACTTAAAGGGACATAACATTCCAGTTTCATTTTTCTAAAGTATGTCTTTATGCGAATATTGGTTATTCTCATGCTTAGACACACTATCAGTTTTTTTAAAGTTGTTATTCATAAGCGAAAAAAAAAGCGCATTTAAAGTTGAGACAGAATTGACAAATTCTTTATAAATCTGAACTGTTGTCCACAACAATTTGTTTAATTTTAGCGCAAAAGTATATCTTTCTCATAAATAGTTCAATATTTTGACTTGAAATTTTCAGAATTTTCACAAGAAAATTTGCTCTTACAGATAAAATAAAAGTAAAATTTATGAAAAATAAATGTGAAATGTCACTTTCAGCACAGGCGGATCTTGAAACACGACTGTCTCAAAAGCTTAGTCTAAAGGACCCTGTTCTAGATCCCGGTTCAAATGTTTTTGCTGATTCCCAAAAAGTGAAAAAGGGGCACACAATCAACGAAAATTTAGACTTAGAGGGATAAACACCGATGTTATCGAATGACCAATCAGATTTCTCGTAATGTAATTTAGTATTTGAAAGTTAACAGACTGATTAAAAATTGTTAGTGAATATAGCCCAGGGTCAGTTATCACCACCAACAATTCTAAAAAGATTGTCTTATTCTAAATTACATCACAAACCATCTGATTGGACGAGACGTATGTCTCGGCCAATCAGATGGATTGTAATGTAATTTTACAGCCACGCTGGGAATTATACTGGTTACTGAATACCAACCCTGATTTTCGCTTCCAAAAACGAGGTCAGGTGTCCTGATTCCCGCCAAATTTCATTTTTTTTCTATTTCCAACGTTCAAAAACGCCGTAAATACAGCTTATTCAAGCTGTAGTTACGACCTTTTCGAACCTAATCGACGCTTAAAATGATGAATTGATTCGATGTGTGAGCCACTGTGATATACTGTTGCTAAATATAATTCAAGTATAAAAGAAGGTTAGAATGGCTCTCAAAGATCAATGAAAAATTCCTAATGAATAGAAAATGAGTAGCCCATAACCAGGTCAATTAAAAATGCAAATCGTCGTTGTAAATGCAAAGCCTCGTTTCTCGATTTTGGAAAATTTTAAAAGGGGGGGGGGGGGCAAAAAGTGTGATAACTTTTCTCAAGCTGAAATTTGGACATATTGTTCACAAATAATGTGTCATTAATACTGATCAATAAAAATAACTCAAAACCTGCAAGAATTGTCTTAAATGTACACATAAGTTTTTACTTTGAAAATCGCAAAAATCGACATACGAGGTTTTGCATTTACACCGAAGAAATTTCTCTAAAACTGCAACATAAAAAAATGATTTAGTTTTCGATAAGAATGTTAGAATGGTTTTTTAAACCGAATTACTAGTAGTAGCTCACCAAGTACGCGGTATGATGATAAATGAAACATAGTACAATGTGAATGAAAGTGCACAAAACGTGCAACTTCTTTCCATTTACCAACATATATTAATGGTTAATTATAAATTCATTTCAAAATATTAAAAAAATGTCAGGACTTTTATTGTCCGTTGATGAGAACGGGGAAATATTTTCACGTCGACTAAAACAGATATTTGACTTATCCGATGTCGAGAGGACAAGGGTTAACAGAGTTTTCCCTTGCCTAATAAGCTGTAGGACCCATGCTATATGTCTTCAAGTAAATTAACGCAATTCCCATACAGATTCAAAAGTACCACACGGCTTAATTTTCTTTCAAAATGATCACAAAATAGAGACATTTAGAGGTAGTTGTTGACAAAATTGGATAATTGATAAATAGTTCATTATCATGTCGGTTATATTAAATGGTTATGTATAAAATATTCTGGGAAATGAAGAAATTGGTAAAGATGAGCATTTTCTTGTTTTCCCATTATGATTTTATTCAGTTACTTGCATACACATTTTATACTTCGTTGCAAGGTTTCAACAAAACTTACATAATTGGCCACTACAGCCTCATATTATTCAGAAGGTTTAAGGTAGAATACCCGTAATGTGCCTATTTTGAGATTAATAGTACATCGGATTTTTTTCGAGCGTCGTCGTAGGCCTACTGTTATATATCCGAACTTTTTCGGGCGCAGTCGTAAACATTCGGCGTTGGAAATTTCCACCGCCGAATGTTTTCAACGTCGCCCAGATACTTTCGACGTAGCACGAATATCATTAAGGGGGAACTACCTTAACCATGTGGAATACTTACAGTTTCGTGATATCAGCTCCATTCTTTCCATCACTCGGGACCTCTGTGAGCCCCAGACCTGAGCACGTGATATTCTCGTATTTAATACCATTAACTTTATAAGAATCCACAGTGCAGTTCGCAAACGAACCGTCCACTGCCACCGGAAGTTGCAATAAACACAAAATTCCAAAAATAGCACAAATATAATTCCACATGGAACTTGGCGCTCCATTTCTAGTGAGCCGTGGTTGCGCGTGCTTCATGCTAGGTAGGGAATACTGTAGGCCTAGCTCGAACATGAATCGGTGTCCGTGAAATGGCCGCCGAGCCCCACAGCATTATCACATTATTTGGCCTCGCGGAGGGTAGAAAATAACTTGTCCTGGAATCGTATCCGTAAATAGGTTCTGTCCGGAATTACATTATCTGAAATAAAGACAATTTCAATAATTTTTAAGGATTACATGTCAACCTATCATAAGCTACCAAAGAATTCGTGTATCTGTGGGTGTCATCCGTGACAACGGAAATTAACAAAATATACCATCGTTAATTTCCAAGCGCCATCGCTGGCAATGGAAATTGACAATGGGTACTTTCGTTTTTTCCTTGCTACGGATGACGCCCGAACTGTTTGTGGTAAATTATAGATTGTAATCCTTAAAGTGACATTTCACGATATCTTGTCATAAATTTTACTTTTATTTTTATCTGAAAGAGCATAGTTTCTTATGAAAACTTTGAAAATTTCAAGCCAAATTATTGCGACGTTTACGAGATATGTATATTTTTTTTGGTAAAAATAATCAAACTATTGTCCACAACAGTTCGGATTTATATGTAATTTGCTATCTCTTTCTCAACTTTTAAGGCGTATTTTTCGCTTATAAATAACAACTTCAAAAAAAAAAAAAAAAAAAACTGATAGCATTTATACGCATTAGAATAACTAATTTGACATCAAGACATACTTAAAAAATGAAATTGGAATGGTTTATGTCCCTTTAAAGAGATGCGTAACATAAAGATGCTGCCTAATCATTTACGAAGCGGCAAACTTGCTAAATGAGAACTAGATGAATGCTGAAAAGGGTAAGAATCTGGCCAATGAAGAACATACAATGTTGAGGTAAAATGATCAAATGGTGGTTATCTTCAATATTTTGAGTGAGGAATTGTCGTTTTATAAGCATTTTTCAACTTGCCTTCGATAAGAATAGAACAGAATTAAAGATCTTTAATTATTTACACTGAAATGCTGATAACTATGTCGGGGACATTACTTCACACGGTTAAATCGATATGCTGGCTTACATTTTTATTTTATTTTCTTCTATTTCTTCATTTTTTAGGTCGGGAAATCTCTTCGAGATTTTCCTAACTATAGCTACGCAACGCTTGTAACTTTTTTCTATCTTTTTCTATCTTTACCTCGTATCTGCCGCTTTGTTTTATCTGCAGATACGAGGTTTTCGATATCATCTGGCCGCCGCATAGTCGTTTGTCTGAGTCCGCCGCGAAAAAGTAGACCTATCCTTGAACAATTCAAAATTGCTCAAATAACAAAATCATCGTTAATAGACTTTCATTTCCTAATTGTTTTTATCAAAACAGTGCAGCAGTTTGCTCATAAGTGCGAAAACTATCAACCTCTCTTTTTTTTGGCGAAAAGGTTGATAATTGGTGTGGCAGACTAGAGCAGACGAGAATTTCATCACCAAAACAAATAACTGCGACACAGTTCGTTTAATCGGACATTTCCGTAAAGCACTCGTAGAGACACGGAAAATCTATTTATATCCTGAGTCAAGTCAAGTCCTCCTCCTTGTTCAATCGCTATGCGCATAATTTACAACACATGCATTGTATCGGGTTATAATAACGTGTTAACACTTCGCGGTGTAAAGCTAGTATATTAGGCCAATGCTTTGACCAACCAAAGTGTTACCGTAACGGCGTTGTACGAACTTTTGGTCGTCCTGAGTACCTACAACGTAATTTTCGTGATATATTCATCCTTATTTATCCAGGCTTGGGTTTAACGGGTATTTAGTAATCTTTCTTCGACCTGGGTTTGAGATATAGGCTATTTATGAGTTAATTGTAGGGTTCTGTCTCTGCAGAAAAAAGGGGTGATAGAGTTGTCTCTTTCACAAACGACAGAAAGAACAATTCCCAAGTAAAAGCTAATGCGAAAAGCAAAAAGGACATCAAAAATAAAAAGAAAACAAGATCTAGATTTGTGTGCAGAAAATACGAGCTTACTTTTTCAAATTCTGAGTTTAACACACATGTTATTAGAATTGTTGGTTTAACCTTTACCATTATTTACAATGTACTCTATATTGTAAATTCAATGATCTAGATCTAGTCAGTTTTCATGTCACTTTTGTGAACCATGTTAAAGTGACATTTCACAATTATTTGTACATAAATTTTACATTTATTCTATCTGAAAGAGCATGTTTTCTTATGAAAATTCTGAAAATTTCAAGCCAAAATATTGAACCGTTTACGAGAAATATATTTTTTTGTGCTTAAATTAAACAAATTGTTGTGGACAACAGTTAAGATTTATATAGAATTTGTCATTTTGTCTCAACTATAAAGGCATATTTTCGCTTATAAATAACAACTTCAAAAACTGATAGCATTTCTATGCATTAGAATAAACAATCTTTGCATAAGACATACTTTCAAAAAATGAAATAAATGTGAAATGTCACTTTAATTTCAACTTCATTTCTCATTCTGAATTTTGCTCAGAAATTTTCCCGTCATAATATTAATATTTTTCATCGTGCAAAGTTTAACCTTTCCTAAACAGTGATATGTAAAAATGTTCTCATGCCCGTAGGAAGCAATTCGATAAAGGGGGAGGGGTCTCAAAACTCTGTCCGGGTTTGTGTCTGAACATTTAGGGACTAAATTGGCTTTTTCTTCAATTTTCTATGTAAAATGAGGAAAATTCGGTATTTTTGACCAACATTTGGGGCTTATCCCCTCCCTCCCTTCCGTAGCCCCAACCTGTGCTTACGGGACTGCATCAAAATCGGAATACTGTTGCTAATGTCAAGTTTGTGTTGATAATTTAGATAAATATTCATGTAAAGTTTAGCCGAAGAGTTGTTGAAAGATAGATTGAGACTAAGAAAAAATGTTGGATATCAAAATGTATTCGTTTTGCCACCATGTTTCCTGAAATCTTTTTTATAATGGATATCAAAATGATATAATGTTTTGCAAACTGTTAACCCAGACAATTCATTAAAACAGTCCATCCGTAATGAGATTCATGTGACGTCGGATCTTTTCTGACAACGCCGTAAAAAATTTTAACATACGGTTACCCGTTCAACACGGACACGTTACGACTTAAAAATTGACTCTTTCCATCACCGAATGTTTACGACATCACCGGAAAAAAATACGACATCGTGTAATGGATTTGGTTTATTTGGGTTTTATGAAGTTTTCAACTAATAGGGTCATATCGCGGCGGGACGTGTAATGGAGTAGATCTATATTGTTGACAATTACCCTTTCGTCTACTATGATTTCTTCTCTAGAAATTATATCAAATTTTTGCTTATGTAAACTCGGGAATTAGAGTATTAGGGTTAATTTTAATGATAACATCAGATAACAACAATGAGAATATTCTAAGAATTCAATGTAAATTTAAGAAAATTGACTATTTACTGTATTTCGAATCCTCTGTTTCCCGACCTTCAGTACTATCAGTACTTTGATTTTAAAATACGTTCCTAGATTGGCCAGTTATATATTTTTAAGAAAGCGACACAAAGTGCGAGCTACGTATTAAAACCGGTAAATGAATACAAAAAGGATATTATAGAAAAGTTCAACACTAAATAATCTTCCAGTCTCATTTTTGTTTAGCATCGAATGCTTTTCTTCAATTCATCAAACCTTCCCACGAAAAAAAAATACAAAACAAACAAAAAACAAACAAACAAAAAAAACCCGATGACTTTTTGAATGCGAAAGAAAGAAATTAATAAGAGTTCGATGCCCCCCCCCCCCCCCCCCCCCTCCGCCCGATCACATGCGTGAATTATATAATTTTCACGACGGAGAATCACGTGACAAAATAATTTCAGGAAATCGTCAATAATAGTGTTAATACTTAAAACAAGCAATTTCTTCATGCTCGACAATGTTTTTTTTAAATGAAGCTTTTTAAAATTTCACCAAATTGAAATTGATGTCTGCGACACCTTTAAAATTAGAACAGTAAAAAAACTTGCCGTCTGGGAAAGGGTTAACATTCACGACTCCGGAAGAGGTGATAACAGGGCCACAATATCATTATGATGATTCATTCCAACATTGATGAAATTTACTGCAACTTTTCAACGAAAACCTCGTAACTGCAGCTTAAAATAAGCTGAAGTTACGACAGTTTCGTTCAAAACCGATGGTATTTTGTTTTAATTTTGACACTAGTTGATAGTTTTGGAAATGAGCGGGGGAAAAGAAGAGTTCGCTAATATTTTTATCTTTAACATCATCTTCATCTTCTTCTTCTTCTTCTTCTTCTTCTTCTTCTTCTTCTTCTTCTTCTTCTTCTTCTTCTTCTTCTTCTTCTTCTTCTTCTTCTTCTTCTTCTTCTTCTTCTTCTTCTTATAATAATCGACTTTTTTTTAATTCATTTGTTCTTGTAGTTTTGATAGTTGTTTAAACTAACTTCTGTCTAAAATTCAAACTCTTTTCTTTTTTTGTTTGTAAACAGGACGGCGAGAAAAACGATAGAACCATGTTAGAAATTCAAAGTGAAGTGAAGAAAGCATTCTACAAGAATATAAAGATGAAAAACGTAGTATGTATAAATGTACATCTGTTTTTCTACAGATATTAAAAGCATCTTAATATGCTTAAAAAGGCATATATGCATTTCTATAAATGACTAAAAATTTTGAATGATTTGATTCTGCTTTTTTTTTAAATATCACTTATTACATGTACTTGTCATGCGAAATCGTTGTATTATAGTTATTCGTTTGAATTTTTATGACCCGTTTAAAACTTTCCCAAACAAGACCTACTGGTTATAGTCTCCCTAGTGGTTTAAAGCGTTGTGAGAAGAAGAAAATTGATACCAGCATAACTCCCCCTTTAATTTTTTAAATAGTTTCTTTGCTATCGTGTACACGACTAAATTCTTTACGAAGATTCTTTTTGTCGTCTGGACTTTCCCAAACATTATTGTTTGGAAAAAGATTTAATTCTATTCAATCCGTCGTGTTCGAAATGTTTCAAAATTAACGTCAGTATAGAATATGTCATTTTGTTACGGGTTTAAAACTTTAAACAATGTTAAAAGCACGCACAGATTCAGCAGTTAAACAAATGCCGTCTCATTTCTTCGAAAACCGCATAACAGCAGCTTGAAGCTGCAGTTACCAGGTTTTAGAAGAAAAGCAACAATATTTACAGTCCTCTACAATAATAAGTCACGACATTTCCCTACATAGAATCCGTAAAATATACATGAATTTATGAAAACATGTTCAGTCAGGAATCGCTTCAAACCGATTAAGCTAATTCACACAAAACCAATATTATACGAATTTCAACCATTTAAACCATACCTTTTAAACCTCAAAACTCCTATTCTCACAACGTTTCACTTGAATTAAGAAACTCCAGTTATAAAACATTCAAAAATTCGACCCAATTTCTTTTAATCCATGTTCGGTCTTTCAACAAAATTTGTAAAACCTTTAACTATTGAAATCCAATCGCTTTATGTCGATCAAGGTATTGGGTCTATATTTATTGTCGCATAGCGTTTGTACGGGACAGAGTTACTGTTCTTTGATTTGCGACAGTTTTGCCAATATCCATTCATATCTCAATGGCATATATTGGTCACGTGATTTAGTTATCCTTAACCGTATATAGAGATAGATTTGTGAGTTTATACTTAAATAAATAGACCCAGACACTTTTCGAAAGCGGGTCTAATATATTGTCGCTTTTCAACGAAAACATCGTAACTTCAGCTTAAAATGTTGGACCATTATGTTGCAGACGACAATTTCATGTGCATGGAATTGTACATTCTTTGGTGTTTTTTTTAGAAAATATTGTGGGAAATGAAGAAATTGCTTGGCACAAGCAATTTCTTCATTTTCCACAATGTTTTCAAAAGCCTAAATCTTGTATGGCGTCAAAAGGCGTAACTGTTTGCGAATGGGTTAATCATAGCCGGCACACAGTTTTCTCTCGCTATGACTTTATTACGAAACATGAGTAGGCCTACTTATAAACAAATTTGCTGTTCAAGTTTTTTGTTTCGAGTGGAATGAAAGTTGATTTTTTCCACTTTCAAAAAAATTAAAATGAATAAATAAAATAAAATAAAAATAACAATTCTGACAGAGAATCACGTGACACTTCACTTTCAATATTTTTCAATAAAATTCTGATTGCGTTTGACTGACTTGAATTCGATTTGAAGCAGAGGAGGTGGAAAAATTGCTAGGAAATTGCTCGATGCAGTAATTCAATAAAATCAGCCGATAAAAAAGTTGTTCTATATGCTGTGTTTTAACCCTTTCCCAAACAAGACCTGGTATTGACGTCCTAGTAATAGAAAAGGCGTGGGAAAACATTGAAACAAAACAAGAAACTGCTGATAACCAGCAGTTTCTCCTTTTTGTCTCAATATTTTCCGTGCCATTTTTTACACAAATCCTATCTTTAATAACACCCATTTCATCATTTTCGACAGTTTTTGAAGTGGATCACCGTAAAGTTTTGTCGTTCGAGTAAGTTTTAAAGGAGCTACCACGTCCATCTGATTCCTGACGTTTTCCCGCTTTCTCTGTTTCAAACCATTTTCAAATCGGTCACATATTAACATAATCATTGACGATTTTAATTCAATTACTGTGTCACATGATTCCCTGTCGTGAGAAAATATTGGGCTAACTGGTGATGAGAGAGTCAAAGGCCGTAAAATTCCATCGACATGTCAGAAATTTGAAAAGGGTAAATTTGACCCGTCTTTCAAGTCACCTAGTTACGAATGACGTTAGATTTGCGGTCTTTTGTAAAGCGTTGGATACGTTCAAAAACGCCGTAACTACAGCTTATTCAAGCTGTAGTTACGACATTTTTGAACGTAACCGACGAAATCTAGTCTGCAAATACCCGCCGTCAAATACAAGTTTGAAAGAATCGCGATAAGGAATCAAAAAGGGAATTTTACGTTTTATAAAAAGAAAAACCTGTACCTTTTCACGAATGATATCTTTTTTGACATTCCTAGATGAAATAATGTGGAAAGCATTGAGAGAAAAGTAAAAATTGCTGATACTCAGTAATTTCTCATTTTGCATCGATAGTTCATGTAATGTAAAATGCACTAGGCCTACGTATACCTTTGATATGAATTATTTCTCCTTTCCAATGACTATGAATTGGATTGGGTTGGAGTTTTACATCTCGCTCAACAGCTAAGGTAACATGGAGACGGGACCTCGGTTTAAAGTCTCATCCGAAAGACTGGAGAAGCAGGGAATCGAACCAGCGACCCTTGTGGTTCAAGTCCAGCGCGTTACCACAGCACCACCTCTGCCCCTCCTTTCCAATAATGGACAAGGCTATAATTTTGCTGTTTGGGAAAGGGTTAAACCTTCGGACTAACCTATTTTTCTATTTTTTTTTGTTATGTCACCATAACTTTCACTGCTTTTCTGTCATAACCTCGTAACTGCAGCTTTAGAGAAGCTGCAGTTACTTGGTTTTGAAAGAAAAGCGACCAAATTTGTAATTAAAACATAAAATATACTAGAGGAAAGAAGAAACGCAACAACTATTTTTTTTTGTTATTTCTCTGAATTCTTCGATGATAATGAGTCAAAGTTGTTACTGATAATTACAGGGAACTGTATCTTGATATTGATCTTTGTGTTTACGTTAGAACTGTCTTACCTGTGAGATAACGTCAAAATAGACGTCTACACTTTTCTCACGTGCAAACCTTTAAATACCCAAACTTTACATAAAAAATCTTTTGATTTGTGTACATGCACGTCGACTCGACAAAATGCATTTGATTTTTGTTTGGATTTTGGATTTACATCATTATGCGACTTATTCAAAGACGTCGTCCGGTAGCAATTGTGACGTTTACGAATGGACCATCTTAACCGACAATTGCTGCTGACTTTGGTGTACATCGGTTGGCAAAATATTGCTTGAGATAACGTCTTAGAACGAACGGAACAACTAACGGTCGCCCGAAAAGCGGTCGTCAACGTCTAACGTCACGACGTCAGGACCATATAGCCTGGGTTCAGTCGTCAATATACAATTTGGTCAATAAGATAGCGCATAAAAAATCAATACCCGTTAGATATCGCGGCATCCGTTTTTGATCGTGTTGATATTGACGCCTGGGAACAAGCATGGTATTTTCCAATGATAAGCCGATAAACCGATTGATCTATTTTTAGACGTATAACCTATTTAAAGCCTGTCGTTTTAAAACGAGGCTCGATACTATAATGGAATGAATTACGTTTGAAATATTGAGAGATAATTAAATTTCTGCAAATTCTAGTATTTTCTCATTATTTTCCAAGAATGTTTCCAATGTGCTTCTTTCGTTTTGGTTGTCAAAATCACATATTCATTGTCAGGTAAAATTTGGTTTAGCACGGATGAATAGATTTTTAAGAATGCAATTGGGGGACAATGGTTTTTATGTGAGCCATGGCAAATCCAATGCGGATAGATTAACGATTCCCAAACTGCATATATTTTTTTCTGTAACAATTACAAAAAAGTTTTTAAGGAACAAGCACGACTTTTGTTTGGTTTATATCGACACAAAATGATTGTTTTAAAGCTCAACAGTGAACTACCCTAAAGCTTGGATGGAACCCTTGCAAACGATTTTTATTCTGTCTTCTTCTTTTCCTTTTTATTTATTTTCTTTTATTCGAACATAAATTCGTTTAACTATTAAATTCCTTCAAACTTACAACAGTAGGAGAAATTAATGTTGTTTGAAATTCTATTATACATGAAAAACAATGAAAAATGTTATGTTCCATTTCTTACTATTGTCTGATACAAAATGTAAAAAAAATGGTCGAGAGAAAAATGAAAATTTATTATGACGCAATTTGACAAATAGTTAATAAATATTTCGAGAAATGGGTGTTTTTTATGTAAAAACTAACTCATCAATGGGCCATTTAAACTATTTAATCATTTCCCGAACATGACCTTTCCAATAGGAAAGGCTGGGAAGATATTTCGATACTAACAGTTTTCTCCTTTTGTTTGAGTATTTTCTTGCATTATTTTAAACAAATCCTACCTTTATCATCACAAATTTTGTCGCCTGCAAGCATCTTCTAAAATGGGAGTCTAAATTGCGGTCGTTTGTTAAGGTGTAAATTGGTGGATAAGATAACAGACTGATAAGAAGAGGTGTTATATGTGTTATTGTCTACTGTAAGTGTGTCACACTAACCCATTCCCACATATTGACGCCTTTGACACCCGACATGATAAAGCTTTTTGAAAACATTGTGGACAATGAAGAAATTGCTTGTGGCACATAACTTCTTAAAGGGGCTCATTCTATGTTTTTATGCTTCCGAACTGTTCTGGAACTCAAATTTGTGCATGGAAAAACAATTAGCAATGCATAAAAACCTCAATCTCGGCGAAAAAACATCTTTCCTTTGCTATAGATCAATCCTTTACAAGCGTCTTTACACATTCTATTTTTACTTCAAAACAAGACAAGGTCACGGTCAACGAGACACACCTCCGCGATATTAACACACCGTACAACCGGCTGTGTGGATGACTGTGACCTTATTTGCGAGGAATACGTGAAAAGGTTTATTTTGTACAAGCACTGAACATTTATACGCGTATTTATCAACTATAGAATATCAAAGATCCTTTCGTTTATTTACAAAAGTAAATTCATTTGACCTACCATGCACATGACATCAGATGCCGAATCTGTCTTCGCTGACTTTCTACGCAGCCGGTTGTACGGGTGTGTTAAATTTCGCTGAGCACAGATGACGTATCTCTGACGTAATTGATTTTTGAAGGTTGGGCATATGTAGCCGTTACAAAACAAAAACAGAACGACCAGCATGTTATTAATTGACTTGGATTTTAATACTTAATAAAGCTCGTGGAGTGCTATTAATGGACATAAATGATCTACCCCTTCAGGTTGGTAATTTCATACGTTATTTCTGGTTTGTAATTATTGTGCCATTTGCATTTTCGACAGCCTAGCTCGACCCCCTTTAATTTCTCGCATTTTTTTCTCCAAAAAGAAAAAAAAGTTACATATCATTAAATGATTTACTTGAAAATGTCGTCTGCAACATCTAGAATTTAGACAAGATTGAAACTTTGTTTTCTGGTTATTAGTCAGCCCTTCGACTGCTCCAATTTGAAAACGCTGCAAAACCAGAAACTGTTGTTGATAAAGATGGCATTTGTACACAGAAAGAAAATATTGAGATGAAAGGAGAAAACTGATGGTAATATTATGTTTCTGCTTTTTTTCTTCTTTTTTTAGATCACCCGTATTATGGTCTTTTTCGGGAAAGGGCAAACCCTTTCTCAAACAAGACCTGGTTTCAACGTGTTTAATTGAAAGGGCTTGTGGAAACATTAAAGCGAAAGAAGAAATGTTGATAAACAGCAATTTCCCCTTTTGCCTCAGTTTTTTCTCAGCTTCTTGGTTCACAAATCCTTTTCTGTTCAACATCCCTTTCGGCAGCATTCAAAATAAAGCGGTCAAAATGTTGGCCGTTTTTAAAAGGGTTAAGCGACCGACACCGTAGGATTTATAGCCAACCGTTTAACCCTTAGCAATAACAGTTTACCAAAAAGATATAAAATCCAATAATTGCTGAATTGTGCAATATTTGTTAGCCTAATTAGAATTATCTTGAAAAAGACGGGTACCCGATTTCCATGAAGAAATTGACCCGGTCGGCACAATTCTTTCAGCCAATCAAAAACGTCGTCAGCGGACCTGCACTCATTCGGTGGAGGTGAAAGCTTCGGTCTTTTTCGTTGAAGCATAACCAACTTTCAGCATTAATATCTCGACGACTACGCCTGATTATTAAAAATGCGTTGGTAGTTAGAAAGTTTAAATCACATTCTTTAAAGAAAGAGTTTTGTTTATGAATTTTAACGATGGATTTTTGAAATAACCTGCCTCAAAGTTGGTATCCCGTAACGATAAAGACCGAGGTTGTACCCTCGATGAAAAAATGAAAGTGAGGCTATGACGTCATCCCGACTGATTCTATACGGGTACCAGTCTAGTCCATGGGGATTTCTGTTACTAAATATAGCACTAGATAATTATCTGGACGAGTTACCGTTCGTGAAATTACCCCCAAAAATTGTGAAAAAAGCAGATGGCGCTTTTGCTTGACCCCAGACTGATCTTTGGACCGGAGAAAGTAAAGGAGGGAAAAATGATCAGTCTGGAACCCAGTCTAGGACCATAACGTTCACTCATTTTACCTACTGACACAAATTTTCTTATTGATAAAAATTGTTTATGCTATTCATGGACAGTACAGCAATCAAATTTCAGCCAGGAATCGTTAACGTCAAATTGGATTTCATGCAAGAACGCATTTAACGTTGACGCCAAATCGCTCTCATTTATACGCATATCTATGGCACGTAAAACCTGTGACCTTGATGAAATTTTGGCACTAGAAAGTCAAATGATGAAGTTTTACTATGCATTGAAAAAAGTATTCGAATTAGGATAATTTTGAGAAAGACAGAAACAAAACGTATGATCAAATTTATTTTTTGTTGCGTTTCTTTTTTCCTTTAGTATATATACAAATGTAAGCATTTCCCTAATTAGGCCTGGTTTTGACGCACATTATGAAATCTCTTTATGGTCTGCGAAAACATGAGGGGAAATGATTATAACCAGCATGTTCTCATTTTCCCCTCTATGCTTTCAGTGAGTGTAGGACAAAACCCCACCAGGACAAAACCCCCTCGGACAAAACCCCACCAGGACAAAACCCCCTCGGACAAAACCCCACCAGGACAAAACCCCGCCACGACAAAACCCCATCAGGACAAAACCCCACCAGAACAAAACCCCACCAATATAATTATACAGTATAGTATAACATTTTTATGCTACAGAAGAAAATATTTGATTATGAAAAACATTTTTGAAATAAGAGTTTTGATTATCTTTCACAATTTATTACTCTATAATTATTTCAAATATTATATTGTATTTACAATGTACGTATTTTTTGTATTTTTGAAATCATTGTTTTTAAAACTTATTTTTCATTCTACTATGCCTATAATTAAAGAAATTTCATATTGATATAAAACATTTATGTTTTGCTTCAACTTAAACACGTCTAAAATCGTTGAATTTGTGGAAAGGGTTAAATTTAACACATTACTTGATAACAAAACTTGAGAACAGTCCAAAATGATAAAACTAACAACTTTGAAAACTTATTTTCTTTCAATGTTTTAATTACAAAGAAATTTCAAAATTTCATGTTTACCTTTTACCAATTCTGAATGTTCAACTTAAAAGCTGCTGCAGGCCACAACATTTATGTACAATTGGATTTATGTACAAAATAACACAGAATATATTGTAGCAAAAGTAGAAATTGTTGATTATCAGCATTTTCTTCTTTCGCCTTAATATTTTCTCAGTCTTTGCCTACGATGGTCGTCAAAACTAGGTCTCGCTTGGCAAAGGGCAAACGACATATTATCTTGTGAATCGGTAAGCAACGAGAACAAGGTCGGAAATTTCATATTCCATTACCAAACGACACAATTTTAAGCTTGTCCAAATAGAAAGAAGTTGCAAAATACATGTTCAAGGTATTTTCTTTTAAATTTCACCATTCTGTGGATATAAAACATTGTGGTAAATGAAGAAATTGCTTGTCACAAACAATTTCTTTATTTTTCCACAATGTTTTCCAAAGCCGTTATATTTTGGGGAGTCAAAAAGAGTCACTGTCTGGTAATTAGTCCTTGGGCCAGATATGGTTGGAGTTACCACTAAAATGGACAAAGGGACACCTATATATCTTGAAAGACCTATCCAAAGGAAGAACAAAAATGCAATGATATCCACTCTGCAGAGTAGCTATACCTCAGAATGTGCATTTAAAATTTGATAGGGTTTGGATAGTTGAAAATCAGTGAAAGGTTTTGAAATGTTTAAAATAATGTGGCTTTACTGCTTTCTATACTAAGCATACACTGCATATATAAACCAGATGCATAGAAATACAATTCATGTTGAATAATTTGTCCTACACAGCATGTATATGGAAAAAATCACAACAGGTATATCCATAAAGGGAGGTAATAAGCCGAGCAAATTACATGCTTTTCAACATGGAGTATGCCATTATTATGTCATAAGCCAAAAATGAAAACCCTCTGTATTTTCTTGAACCTGTTAATGAATTCTGACTGTTGTTCCATTTCAAAGTGCCGGATAAGCAAAATTTAACAACCTTCTTGTTTCCATGGCAACTGTCTTCTTATAGAAGTTTCAGCATTAGCTTCAACTAATCGCAAAAAACATTTTAAAACTATTATAGTAATAAAACATACATTTTAGTTTTAAAATGTTATTTTGTTAAGACATCTCTTACACAAAACTAATTAGTATGCTTATGAATATCAATAAGAACTTTAATAACAAGATCGTGAAACACAAATGCCCACGGAATGGCAATGTTAAGTTTTTATGCCAAGTTTTCGAGGTAAGGATTGATAAGGGTTAATGAATGACCTTGAGGAAGGTCATATTGATATTGCACAAACAGATAAATATCATTGTTCAAAAGAAGGTTACATATAAAATTATAGCTTTGTATGTCAAATATTTTTGGAGAAAAGGCCAATTTTAAGTTTTCATACAGACAGATGGACAGACAGACAGACAGACAAGAGTAAAACAATATGCTCCTGCGTGTTTAGATTGCTGAAATGAGACATTTCTAGTTGCAATGTAAATGTGATGTGTGTTTTATACCGTAATTCAAAAGGTAAAATAACACAAATAAATTAATTATTACTTCGTTGGCAAATTATGGACAACTATGGGTAAACTGCATGTAGATCTAAAAGGAGACAAGAAAGAGACGGGGAGACTCAGTACACAGTGTTTTTTGACAACATTTGGGGTTAAGGATAAATTCCTGTTGTAAGCCCTTTAAAGTTTAAGTTTTTTAAAAGTAGGTCAAACTCAAAGGTCAGGGTAACTAGGTCAAAGGTTATGGTCCCAAATAAATGGGCGTGGTGGGAGTCCTCATCCGGAAGGTTTCAAACCAAGGCCAAAGAAGTTCAAGACTTAACCATCTGCATGCAAAGTCGCATAACTATCACCCTTCCACTTCTGTTTGTTTCTTGCCCCTCTCAATACCATGCTGAATGACACTGGACTCGGATATGACATCCAAGGCAAGAAGATCAGCCATCTTTTCTACATAGATGACCTAAAGACCTTTGCCAAGAACGATCACCAGCAAAAACAACTGCTCGAGACAGTAAAGGTCTTTAGTGATGACATATGTATGCAATTTGAACTGGACAAGTGTCTAAAAGCCACCTTCAAAAAGGAAAACTAACATCAACATCTGACATACAGCTAGAAAGAGACAACATCATCAAGAAACTAGACCAAGACTCTAAATACAAATACCTTGTGTTAATGAAGGTGACGGAATTCAACATGCAGCAATGAGGGAAAAGATCAGAAAAGAGTATTACAGAAGAGATAAGGCTTGCCATCAAGAGTGAGCTAAAAGCTGCAGATAAGAATGAAGCCATAAACACCCTGGCAGTCCCAGTTGTCACATACAATTTCAATACCATAAACTGGCAAATGCAAGGAGAAAGGAAAACTTGACACAAAGACCAGACAGTTACTAACAACAGAAAGAATGCACCAGCCAAAGTTGACGTTGAAAGATTGTACCTACCACGAAAGCTCGGTGGTAGGGGCCTCTCATAGATTGAGATGGCATAAACACGTATTTGGAGACAACACAAGACAATCTGCTACATCTGATCCGGGAACATGAACGTAACAAGAAACTTTACCCAATCTCAGAGCAAGCCAGAAAATTCATTCAAGAACTGAACATTTCACAAATGACAAGAAATGGAGAAGAATCTGTTACAGAGTATGCCAAAAAAACAAGACGGACAAAGGCAAATGCCCAAAAGGGGATGACACAAACATGGAAAGCCAAACCAATGCATGAGCAATACCCGTAAGGTTTGACAAACCAGATGTTGACCAAGATCAGACACATAAGTGGCTCTCTAGTGCAGGTCTCAATGCAGAAACAGAGGGAATGGTGATAGCAGCACAAGATCAGAGTTTGGCTACAAGAGCATATCACAACAAGATCATCAAAGATGGTACAGATCCAAAGTGTAGACTATGCAACCAATATGATGAAATTGTCTCGGGCTGTCCAACATTAGTGCCAACATAGTACATTCAAAGACATGACAAGGCAGCAGGGTACATTCATTGGAAAATCTGCAAGCAATTTGGACTCCCAGCAAACAAAAAATTGTATGAACATCAACCAAAAACTGTCGTAGAGGGACATGTCAGTGAATAATCGTACAGAGATCAAGGCTAACAGACCAGACATCATCATCAAGAACAAATTGGACAAGACGTTCATCATGATTGACATGACGGTTCCTTCTGAAAGAAATGTCTCCGTCCAGGCACTTGAGAAACTATCAAAATACAAAGACCTTGAGATAGAAGTAGCCAGAATGTGGGGTATGGAGACGACAACTGTATATAAGTCGTTGTAGGTGCACTTGGTCTCATTAAGAAGGGACTTGACAAAATATTCAAACAAATCCCTAGTGCACCAGTTATCGAGGTACTGCAGAAGATCATACTCCTCGGAAGCGCACATATCATCCAAAGAACGCTGTATAATAATAATGAAAACACTATAATTGCAAAATTTATACCTTCTGTCATAGATCTGTCATAGATCTAGCTATCCCCTAAAGAATCTGCTATACATGTATACGACCTACAACCTTAATTTTAAACGATGTCAATAAACTTTCAATATACATGTATTGCAGTTGCTCTTTTTGTTAATCCATGTGTTTTGATTCTACTTTGAATTCTAAAAGTATCAAACGAGATCAATTGAACCATCTAATCATTTCTGTTCATCATCATAATCATTCAATCATTAGTTTAAATTGTGCAGAGAAAGTGTTGAAATATTTAACAATTATTTATAATAATGTATTCAGTTTACTGTATCAGTGTTTTCCTAAACTTTAGGGACATTATTTTCTATTTGATGTTGGATTTAGGGTGTATTATTTTACCTTCAAATGGGTTGTTTAGCCCTTATATTTAAGCAGATTTACAGTAAGATGCAAAATTACGGATGCTAAAAAATGATTGAATCTTGCGTGAAAATGAGTGAATATGCCAAACGAATGAACATTAACTGTTACTAGATAACATAACAGATGCTGATCTTAGAAGCAAGAGCAAATGCCAAGTTTGAAAGCAATAGTTATGACAGAAACAAACTTATTTGTGACAGATGTTTGAAAGATGCTCATTAAAGTTTGATGAAGAATTTCTAGGCAACAAAAAGGAAAAAAATTGCTCGACATTAAATGCTAGAGCAATAGATATCTGTCTTGAGGTTGGTACCATGGTCATAGAGGTATGTGCAAAGTTTTACAGTAATGGCGTTAGTAAAACAATGATATGACACTTTTACCAAACAAAAACCTAATTCGCAAAAAGGGTCACAGTTTTAAGTAGTGTCATTAATATTCGCGAATATGCAAATAAGGTAATTTGCATAAAATTTATGGTAAATTATTGAGCAAGTCATAAACTTTCATTTGATACCATTCTTACATCTGTAGGTCAATATTCAACCAAGACATGACCAAAAACGTTTTAAAATGACTGAACAATTTTATAGGGTTAAGGGTTTAGATAAGGTTTATGACCCAAAGCCCATACGGCCAAATCAAGTGCAAACATCGCCCAAAATGTTTGATATATTAATTTTCTTTAAGATTTAATATGTTTACGTAATTCCCCTGCACAAAAATGCCTCGTTTTGGAAAGTATTTACCAAATTTCAGTAGAAAATCGCAATTTTAGGAAAATTCATGAATATGCAAATGAGCTAATTTACATAACATAACTAAAATGAAAGAATAAGTCATAAGCTTTCATTTGATATCATTCTGACAACTGTGTGCAAATATTCAATGAAGATATGGCCGAATTCATTTTCAAAATTTACATAAGTAATTTGATGGGGCTAAGGGTTTAGATAAGGGTTACGGCAAAAAGCTCCAACCGCCAGAGTGTAAACAAGGCTCAAAATGTTTCTAATAAAATGTTCTTTAAGAAAAATCATGTTTTCAAAAATCCCCCTGAAAAGAAACGCCTTGTTTTGGAAAGTATTTATCAAAATTTTCGCAAAAAAAAGGAATTCTTAAGGGAAATCATTAATATTCATGAATATGCAAATGAGATAATTTAAATAAGATAACCACAAACAAAAGAGCGAGTCATAAGCTTTCATTTGATACCATTTTGACACCTGTGGGTCAATATTCAATGGAAATATGACCAAATAAGTGTTATAAATTTGAATGCAAAAAATGATAGGGTTAAGGGTTTAAGATAAGGGTTACAGCCAAAAGCCCCGACGGCCAGAGTGCAAACAACGCTCAAAATGTTTCTAAGATAATGTACTTTATGAAAAACCATTGTTTCCTTGCATTAGAAATAAATGATAATTATAGAAAAATACTTTTTCGAATATTTCGGCCAGTTCTTATACTTGATTGCACATAAAGCATATTTTGAAGAGGAGTAATGACGTCATAATAATTACATAATTTAAAAGATCATGATTCATAAGTAGTGAAATACATGCTCATACATATGGAATCAAATAAATAGATTTAAATATTCATTTGATATTTTTTATTAATTTTTCCCTTTCCCTTACCCCAAACCAGATTGTCATTCACGTCGTGAAGGGTATCTATATAAAGATAAGGGTAAAACATATTTAGCTACTCTTCATGTCGGATATCATCACTGAAAAACGTCCGTCAGATGTATATCTACAAATATATATAGGTGTCCTTTTGTCCTTTTTTCTGGTAATACTTACCCCATTTTCCTGGTCCTGGCCCAAGGACTAAATGCGTAAAACTTAAAGCCTTCAAATATGTAAAGTGAAAATTCCAAAATGCTAATATTTATAAAATTCACTCAAGATGTAGCCAAATAATGCAATAGAAAACGTTTTAGAGCAAGCTAACTGAATAAACAAATCAGTTCATTCATTAAAACTAATTTGAAACATTTAGTAAACATACCAAACCCATTGAAAAAATATGCGAAAGCATATGTCGATTAATCGAATATTCCTTTTTCATTATTTTTCCAGATTTCTGCAGATGATTTCAGTCAGCCTGATTTCAGTCTGATCTCGAATTCGGAAAACGAGCCTGTCCTGCTCAAAAGAGTTCGTGTTGGATATCTTCAAGTTGAACCTTTCCGTTTACATATCTAACATGGAAAAAGTAAAGAGGGAATTGCTGATAAGCATTTCCCTTATTGTAAAAGGTATGTGCTAGACTGTTGATACAATTTTCTTTTTCATTAATTCGCATACTATATTTGAAGTGTCTTTTGAATTGGAACGCCCATCGTTTTTATTATTTTTGTTTTTGAATAAAAATAAACCCATTGAATGATTTTTACTTGTTAGCACGGCGGGTTATCGCGTTACACATTTTTTTAATCGTAAACTATCACGGTGGATAATCACGTGATATAATATTTTCAGAAAATCTTCAATAATTTTGTAAATACTGGACCGATTTGAATTCGGTTTGAAGCAGAGAATGTGGACAGACGTAACGCATTAGATGGACGAGGTTGATTTTTGAAAATCTGCTTTAAACCGAATTCAAATAGAGGTTTGTCAAAGAGTTATTCCCCTTGCGAAACTCTTCACAAAGAAAATCAAAAATGTACTTCCAGTGTTCTTGAGGGGGCACTATTTACTCCCGGTAAATTTATCGCTCTATTTTGTTTGTAGAATACACGTTTAAAAACTAAGTTTATTTACACATTTCAGCATGATTATACATCGAATTGTGTGCGAGATGAATCACTTATACTCCAAGATGTCAAAATTGGTCAAAATTGAAAATAAATAGATGTACTTCATCATTTCTATCGGTTTCTTTTTTATCCCTATTGTCATATTCCCATAATGACCACGAAGCCCGTTCACTTGTCTGCGCATACATTTTGATGGGATGAATAGTTGGGTATATGTCGACTCCTTTATCAAATATATATTTTAAAATCTTGTTATTACAGCTTAAATCAAACTGCAGTTACGAGGTTTTGCAATAACACCGGCGATTGGCATATTCCAACATAATAGTCTTAACCATTCAGTCAACGACATTTCGTTATTGAGAACATTGTAACAACGAATCATCAAATCAACTTTTACGATGTTTTTGCCATTAAAGGCGATTTTTGCATAGAGATTTTACCCTTTCTCCAACGACTGAAGGCTGGCACAATTTCCAAAAAGAATTACGGTCTATAAAATTGTTGATTTCTAAAGTAAAACATGAAATGTTATAGCACCACCGAGGGGTTCATTTACCTTTCCCAGAGACAAGGCTATCACGTCCTCGAAAGTAATAGCCTACGAATGTCAAAGGGGAAACAAATGCTGACCAGTGTTGTCTTTCTCCCCAAATATATACATGTATCGTGGGCTATTTATTACACCGTTTCTGTTGTCAGTAATAGTAATGTCGTGTTCAACTGTATTCGATCAGAACAGTCTCAATATTTGCTGTCTTGGAAATAGTTAAACAAGTTTTAAAAAAAATGAATAAATTACACTACAGGATGTGGGGCATTTGATCCCCCCGAAACGACTCTGGATCCGCCACTATGAATAAACCCCACTTGGTATTATGCATAATATTTGCTAAGCCTGTCCCTGACTCGTGAAAACATTCTGACAAAAGAATAAAACGGTGATGGTAAGCATTTCCCCTTAATTTGCTTCAGCGTTATAAAAGATGGTTTGATTGGTGACCGACCGGCCCCTGTTCTAACGAGCCTTCTTTCTTTTTTTTCCTCGAGATTTAATATTCGCATTGGCACGTTTCTTTCGAACATATCGGCGAGGAAAGGGTTTTGGAATGACAGGTTTTTTTGCTGTTGAAAAGCCGATAACGTTGATTGTGATATACTGATAAGGCGATATTAAAGTACTGTACCGACGAGACTGTCAAACGCGTGATATACCA
This sequence comes from Fragum sueziense, assembly GCA_963680895.1. Taxonomy (NCBI): domain Eukaryota; kingdom Metazoa; phylum Mollusca; class Bivalvia; order Cardiida; family Cardiidae; genus Fragum; species Fragum sueziense. Next base: position 31,715,827 of record OY804592.1, read on the forward strand.
GTAGGCCTATCTGCAAAACCCTTTGTATTGACAATATTGATCCCATCAATATTGGCAATCGAAATGTACTTTTACCTTTAATCAAGCTGTAAAAATGATAATTTTGGACACCAATCAAAGATATGTGACAAATCAGACGAAATTGTCATTGAACGGAATTCGAAGGAAAAAAAATCGAACAACCGAAATTAATAGCAATACGGTAGTGAGACAGATCATCGGTATCATTATTTCAAAACCAAATAATTATCAATAATGCTAAATATCCCATTCGGAGCGCAATGTAAGCATAAATTGTACTGATCAGGTTCCGTGTTTTTCGAATAAGAAGGGAAACGAACGTATTCATTTGGCCTTTATTTTGAATTTAACTTTTGTCTTAACCCATAATCAAACGGCAATTTTTAGACTATTCCAAAATCAAAGATGATGCAGACGACAATTTGAAGTGAATGAAATTTTGATTTTTTTTTTTTTTTTTTTTGTATATTTATGCAGAAAACATTGTGGTAATTGAAGAAATTGCTTGTCACAAGCAATTTCTTCATTTCCCACGATGTTTTCCAAAGCCATTAATTTGTAGGGAGTCAAAAGGAGTCACTGTGTGGTAATGGGTTAATAAAAGTCAGTTTTTTTTTAACCCAGAACATAAATCAACTTAAGTTTCGATACCGTTTTGATGATATGATATATTAGGCCTATAGCCTAATTATGAAATTTTATAGCTCACGGATGAATAGTGGGATTTGGCTCGAGAAAATGCGAAGAGTATGTATTTTAAGATTTCGAAATCATGCGGAATGCAGTATTTTCCATACGATATTTGCACTTAAATGATAATTCAGTTTTGAACAGGATCCTTATGGTGAACTGATTTGTATATAAATATTTCAACAGACCATTATATATCCTTTTTTTCCAAAATTTTAATCCAATACGGAGTCAATCTAGATTTCTTTTGTGGAGTTTTTTCGTTATTTCCGTACCTCAAAATCTTCTTCGGCCTTTGAATGACGGACATAATACATGTAGTTATAAATGAATAATACTTACTTCGGAAGATATCTCAATCTCATTGGAGGGACTGGGGATTTCGCAGAGTGATAATTGTCGTCGATTTCTCATTGTAACTCTAGAAACTATGGTTGAGCTTTGTTCGGCCGCTTCTAGAGTTTTGGTATATTCCGACGATTTTTGATTGTTTTAGATTGTCTGGTGGGTTTCTTCGTCAAAATACTTTGTATATTTCTATTTGGTACATAGTCAGGATTGTTTTTATCAGTTCTATCTGGCTTTCCCAAAATAAAGTGGCATCCATAAACTTTCACGTTATTTGTAAGTGTTTTTAAACTCAAGTTATGTCTACCCGACGCATGAATCCATCGCATTTTAATGCCGATTTTTTTTTATTTGGAAAAGTGAAGAATCTACAATTATTTGACAGTTTATTCCGTCTATGATCACACCCATACACGCAACAATGATCGTGTCCGCCCATTTATTCGATTTAACGAATCACAATTGCAGATTAATCCGTCACGCTTATTATCCCATTATAGAATTGTTATCGACTTGCCCCCTCGAGGGAAACAGGTAAATGAATTACGGCTTGTGCGCATGCGCGTTATTTGCTTGACAAACCCCTATTGGTCGAGTATTAAAAAAGATATTGACGATTATCAGAAATTCTGAGTCAAGTGATTATACACCGTGACTATGCTAATAATTTGTGACCGATTTGTAGCAGGGGAGGCTTATACTCATAAACGTCAGAAATTTGCAGGATATGGTTGACCTTTTTTCAAAAAAGAAATATAAGATAATTATTATAAACAAATTATTGACGACAAAACAAACTTTTATTTCAGCACACCCGTTAAACCCCTGACACTTTTGCTCCAAAACAAATTCAAATCGACCACGTATTGAGAAAGTTTTGAAGAATTTATTCTATTGATGTTATGATTAGGCATCAGTTATATAAAATATATTAAGAAATGAAGAACAATTTCAGTACACACGCATGGTTAGTACCAGGGACGTTAAAACCAAGACCACGTGACACTAACTAACAAATGAATATTTTACGTAAATACGTAAAATTACGTACGTAAACGTAAATTTTACACAATAAGCAATCGCGTTTTTTTCTCAGATGTCTTGTTACAATTTTGATTCCTATGTTCGCTAGTAAAACGGTGATGTGGTTTTGTATGGTAAAAGGCCAACTAGCAATGAAATCTTACAAAAATAGCAATTTTCCTAAATGCATGTCTCTAAACCTGTTCTATTTTTTCCAATTAACATTCAATAAAGCCTTGCTATCAAATCTTTATTCCTTTCCCAAACAAGACCTGCTTTTGACGTCCCTGCTAGGAAAAGTTTGCATAAACATTGAGAAAAAAGAAACAAAATGCTGATGACCAGCATTTTTCCTTTTGGCTCAATATTTTCTGTGGTATTCCATGACACACTCTATCTTTTATCAACATCTGCATTGTCGTCTGCAGCAGCTTTCAATTTGGACCAAACTATTTTTTGTAGTCTGGGAAAGTGTTTTAAAGGAAATCAAACGCGCCGGGGAGGTCGATTATTTTATTGGCGAACATTTCTTAATCTCTGATAAGCACCGTGCGCTTCATTTAGACATAGAGTGAAAGACACCCACATTGTCAAAACTTTTAACCCTTTTCCAAACAATACATTGATGTTTATGTCCGTATAAGTACATGGGCACTCAAAAGCAGGTCTTAGGGAGACGTTACATACGTTTAACCCATTACCACACAGTGACGCCTTTTGACCCCCCATTAGAAAAATTCTTTGAAAAACATTGAGAAAAATGAAGAAATTGCTTGTGACAAGCAATTTCTTCATTTCCCACAATGTTTTCTATCCAAAAAGTTATACAATTTTAGAATTTCATCAAATTGAAAATGTTGTCTGCAACTTCTTTCAAATTAGAATACCCCTAAATTTTGTCGTCTTGTAATGGGTTAAAGTCTCAGAACCATTGACTCAAAACATTAATGTATTCCACCAATCATTTGATAAAAAAGACTTCGTACAACTTCCAGCGTCATCCATGGCAACGGTAATTGACGAGGGCATCCCTCGTCAATTTCCGTTGCGATGGAGGATGATGGGAGATTGACGAGGATATTTCTCGCCAATTTTCATTGCAACAGATGACACACGAAGTTCCATGAAGTGTTTGGTATCTAATGATGGATGGAATACCTTAATGCAACTCCTGCCACATTCGTTTTACGTATTGATTTGCCTGAAACTTTCTCAGAATGATCCACTTCCTATTGTTTAACTATGCAATATTGTATCAGTTTGATCAATTTATGTTGTATTAATATGCTTTCCAATATCACTTTCAGTACTTTAATTTTAAGGTAGTCCACCCCTTATGAGATTCGCGCGACGTCGGAATTATTCGGGCGACGTCGAAAACATTCGCCTTGGAACTTTCCACCGCCGAATGTTTACGACCGCGCCCGAATAAGTTCGGATACTAAACGACAACGTTCGACTAATCCGATGTTTTATGAATCTCAAAATGGCCACATTACGGGTATTCTACCTTAAACAATTACCACACAGTGACTCCGTTTGACTCCCCACAAGAATATGGCTTTAGAAAACATCATGGAAAGCGAAGAAATTGCTTACGACAAGCAATTTCTTCATTTCCCACAATGTTTTCCACACAAAAAGACAAAAATAGTTAAAATTTCATCACTTGAAATTGTCGTCTACAGGATCTTTCAATTTAGACCAGTGTACAATTTTGTCGTTTGGTAATGGGTTAAAGTTAAAATATTATTTTAGTGAAAATAAGATTGAATTTTTATTCAATCTTTTACTTACCTTTTTAAATTTAAGGTAAGGTAATGGGTTTTAAAAGATATACTTCTCAAAATAATTAAATGACCGTGCAAATATCTATTTCATTATTATTTCGGACGTTAAGGATAACAACCCATCATTATCTACAAAACACTTCGTGCATGTTTGAACGTAACATGTGACAACGGAAATCAACGAGAGATACCCTCGTAAATTTCCGGACGGAATCCGTGCCAACCGAAATCGACGAGGGATGATATTATATGCCCTCGACAAATTCCTTTGCTATTGACGACACCCTAAGATTCACGAGTCCTTACGTTTCGTAATGATGGATTGTAATTTTTAAAATTTTTAACCCATTACCACAGAATGACTCTTTTTGACTCCCCATATGATAATGACCTTGGAAAACATTGTGAAAAATGAAGAAATTGCTTGTGACAAGCAATTTCTTCATTTACACAATATTTTCTACCCAAAAATATAAAAATGATCAAATTTTATTTGCGTGAAATTTTCGTCTGCAACATCTCTGAATTTGGACCAGTCTAAAATTTTGCTGTTTTGGTTATGGGGTAAAAAAGATTCACGGGGAAGAGTTAATGCCAAGATTTTATAATCGCGCGGATTCTAAATGAAGGCAAAAGTACGACCACTTGTCAATACGACCCCTTAGTGTCTTATCTACTTGCTTACTTTCTTACATCAAGGCAAGGACCGGTCACATATAACTCTACGTCTATATCACTCCCGGAGCACGTCGAAAATACACCATCCGCAGGCCCGTAGGAACAGGAGGGGGCTGAGCCCCCCAAAGTTGGCCAAAAATGCCGAATTTTCTTAATTTTACACTGAAAATTTTGAGAAAATCCAAATTAGCCCCCCCCCCCCCCCCCCCAATTAGCCAAACCACAATCGAAAATGTAGATTTTGATTTTCTGCGAACCATTTTAAATTTGATCAGTTAGACATTTTGTTGTATTGGAAAAAGTTCAACTTTGGGAGAAACATGAACAGAATTAATATTGCAGAATAAACACCTTTTATTGATATCATTCTGTATTGCACATTAAAATAAATAGCTTAAACTTCTAAAAGTTCTTTGGTCATACTTTTCGCTTTTAAGACCCTTTCATTTACTTAACTCTTTCCCAAACAAGACCTGGTTTTGACGTCCCTAACATTAAATGCTTGGGAAAACATTTATACAAAAGAGGAAATAATTATTGCTTATAATCAGCAATTTCTCCTTTTGTCTCAATTTTTTTCTAAACTATATTCTGCATCAATATTGTCTTTATCAACATCCATTCTGTTGTCAGTAGAAGCTTTCAAGATGGACCACCCTTAAATTTTGTTATTTGGGAAAGGGTTAAATGAATTGTCTGGGGTAATACTTTGCACATAGGTGCGTTTAAACAATCTTGAAATATGAATGAAAGGCGGGGAAATACAGAGCCGTAATTTAAAGTTAACTGATTAGATTGCATCGAATTCTATCCATACAGCAGTTGTAGAAATTATTTTTCGCCAGTGTTATTGCAAATACACCGAAGAATTGTTCTTGGAAGAACTAAATCACTAAATCACGCACACGGCTAGATTTTCGTTTTTTTTTTTTTTGCACATTCCATAATTTTCCTCATGCAGATTCAACATTTCGTCAAAAATAAAACACAGGAATCCATGAACCAGATTCCCTTTTTTGAAAGCCAATGCGTCTCTTATTTCTTTCACCAAAGCGACAGTCCTACAGAAAAAAAAGAAAGTCGGAAAGACAGAATAAATAACTAAATAAAACATCATATACAAATAAATCGTACAAAATAAAAGACAGAAATAATTGTGACGAGTATACAATAACGCTGAGAATTCTTTACACATTTTTCGACAAAAACGAAATATTTGAAAATCAAGATTTATAATATGTTCTGTAAGCCATGGGTCTAGTTTAAAATAAAACGTCATGTCTGATTGTAGAATATTCTAACTGTTATTTAGAATATTTTTGTCTTGTTTGAAAGGAACTATTTTCCAAGCGTATAGTTCCTCAATTGTGAGGTTTGTAAAGAACATTGGGATGTAACGATAACAGAGAGCAATGCTCTCCAAAAACTGAAAGAAATGGTTTTATTTTAATAAGGACGGTGTTTGGTGCATCAAACAAGCAACACGTTGAACAGAATTGGCTTTTGAACTAAAAAATTGAGCTGATAAATCTCCAACAAACACCAGCCCTTTAACACATTACCAAACGACAAAATTTAGGGCGTTCCCAATTGAACGATGTTGCAGACGACAGTTCTAAGTGAATGAAATTCTACATTTTTTGGTCATTAACTCTTCCCCGTGAATCTATTTAACCCATAACCAAACAGCAAAATTTTAGACTGGTCCAAATTCAAAGAAGTTGCAGACGAAAATTTCAAGCAAATAAAAATTGATTATTTCTTTTTTATATTTTTGGGTAGAAAATATTGTGGGAAATGAAGAAATTGCTTGTCACAAGCAATTTCTTCATTTTCCAGAATGTTTTCCAATGCCATTATTTTGTAGGGTGTCTAAAAGGAGTCATTGTGTGGTAATGCGTTAATAAATAAGACGGATTTTTTTCTGAAAATATTGAAAGAAAAAAGAAAATGCTGATAACCATCCTAAGCCGTATTTAAAGTCTTTCAGTCATTACTGTACAAGTGATTGGTGGGAATTGAATAAAATTAAGTAGATCTAAAAAAAAAAACAAAAAAAAAAAAAAAAAAAAAAAACGTTGAACCTTTTTAAAATCCGAAAATAAATAGCTTGTTTGTATTTAACCCTATTTTTTGTTTTCATCAAGGTGAGGCTGCAGACACGTTACAAATGACAGTCTGTAAGACTCTCAGCTTTAATCCATTAACCCTTTCCCAAAAGGCAAAATTTTAGGGTGTTCCATTTCAAAAACTGCTACAAATGACAAAAAGTTATTAGAAATAGAATTTGTGTAAAATATGGCACAGAAAATGTTTAAACAAAAGGAGAAACTGCTGGTTATCAGCAGTTCTTTTTCTTTTGTTTCAATGTTTTCAAAATCAGGTCTTGTTTGGGAAAGGAATAATGTACAGGGACGCCTTATGACATCCTCATAAGAAATGAACTGAGAATATATTGTGGAAAATGTGACAACCCATTTCGTCATTTTCCACAATATTTTCTAACCCAAAACGGACATATTTTTTATATCACATCAACTTGTCACATCAAATTGTAGATTGTAACACCTTTCAAAGTGAAACAGTCCAAATTGCCGCATGGTAACGGAATGAGTTGTACATAGACTGGTTCCCTGTCCCAGATCTATCTATCATCTTACAGAGAGACGACGGGGTACCAGTTTAGAGTTGTACAGCGCCGGGGTCGATGAGCAATAGAGCAATTTCACTAAAGAACTTCCAATTTTGATGTTCTGGAAATCTGTATTAAGGTAGAATACCCGTAATGTGGCCATTTTGAGATTCATAAAACATCGGCTTTTTTTCGAGCGTCGTTACGTACATGTATCCGAACCTATTGGAGCGATGTCGTAAACATTCGCCGGTGGAAAGTTCCACCGCCGAATGTTTTCGACGTCGCCCGAAAAATTCCGACATCGCGCGAATCTCATTAGGGGTGGACTACCTTTGAAAAACCGCCCATTCGGTGGTTACTTTGGAAGGGCTTGGCATAGAAATAAACACTTACCGAAACACTTTCGAAATAACTAATAAAACTATATAATCAAACGGGCTTGGATCAACTTCTTGGTACTTTTATCCTTATTAGACGAAACTGGACCAGCTTCCCATGTGTTCGTATGTAATATTGTCGGTGTTATTGCAAAACTTCGTAACTCCAGCTTGATTAAAGCTGGAGTTACGAGGTTTTGCAATAACACCGACGATATACATCTCATTGCTCGACGACAAACTATTGTGCAATGTTTTCAAAACTTGGTAGGCCTACACCAAAATATTCTCACACGTTTACTATTTCTCATTTTTTCCTGATACATGGAATAAAATGTTTTAGAAAACATTGAGAGAAAAGAAGAAAATGCATTTTCTTCCTTTTCTCAATAAGTTCTGTGCCACAACAAAAAAGTTTTTGCCTTCCTTTCAATTTGGAACAAATAGATCATTTCTTTTATTATTAGTGTAAGAGGGGGCGAGGGTGGGGGGGGGGGGGTAATCAAATATTTTTAGGAAAACCGTCTTCCAAAGAATCAACCAAAATTCTAGCCGTTGTAAGAATGCGATTGTGAACTTAAAGAAACACTTACCCTTTTCGAAATCCGAAATAAAAAAAAAAAAAAAAAAAAGAAAATATATAGAAATACAACGATCGGTCCCTGTTTATTTGGATACTAGATGGCACTCGATCAGCTACTCTTACGTTAAAAAATACAGTTCACACCACAGACTATTGTGCAATGTTGTCCAAACTTGGTAGGCCTACACCCAAATATTCTCATTAGTTAAACCCCTCCTGTCCTTAAGCCCATAAATAAGTATCGGTAAATTCCTTACACGTAGATCGTTGGGTATATTTAATCGGGCAAAAGAACCAAGATAAGTCCTTTAAGCCTTTCCCAAACGTCTAAGTTTTGGCCGGTCAAAATTTAAAGGTGTTGCAGACGAAAACAAAGTTTATCAGACTCTCGGAGTAAAATGATATTGATCACGATGGTTAATCACGTGACTTAGAATTTCAGAATATTGTCAATACTTGACCAATTTGAATTCGGTTTGAAGCAGAGAAGTTTTGAAAATGTCAGAAATAAGCTGTGAGTGGAAGATTTTTGAAAAATCAACCGATCAAAAAGTTATTGAACATAAACAAAATTTTGGTTTATCTTCAATAACTTTTTTATCAGTTGATTTTTCAAAATTCCAACACGTTCATCTAATGCGTGGCGTCCGTCTACTTTCTCTGCTTCAAACAGAATTCAAATTGGTCTCGTATTAAAAAATATTGAAGATTTTCTGAAATTGTTGCATCACGTAATTATCCACCGTAGTTATTGGGGTGGAAAAATCGAAGAAAACTGAGAAAACGCTTCAGCCTAGGAATCATCGCTTTTGTTGGAAAACACTGTAAATGCAGCTTGTTACAAGCTGCACTTACGGAGTTTTCGATTGAAAGCAGCGTTTTATTTCCGTTTCTTCATTACTTTCCAAAATTGTATTTTTCAAGTGCGTCCTAAAAGGCGTCACTTTTGGGGGGAAGATAACCTTTCCAAAGTGTCAATCATTTGAACTAGTCCAAATCAAAAACAAGTTGAACTAGTCCAAATCAAAAACAAGAAATGCAGACAGCAGATTCTTTGTTCAGTAGATTCTTTGTAAACTTGAAACAGTTTTTTTTTATCTTTGAATTAATTGTCTTTGTGGAAGACATTCTGGAAATAAACACAACGTTGGTTATCTGTATTTTTCCATTTCTCTCATTATTTTACCAAACATTTTTATCAACATCAACCACGGGCTTTAAGTATTTCCATGACCATGACTTGTCGTCCACGTGATTCATAGCTTGGGAAAACATTGATACAAAATAAGAACTTGTTGAAAGTCTGCATTTTCTCATTTTGGCTAAAAAAAATCCGCGCTACATTGTTAACAAATTCTATACTCTCTTTATCAACACTTCTTTGTCATTTGCAGAAAACATAACCTTGCAACATTCTAAGTTCTTGCTGGAAAGAATTAAGAAAGTATGAATACTTTCATTCTATTAAAAGAAATTATCTGTTTCTTTTAAGATGTAGTAAAGCCAAAATTTTAAACAAGTAGTTGCTATTCAGCAAAAAACAACAAAACAAACCAACAAAAAACAACAACAAAAAAAAAAAAAAAAAAAAAAAAAAAAAAAAAAAAAAAATCGGATGAACATTTGTTTTCGCGTTTTTGCCACGAGAATAAAAATTATTTAAAGGTAGATCTTCTTATATACCAAAGACTTTATACCCGGTATAACATTTTCTCGTGATTTGACGCATATTTTGACAAGTTCGTATTTACCAGCAAAACACATTTTTAAATTCATTTTGTGTCAAATTGAAATAAATATGGGTCTTAGTTCTTGGGGATTGACAAATCGATATCAAACAAAATTAGGCACGGAAATACTAAATAGCACAGAAAATGGTCCGTTTCTCGCTAGTTTTGATAAATATACTGAGTGCCATAAGAAACGCCTCAATGAAATTTGTCATTATTTTCCTTAAGCCTATCACAATATTAGTGAAATATATGCTGTATATAATATCTTTGACCAACAGTTACGTCAAATGAACAAATATGCGTTTCTATTCATCAAGATGTTCATTTCCGTGACTGGTCACGTTTTCTACGTGCGCTTCGTGTTTATTTGTCATGTGATGCAATTGGTCACATTTTACACAGTAACATGTGTTAGTGGTTAGGCAATCAGGAATTTAAAGATGTTCTTGTCAAACATCCGTATTAAAGAATGCCAAGGCTAAATTCTGAAAAGGGAGCTCACGATATGACCATTTTCGAATGCGAGAAATACGCAAACAAGTCGCCAGACAGTTTAACGCATTGTGTGTCTCGATTCGGAGTCTTGATCAACGCGTTTGAGTTTCGCGAACGTTTATTGATCGGCCACGCTCAACTGGATCTCGTGTAACGTCTTTAAAACGAGAAAATTTCTAACGTCAACGTCATGTACGTTTCAGCTTTGTGACGTTGGGATCGACAGTGTCTTGAGTAGTCGATTACTGTGGTGGTCAAATAAGTGTTTTATGGCATTTTTGGTTGTTTCAAGTAACGTTTGAAACAGATACATTGTTCGGAAAATAGAGCTCGTATATGAGCCATTTTTGAATATGGGAAACTCAAAACCAAGCCCTCGGGCGTTTTGACGTCTTGCATTGCACGATTAGGCTTCTTGGTCGACGAGTTAGAGCTACAGAAACATTTGCCAATCGGCAAAAGTCAGATAGAACTCGGATAACGCCTGTTATATAAGAATATTTCTCACGTTAACGTCATATGCGTTTCATGTTTATGACGTTGGGATGGACGTCGCATTTAGCATTCACTTACAGTGGACGCCAAATAACACGTTTCACGGCACCTGTTATTGTCGCAAGTAAAGTTTTAACCACGTGCAACTGATTTTTAAATGGAAATTCTGATACCGCTCTGTTTAAATGTGCGATTTTTCTAAACTGTAACAATTTGATAATTTCTTTACAATCATTTTTCAACAACAGATAATCAAATTTACAGATGGAAATGAGTTTTTGTAATTTCAAATCAAATATACTGAAAAATCGTATATTCAAAAAGACTGAGGCGTTTCTTATGGCCGTCAGTATATAATATAGCTTGGATTTAGATAAATGGGCAAATAAGGCTTTTGAAAACAACATGGATCCAGATCAGCATGTTCGTACACACATTCTTATCAGTACTCATATTGTTCCCTGAAACTAGCAGATTCTTTATCATATCTGAATACCTCAAGGATTACAACCCATCCTTCTTTAACCCTCTCCCAAACAAGACCTGGTTTTGACATCCTTAATAGAATAGGCTTGGGAAAACATTGAAACAAAAGAAGAAACTGCTGATAACCAGCAGTTTCTCCTTTTGTCTCAATATTTTCTATGTCATATTTTACATAAATTCTATCTTTAATAACGTCTTTTCTGTAATTTGTGGCAGATTTTGAAGTAGACCACCCCAAAATTTTGCCGTTTGGGAAACTAGGAAACACTTCGTTCATCTTCGGTCGTCATCAGTGGCAGCGCAAATTGACGAGGATATATCTCGTCAATTTCCGTTGCCACAGATGACGATCAAAGATACACGAAGTGATTTGTAGATAATGGTTGGTTGAACTAGCAGATTCTTTGTCATATCTGACACGGTGTATAATCACGTGACTTAGAATTTCCGATAATCTTCAATAACTTTGTCAATACTTGACCAATTTGAATTAGATTTGAAGCAGAGAATGTGGAAAAATGTCAGGAATAATTTGGACGTGATAGATTTTTAAAAAAAATCAACTGATAAAAAAGTTATTGAAGATAAACCAAAATTTTGGTTTATCTTCGATAACTTTTTTATCAGTTGATTTTTCAAAAAAACAACCACGTCCATCTAATGCGTGACGTCTGTCTACGTTCTCTGCTTCAAACCGAATTCAAATCGGCCCCGTATTTACAAAGTTATTGAAGATATTCAGTAATTATTGCATCACGACATTATCCACCGTGTCTGAATACCTCAAGGATAACAACCCATCCTTCATTAACTAAAAACACTTCGTGTATCTTCGGGCGTCATCAGTGGCAGCGCAAATTGACGAGGATATACCTCGTCAATTTCCGTTGCCACCGATGACGATCAAAGACACACGAAATGATTTGTAGATAATGGTTGGTTGTGATCGTGAATATAGAAGCATGGATTCCGATCATACTGCGTTTGGAAACATGCTAACCAGGAACTTGATACTCTCAGAAGCTATCGTGGGATTCTCCGCTGTCCTCTTTGCTGTCCGTTGAGTAAACGTATCCAACTCAAATTAGTGGACGTTGAAATCAACAACTTTCCATGTCGGCCTACATAATGTACTATATATAATAGTTTTGCATATAAATGCCCGACTTTATGTTTTCATTAATAATGTTGGATGATGAAAATTGGTATTACTTAAAATATCTAACAGAGTTATTTCTTGAGCCTCGGCAGTATATTGCTGTTTACGTTCAAAAATGCCGTAAATAAAGCTTATTCAAGCTGTTCAAGCTGTAGTTACGACTTTTTTAAACGAAAAAACAATATGGCATTGGTATTCTATATATACCAATGATATATAATATAGGTAAGCAGGCCCAGGTTCGTCAAAACTAACAAATCAAAGTAAACGACAACGAATAAATGATTAAATGAATTTGACCCGTTACGCTAAAAGCGGCCTTGTGGAAAGTCTGTAAAACTAAAGGATGGGTTGCAACAATGGCTCAAAATTGCTCAAAGAATAGATTTTCTTACTTTTGGAGTTAATGGCTAACAAGTGGGTTGGGTAAATTCTCCAATGAAATTGGAATGTTATGTCCCTTTTAATGACATTTACGATGCGAAAATATATGCAACCAATAAATCGAGCGATGTGGCCCCAAGTAAACTCTTGGTTTACTCTACATTTTAGTCGCGTCTATATTTGTTTGCATTTCTCTTCAACAATTATAAGTCAAACAAATTTAAAGCTCAATTCGAAACTGTTGTAATTGCATATAATTTCGCATCAATTTACAATACTTTTTGCACAAAGCCTACAAAATGTTATTGTATTCAATTATAATTTCACCCATGCTGTGCATTTAATTATTTTGAATGACATTCGTATGATTATCATATCCTCGCTTTTCAACAAAAACCTCGTAACTGCAGCTTAAAACAAGCTGCAGTTACGAGGTTTTTTGTGAAAGCAGCGATAACCGAAGAGGACTCTTGACACCTTTTTCATTTATTTTCTATAATTATATATGCTTCCCATGCGTTTGTATTCAGTTTCTTCCAAAGTCATTCAGATTGATTTTGATGAGTGATTTCAAATGTTTTCCCAAACTTTCCTTTTATAGGACGTCTAAACCACTTGTTTTGGAATGGGCTTAAAACCTTCTAGGTTTCTAGCAATGGGTTACCACGTTCGAAACAGGGTCTGATTTTGTCGTGTGTAGTTAAAAATCGAAAAAAAAAAAAAAAAGAAAACCTGACGGAAATAGCAAATACAATGACTTGCAATGCTTCCTTAAGCCGCGTTCCCCTTGCCGACCAAATCAACTCGATCAACTCGATCGCCTAAATTCCCCGATCAAACCCGATGAATCTCGATCAAATGTATTTACACGACTTCTTCTTTATTTCTTGTCGATTCATTCCCGATCATTTTTTGGCGACCACGCTCGATCGTCCCGATCACTCTTGCCGACCAAGCTCAATCTGTACTCGATCGCTTGATCGAGTTGATTTGGTCGGCAATGGGAACGCACCATTAAGCTCAGTATTTTCTGCGCTATGTTATACACAAAATCTCAAACTACATCCAATTTGTCGTATGCCAGGCTTTCACATTGGAACACCCCAAATTTTAGCATGAATAGTGCGGTCATTTGCATGTAATATACTCAGTTCCAAAAGAAAGTGTGCACTTTCGCCTATTGCTTTAGCCTTAATTTTCACGAAGTTTATTGCAATTTAGGGTGTAAAAGTGATATCATACTTCAGATTAGACATTAAAGAAAATTGTCATCAAAAGAGATGTCGATAGCATTGCTCATACTGCACACACGCAGCCAGATCATAAATGGTGTTGATGATAATGAGATTTGCACCCCTTGCAGCTTCTTCTGTAGAAAGATATGCATGCTCATATGCCGCTGTAGGGTTTGACCATGCCTTCAAAAGCCATTTCCACGCTAAAGTTTGAACTTTCTTGCAGACGTTACGTAAGCGTCAACGTTAGTAATCGCTACGTTAGCAGTCTGGTAAATTGTTATCGAACGGTGCAACAACGTTCTACAACACATTTTTAGGCCTTTAAGATGCCATACAAATGGACACATGCTGTTAGAAGAAAGATATCGTACAAATTCAAAATTTTTGAGAGCTTTTGTTTTCACCAGGTTCGGTCTTGTTCACCGACGTTAATTGTAATTCGTATCCCGCTTATGCACTGTGTACAAATGTAATGAAAATGTGATTTTATGCTAAGGTATGCCAAAATGATTGCAGTAAAATTAATTTCAGATCAATAAGTCATCCAGCACGTGAGGAATATATGAAAGACCAAAAATGCAAAGTCTTAAGCAAGCCGAAAATTTGTGCGTGCTACGTAATTTCTTCATCAATATACCTTTTGTAAATAGTCTTGAGATGTGCCATGCAAAATTTCCTGACGGTGGACGGTATACTTTTCGAGAAATTCAAAATTAAAAAGTGCACACTTTCTTTTGGAATTGAATATAGATAGAATCTTGCAGGTGTCTCGCACATGCAAGATTTAAACAAATACAGTCGACACTCGTTATATCGACATCGGATGAGTCGAATTTACGCTTAAGTCGAAGTGAAAACCTGGACCCAACATCATAAATGAAAATCATAGATAGTAAACAAAAAATATTTTGATAAAATGTAGCCATTGAACTATAGTAGGAAAAGGAAAGAAATTGCTCATGTCGAGCAATTTCTTTCCTTTTCCTACTATAGTGCAATAAGAACGTACATGATAAACATCAGAAAACGGTTAAACATCATTTTAAAAGGAAGGCACAAAAAACCGGATGAGTCGAACTCCGGATATACTCCGGATGTATTGTTAGGGCCCCTTTTACCTCGACACAACGAGTGTCGACTGTACATGCATAAAGGCCACAGTTTTCATTGTTTACGTAGGTAGAAATTGTAAACATGCGCCATAATATCGAGATGGAATATGGAAAGTTCCACCGCCGAATGTTTTCAACATCATCCGAATAAGTTCGGATACGTAACGACGCCGCTCGAAAAAAAGTCCGATGCTTTATGAATCTCAAAATGGCCGCATTACGGGTATTCTACCTTAAGAGACCTGTACTTTTCAGATCTTTTGTAGAACTAAGAGATTAAGATAAACACCTGTCAATTTTTAATCCAACTCATAATTTATGTCAATTTCGAACACTTATAAATACATTTAGGAAATGGCATACCAAAAATAGAATCGCAAAATGTCGGGACAAAAGACGAAAACAACGTTACCCCCCTTCGCAATATTTTATCTCATTATTTCCTGCTAAATTTTAAGCAAATCCTGACTTCATCAAAGTCCATTTTGTCGTCTGCAGCAATTTTTAAAATTCTACAATCTAATTCCTATCGTATCATGAAGTGGTGAAAAATGTTGAACTCGCCATTAAGCAAAATCTATCGTTTCTTGTTCATAAACTCCGATTTAATTGCATATGTATGACCTGCAGATAAAACAGTACGTTGATCCGACTGTGAGGAGTGAGATCGGTGGGCTTAGTCGAGCTATCCGATCTCGGTCCACACAGTTTGACCATTATTTAAATGAAAGTAGATTATCCAAGAGCATAACTGACCCTGAGCTTGTCAGAGGAGAGATATTGGCTCTTAATGAGCGAAAATGTCTCCTCTCACTAGTTCCGCTACTTACCAGCGTAAATTACGCGGTATAATATGATGAGTTAGAATGTACCTTTTATTTCGTTTCGTTAAGGGCCATTCTAATAGTTTGATATGTTTTCACAATCTGGGACTTCACGAGATAACTGTCTATGTCTCATTTTGATACATACAAGTTTTCCGCTCATCTATGATGCGTAATTTCATATGAAATAGGCTATATATACATGAATAGGTTTGTCAATGAGTCAGTTCATTGTCCCTTTACAGGGATGTTGAACTGACCGTGTGACAAACCTGCTAACATTCTAGAAGCCAACGGATCAATATGATACGAGCTAGGTCAGGTTTGCAATGAAAGAAAAACAAAGAAATTTACTACTTTCCATTCAACAATTTTTCATATGTACCAATACTGGTAATCACATTTCCTACTATTACAAGACCCCAACTTCCATTCACGTGTGTATATAATTAATACATTTGTTTGAAAGTGACTTATAGGCACATGGGGCCGGGTGTTTATATTGTATATTTATTGTTTATTGTTAAATTGTTTACTTGTACACAAGTCACTATAATAAAAGATTTACTTACTTGTTCATACACATTCCAATTGCGTTTATTTAAAGAATGTCTTGATGCAAAGGTGTGTTATTCTAACGCGTATAAATGCCATCAGTCTATTGAAGTTATTGTGTAAAAGGAAAAAAAAAAAAACAAACAAAAACAAAACAAAAAAAAAAAAAAAAAACTCCTTTGAAGCCGAGACAGAAATGACATATTCCATATAAATCTGAACTGATGTCCATATCAATTTGTTTAATTTTAGCACAAAAATATAATTATATTTCTCGTAAACGGCGCAATATTTTGGATTGAAATTTTCATGAGATAATATGCTCTTTCAGATAAAGATAAAGCAAAATTTAAGAAAAAAATGAATGTGAAATGTCACTCTAAGCCCCGGTCAGGTAGGGTTCCACGTCATTGACATCTCTCCAAAAACTACGCTGCACGACTGACATTTAGGGACGTGCTCCGGTCGCGACGTAGATGTGGAATCGTGTATGTGACCGGTCTTTATCAATTTAATTTTCCTTTGTTAGCAAACTCTTTTTAAGCATGCTATTGGTTTCCTTTGAAACATTTTCTCCCGATAAGTATTTGTCATACATGCATTTTGTTCTGCCGTTGTCATTTTTGTATTTATAAATTCATAATTTAGGCAATTATATCTTTTGTATGTATTCTTTTTATATTTTCCTCGACTTCAATTTTGAACTCAACAAAGTCAAAGGTTGGGTAAAATGAGATCGTAATTCATAATGGTGTGCATTTCTTATCTATGTTCATTAAATTATTTTTGTCATCAATTCCTTTATCATATGCAAGGGGACCCATTACACAGTTGCACAGTGACGCCTTTTGAGTCCCCCACAAGAAATGCCCTGGGAAAACATTCTGGAAAATGAAGAAATTGCTTGTGTCAAGCAATTTCTTCATTTTCCAAAATGCTTTCTGACCCTAAATAGAAAGTATTTTAAATTTTCATCACCTTGGAATTGTGGTCTGCACCGACTTTCATATTGGAACAGTCCAATATGTTGCCATGATCTGGTAAAAGGTTAAACGACAAAAGAAATAAAAAGGTTCCATTTAGAAAGCTGCTGCAGATGGCATCCTGAAGGTCGCCAACGACCTAAGGAAGTTCAACCTGACATCAGGATAGAGAATTTTAATCGTGAAAGTTGGAAATCTTGTCGTCTGCAACACCTTGGTTTTTGTAGTAGTCATTTTTATCGCCCAGAAAAGTTTTATATGCTGATAATTTCAATATATAAATTGCAATTTACGCATAACCTTGAAAGCCATGGTACCTTTGGTATAAAAAAGTTAAAAGCTACATTAAATTTGATTTAAATCAAATAAAGTATGTCCAAAATCAAATCGAAATAATAACAACTATTTACGTATAAAACAAAAGGTTTTATGCAGCATCAACCCTTAACTAATGGTACCATTTTTTGGAAAAAAATGTTGAAAGCGATATTTAACTCGTTTTCAAACAAAATGCAGGGTCAAAATCAATCTTACATAATTACAGCTATTCAAGTAGAGAGTCCCCACCGGGTAAGATAAATATTTGATAAGACTGATCTAAGTATTCACAATTGGCTCGAGTATGATGATAGGGGTCTTATGGCGTCTGGGGTGAATTTATATAAGTAGAAAAGCCTTAGCATGGAACCGCACTTCAGAATTAAACATATGCAGAAAGTCGACCAATTTCGGAAAGTTCTGTCTATAAATGGCGCGACCCTTTTTAATTCAGGTCTCACAATTTGGGCCTCGTCTTCAAAGTGGGTCAAGGTCCTTCCTCAATAAATAATCATTAAATGTGATTATAAATTTAATAATTTTGAAAAATTATGATACAACATGACAAAAAAGTGCCAGAAACATTTAATGAAAAGAAGTCGGTCAATCATAAACATAAAAACATGTGAAATATTTCATCGTGAGAATAAATATCTATCTGTCTATGTTTTTTACTGCTTCTCCTGGGCAGAAATTAAAAAGAGAACTGTCCATCTGATTAAAGTCCGATGTTATTTTTATAGTAAAATCTGACATGCATCGTTAATGGGTCATCTTCAAATATTCAACGGCATTTTCTTCTGACCAAATACACGCTTACAAGATTCTGAAATTGATTGAAATTGAAAACTCCAAAATAATGCAATGCACTACACAACAATGCAAACTCTGACTGTCTCCATTTTGTTCTGATCCCTGAAATAATCTAGCATGCGTCCAAAAGACAATACAAAAATTAAGGTCCTTCCATATTTAAGCTAGTGCAAACATTCATTTGGATACAGATAGACATTGTGCTCAATAATAATATAGGAAATTTCAGTGGCGGATCCAGGATTTCTGTGAAGGGGGTTCGGACATTCAAAATGGGGGTTCGGACATACAAAGGGGGGTTCGTTATCCTAGTTTTAGGCAATTTTGACTGAATTTCTGCATGAAAATGAAATAATCAGGCTGCAGAGGGGGGTTCGTTCGAACCCCCTGAACCCCCCTCTGGATCCGCCACTGGGAATAGAAAATCAAGATGAGGCAAAATGAGAAAATGCTTTTTTGTTTTGCCTCAATATTTTCAAAATCGTATTCTATCAGGGACGTCAAAATCAGGCCCTTAGTGGGACAGGATTAATATGAAACGATTTTATTCAATGAACAGTGACGTAATTTCGGACAAACAATAGTAGGCCTATTTCGTAGGTGTTGTTATAAAATTTCGTAACTACGAAACAAGCCGTAATTACGAGTTTTCAAACAACACCGACGGTTTTATCAAAACATAGGGCTAAACCCGACCTATTTTTAAGCTAGAAACATTTTGCTATTGAAGTGGCAGTGCCGTCTCCGTCTGTCACGGCGATATCCTCGTTTTTGCCCTGCCCTTGAATCAACATTGAAATCGTGTACGTTAACGTGATCAATTAACGATCATTGATCTGTATATTTTTTGTGTAATTTGAGTAAGTTTCTTTTTCTGTAAAAAGGCAGCCTATTATTCAGAGAGCAAAAGTTTCTTTTCTGGCCAGTCTTGTCACTATTTAAATTTTTGGTCCGGAAGCAAGCAAAAAGGATATCAAGTGATCGATGCAAAATATGTTCTGATACTTCACAAATGATATGCCGCGAATCCATAAATGTTGATAAAGATTGAATTTGTATGCGATTAAGCACAGAACATATTGAAGTAAAAGGAGAAAATGCTCATTATCATTTCTCCTTTTGCCTCAATATTTTTTCAAATCATCTCTATTATGGACGTCAAAACCAGGTATCGTTTGAGATATAGTAAATTATCTTCTTTATTCTCTTATAAATGTATATTGGTTAAGATCTACCCCTAATGGGAATCGCACGACGTCCGCATTATTCGGGCGACGTCGAAAACATTCGGCGGTGCAACTTTTCACCGCCGAATGTTTACGACCGCGCCCGAATAAGTTCGGATACGCGAAAAAATTCGAGTTTTATAAATCTAAAAAATGACCACATTACGGATATTCTACTTTCTATCCCAAACGACAAAATTTGGATCTGTCGAAATTCAAAGGTGTCACAGACGGAAAAATTGAGCTGTCTATCAGAATGGAAATTCTCTTAGTTATGAAGAGTACAGTATATTGAGGAAAAGGTAGACAATGCTGGCCATCAGCATTTTCTTCCTTTTCTTCAATATTTTCCTATGCTTTTTAATAAACTTAGATGTGTCAAAATGTATATGTTTGAGGTAGTCCCTTTCAAAAGCTGCAATAGATGACAAAATTGATGTTGAAAAGGAAGAGATTTGCGTACAATTTAGCGCAGAAAATATTGAGACAAAAGGAGAAACTGCTAGTTATCAGCATTTTCTTCCTTTTCTTCAATATTTTCCTAAGCATTTTAACTTAGATCTGTCAAAATCCGTCATATTATCAGTGTTTGGGAAAAGGTTAATTATACTTTTCTCGCCTTGACTTGATGACCTTTTATTAGGTTAGACTAAGTGAACTTTTCATTTTTTTAAATGCATAATTATAAATCAATTTGAAACATTTCTCTATTAATATAACAGTTTCGAATATTCGAAATAAGAAAATGATATACATTTTGAGCAGTTTAAGGGCTATGTTATTATACAGAATATTCGACTTAAGGTTTACAGACCCTGAAAAAATCACCACTTTCTAGCCATACCAAATGCATCAAATTACACACACTTTTAAATACACTTCACATAAGTTGATTCACCGTGCCTGATTTCAAGATTATATTTTAAGAAGAAAATAATTTACAAATATTATTTAACTCTATATTCATATGCAAGGGAGATAATTTTGAACATTTTTGTCAAATATTTCCATAAGTATGCATTAATTCAAAATTCTAAACCGTACAAAATGCTTATGTTTGTATTTGGAATGGAAATGTAACACAGTTTAGGAATTATTTGCACTTTTCAATTTTCGCCTCTGGCTTTTTGGTGCTTTTGAGGGATTGGATACCTTAATGAGCAGTTTGCATAACAAAGTAAATTAAAACCACAGAAGACCCAATTTGATAATGTAATTTTATGATTAAAATAAAGAAGATGGCCCCTTACTGTTGCCTGTCAGATTTTAATGTAAACTAACACTGGGTTTTGAGGTAACACCTGGGTACTGCACTTCCTGTATAATCGTTATATTTCGACTTATTTCGTGACGTTCGTCAGTCCTAGCATTTTAAAAGTACCGTTAGATGCAACATGGTCTGTTTCCGTAAAAGCGGAAATAAATGAGCATGGTCATATTTTCAGATTTCCGGGGAATATTCTAACTTATTTTTGTGAAAAAGTTTCTCAATTGTATAAAGAGTAGGCAAACCCCTCCCCTCCCCCCCCCCCCCCAAAAAAAAAAAAAAAAAAAAATCAAAATTTGAGAGCAATGAAAATTACTTCCCTTTAAATCGTCTATTCGTTCCATAACGGGTCACATAGCCCATTACCCAGGCCTTACCTTAATCAGATTGTAGTAGACCACAGTAAAAGACGCTTTGTTTGATCTCAAGCGTGTTCATATCTAGGAATCGGGTGGTCGCCGCGACGTAAATGTACCAGATATTCAATCATAATTTCAAATTTGGGTCATTGTAGCAGTCAGTTTGCATACACCTACCCCAAACAATAGCATTTTCGTTAAAGAAAAAAATATGATAGCTCTCAGTTAACGAAAGATTGGACAGACTATCTGTTTAGTTGATAAAGTTAGGCCATATTTTGTGATAGCGAGTGCCTGGTGGGACTGAATGAATAGAAATCCCTCCAGTAATTTAAAGGTTCATTAGGGGCCGGAAGTCAGAATATAGACCCCTATGGCACTTAGGGCCTACTATGTGAAACTGATCTGAATCCATCTTTGCATTAAGGTTTACAGACCCTAAAAGTTGCCACTTTCTAGCCATACGAACTGCATCTAATTACACGCACTTGTAAAAACACTTCAAATAAGTTGATTCACCGTGCATGATTTCAAGGTTATGCTTCAAGAAGAAAAACATACAAATATTATTTTACTCTGTCTTCATATGCAAGGGAGGTAATTTTGAACAGTTTCACCAAATATTTCCATAAGTATGCATCCATTCAAAATTCTAAACCGTACAAAATGCTTATATTTGTATTTGGAATGGAACTGTAACACAGTTTAGGAATTTTCAAATTTCGCCTCGGGCTCTTTAGTACTAATGATGGGCTGCATACCGTAATATCATTTCTGTAAGAACTTGGATCTATCTTAACCCATTACCACACAATGACTCTTTTTGACTCCTTACAAGATAATGGATTTGGAAAACATGTGGGAAATGAAGAAATTGCTTGTGACAAGCAATTTCTTCATTTCCCACAATGTTTCCATCCACAAAGACCTAAGAATTAAAAATCATTCATGTGAAATTGTCGTCTGCATGATCTTTCAATTTGGACTGCTCTAAATTACTGTCGTTTGGTAATGGGCTGAAGGGTCTTTCTGAAAGTGAAAACCAACATTAATCAATATTAGATTAACATAAATGCATGCTGCATGATGTTGTCCAAAAATGCTGAATTATTTTTTTTTATTTCACATGAAAGATGTGGGGAAAATTCGCTTTAGCTGACAATGGCCAGGACAGGGAATTTATCCTCTCCCCCATCAAACCCCCCCCCCCCCCCCCCCCCACACACACACACACACACACACCCCTTCATAAATTGCTTCCAATGGACTTGCAAATGACGAAAAGACTTTTTTCAAGATCATAGATATATAATTATCTAAATTTTCATTTTCAAAGCAAAATTCGATTTGTTTTTTGAACGCGATAAACCAAAACCTACAAAGGGAAATAAGTCTTGTCCAAACACATTTTTTCAATCACAAGAGTTGTCTTTCGTGAAATAAATGTTGCCAATGATTCATAAGACAAAACTTTTCGACTTAAAGTATCCATGTTTTCTTTTTTTACAACAATTTTATAAGGATGTAAAAGAGTGATAATGATACTGCACCAGTTTTGTTTTGTTTTTCTTTTGTGCAATATTCACTGGTGGTGAACTATGCCAAAGCGAGGGACGTTTTTTCGCGAACAATGTATTCCGTCGGTGTTGTTATAAAATATCGTAACTACGGCTTCTATAAAGCCGTACTTACGAGATTTTATAACAACACAGACGGTTTGTCAATACATATCGGTAATCCCGGTCTATTTTAGAACAAATTCATTGTTATTAGAAAAACTATCCAATCAGATCTTTGAACTCACATTTAAACGCAAAATATTTGTACCTTGTTGTAGCGAAAAACGTCCCTCGCTTTGGCCGAGTTCACCACCAGTGATAATGATACTGGACCAGTTTTGTTTTTGTTTTTCTTTCGTGCAATATTAGTTTCATATTGTTTACAAGTTGGGTCAAATTGCGTCGCTTTTCATCGAAAACACGAAACATGTAACTGTAGCTTATAATAAACTGCAGTTACAAGGTTTCTGAAGCAAACCGGCGACCATAATATATTTTTAAAATTATTTTCTTTCTTTTTTTGAAATCTCACACGCTAGAACTACGGACAATGCACTCGCCTGACCAAATATTCCATCGTGTTGATTCGTCGAATTTTCAGTTTCATAAGCTAATGGGAAGCTGAGGTTGGTTTCCTGAAATCAAAAGAATTTGGGAGTCTAAGTTGTCATGTAAATCCCCCCCTTTCTATCCGTTTCGGTATATAAATCTTTTCACTAACAATACATTGTGTTATTGTCTCTTACAGAAATATACCGAGAAAACATTGAGAAAGAAGAAGAAAATACTGCCAATTAGTTGTTTTGGGGATGGGTGGGGTATGGTAATGGAGGTGGTGGTAGATGGGGTTCAATATTTTCTTTGCTATATTCAACTCAAATTCCATATCATATCCATTTTGTCATTTTATCTGCAACACTTTTCGGTCGGAACTTTTTTAAATGCCTGCCATTTGGGATAGGGTTAAAAAGACATCTTCCCTTTTGTTTCAATTTCTCCAAAAGCCTTATTAATTGAAGCTGTGTAAACAAGGGGAAAAAGAAGATTTGAACCATCGCATGCAAAATCACAGAGGTTTGGAGTTTGGAGTTCGCTTTTCAATTATCCACATATCGTTAGGTTTTTTTTCAACAAAAACCTCGTAACTGCAGCTCAAACAAGCTGCAATTACGACGTAGTTTTATGAAAAGCGACGATATGTTACTTTTGTAAACATTTAACTTGATATCATAAATGGACTATAGGCACTTTTGCCTCCTAATAAGAAGGTAGGGAACGATTTTATCCTGTTAACCGTGACATAATTTCGGACAAACATAAAGATTTTCGATGGTGTTGTTATAAAATCTCGTAACTACGGCTTGATCCAAGCCGTAGTAACGAGATTTTGTAACGACACCGACGGTTTATCATAATATAACCATAAAGCAAGTCTATTTTTTGCATAAAATTCACTGCTTTTGATATTGTGCACTTATTGCCTGATTTGTTCAGAAACCGGAAGTTTTATCAAGTCACTTTAATTGTTACATGACACATTTATGATAAAATCGTGAAGTTGTAAATTTTTGAAAATCACAACATAACTATTTTCAAAATTGACTTATTGCACTTGTGTATATAGCTCACACTTAATGACCTGCAGAGCATATTTAGCTAATACAAAAGGAATAAAGCACAAATTGTGTCTGGACCAATATTTTATCTCGAATTTTCTGCGGTGTTCGAAGAGGTCAATGCCCTAGAGAAATCGATGTTTGACTGTAACTAGAATTGCTCTGCCAGTTCATTTATTGTAAGCCATATAATGTGCAAAAATCACCATTTGAAGCAACCGATAAGAAGGGGTGTGGGGATGCGGATGATTCCTATCTTTTTTAAAAATCAAATCAAAACCCCATGATGTGGGTACTCATTTGAATCGTCTAATAACAGAGTTTTGCGAATTGTGAATGAAATGTTGCAATTTGAAAAGCCATAACCCCGTCGTATCTGTATATCTGACTGTTTGCATATGACTTGCTTTCCCATGCAGTTTCGTTATATTTTTTTATCATGGCATTTGCCTGACTGGAGCAAGATCCCTAAAGGTAGCCTACTAGAGACTGTCATGGTTTCACACCATGGTTTAACAGTTTGTGAAGTTCCGTGGGGAATCAAGCGTCACAGCAGTTTCAGAAAATCGCCAATAATAATTATTTTTTAAATTTATTTTTAATTTTATAAACGCCAAATTTTTTAGGGTGATCAAATTTGAAAGCCGCTTTAAACGACAAAATAGATGTTGCTAAAGATAAGATTCATGTAAAAGTAGTGCTGGTTATCAGCAGTTTCTTCTTTTGTCTCAATGTTTTCTCAAGTTTTCTATTAGGGACGTCAAAACCAGGTCTTGTTTGTGAAAGGGTTGATGATATACCAATTTGAGTTTGGTTTAAATTAGAACAGGTGCAAAAACGCCATGAGTTAGATGGATGTTATGGATATTTTAAAAATCAGTTGGTAAAAAGTTATTGACGATCAACCTTAAGTTAGTTGTCAATAACCTTTTTGTCGGCTGATTTCTGAAAAAAATATATTTCACATTCAGTAAACCACTTGTGTTTTCCGGCCTTCTCTGATTCAAAGCTTATAAATTCGATCGGTCATATATTAAAAGAAAAATATCGAAAATGTTGGCCTTGTGTTTTATTTCTAATCTGTTTTACTGCGATTTGTGCATCTACACGACAACAGCAGTCTTTAAGTTGGGACCTTTCCATCACTTTGTCCTCGTTTGAGAGACTTACCTTAAGGTAGTCTACCCTGATGAGATTCAAACGACGTTAGAAACATTCGGACAATGTCGTAAACATCGCCCTATTAGATTCGGATGAAAAATTACTCCGCACGAAAAACTCCGACTTCGTCTGAACCTCTTTAGGGGTTGACTACCTTATTCATCATTTTCAACGATCGTTTTAAAATTCATAACGTCGTCGTCTGCAGATGTTCTCAATTTGGACAAGATGACACTATATTATCGTATGTTTGGAGTAAAGTTTCGTCTGTTTTGGACCTGTTGGAGCATTTCAAAGCTTCCTGGTCTATATATAGTCATACATATGTAGTGGGTAATTTAGGTTTCTCCCGTCAAACTTGCTAGTTTATCACGGTGAATTGCATACTCTATTTTATTTTAAACGTGTGTCTAGTTGTCCGAAATGTGAATGTTAAAATAAAGTGAACAAACTTGTTGTATTTTGATGACAAATTTGTGCTATTTTTTAAAATTTAATTTAGTAATATATCTTTTAGTGTTATATTCAGTGATACTTAGGATGCAAACAGCTATTCAAAACATTGGAATGCCTGACTGCAACCAGCACTTATGAACGATCTATTGAAATACATACATGTTAAGGTAAGATATTGATGTACATTTGTGTTTGAATTTTATGTTTTTATCCTTGCAGCATCGGTCATTTTCAAAAGTAGCACATACTTTTCGCTGTTTACTGCTTTCAAGTATAGATGTATTTAGAATGTCGTTGCCTTTTGCAAAACATTGTTTACATAAAGGTAAGGAATTCGCTGATCAGCATTTTCTCATAATCCCTTATCAGGCACGTAGGAAGCAATTTCATATTGGGGGGGCTAAAGCCTTTGTCCTGAATATTGGGGGGGGGGGGCTAATTTGGATTTTCCCAAAATTTTCAGTGTAAAATTAAGAATATTTGGCATTTTTGGCCAACATTGGGGGGGGGGGGCTTAGCCCCGTCCTAGCCCCCCTGTTCCTACGGGCCTGCTTATCATTTAATAATTATGCTGTTCGTACATTTTTTTTTGTTATTTCGGCACCGCATATATCATGCTTTCTTCAGAAGATTCCATTTTTTTTTAAATAAGTCTTTATTTCTTTTTTCTAGGCAAAGAGTTATACTTTAAATCATTTCCCGAATGGCAAAATATAGCAGTATATTTCTAAAGATATTACAGGCGTAAGAAAAGATGTCGAAAAACATTAGATTTGTGTAAGATATAGCATTGAAAATATTGAGACAACAAGGTGTCAAAATGTCACAAGATACGCCCGTAACACTGCTTTATGTTAACAGGGGAGCAGGTTGGTAAAAGTTTCATGGTCCTAGCTATTATACTTTTGGAGATATGCCCTGGACAAAAATGAAGTATGAAAAATAACAAAGGGCAATAACTAAAAGAATAGGCCAGGTAGAATTATGGTTCTTTTGACCTGCACTCCCCTTTGATGAGATCTATACACCCATGAAGTTTCGTGATCCTAGCAATTATACTTTTAGATATACTCCGGACAAGATTCAAGTATGAAAAACAACAAAGGGCAATAACTCAAAAAATAAGCCAGGTAGAGTTATGGTTCTTGTGCACTGCACTCCCCCTTGGCGAGATCTATACACCCATAAAGTTTCGTGATCCTAGCTATTATACCTTTAGAGATACACTCTGAACAAGATTCAAGTATGAAAAACAACAAAGGGCAATAACTCAAAAAATAGGCCAGGTAGAGTTATGGTTCTTGCGCACTGCACTCCCCCTTGGTGAGATCTACATGTATACACCCATGAAGTTTCATGATCCTAGCTATTATACTTTTAGAGATACACTCCGGACAAGATTCAAGTATGAATCAAAGCGCTGAAAGCGCTGAAGGCCTTGAAGAATTTGAACACATGCAGATTATTGGTATGAGAAAGTTTGAATATTCTTTAACTTCAGCAATAATCAAAGCACTGAAAGAGCTGTAGGCCTGGAAAGTGTACGAAAAATAACAAGAGTAATATTTTAATCTTTTATATTTTTTTGAAGAAGTTTCGAACAAATTTGAACACATGCAGATTTTTGGTATAAAACAAAAGTAAAATGAACAGAAATCATCTGTATGGTATGAAACAAAAGTAAAATGAACAGAAATCATCTGTACTGGATGGCCACTAGAATCATGGGGGGCAAATTATCAAGGATCAGGTAAGAAGGATTTCGCTTGCAGATTTATCCATTTTATTTATTGCATGATCAATTCCTGTCCAAATTGTGTTAACAATAAATCTGCGACCAAAAGCGGTCTTAAGACCGTGAATAATTTGGGCCCTGCCCCCTGGTTAATAAATCATCGAAACACAATAGCATATTATCAGAACATTATATAAAAATAAGTGCATGTCGTTCTTTAAACCCTTTATCATTCCATTACCAAACGGCAAAATTTTAGACTTGTCCAAATTCAAAGATGTTGCAGACGACAATTTCAAGTAATTACTAAATATAATTTCACATTTTTTCACAATGTTTTTCAAACCCATTATCTCTAGGGGAGTCAAAATGTGGGAATGGGTTAATAAATCTGTTATTATTTTGCTGCTGAAGCTAGAAGTTTTTGAAATTTCCCTTTATGGGCATTTTCTTTTGTTGAAAAAGACATGTTTTGGTTAAATTTCAATTATAACATGCAAGTCAAAACATATAAGAGAACATGAAATATCATGGAAACACAATAGCAAATTATCTTGACATTATATAAAAGTATGCGAGCAAAACTAATTATATATACAAGAGGGCCATGATGGCCCTATTGAGCTCACCTGAGTTTCCGATTCTACAGACAAGTATAGTCTGGTCTTGGATTGGATACAGTTTGGTAGGTCATTTATATAGACTAAGAAAAGATAATAAAAGACATGGACAGAGCACTGAACCCTGGGGTACGCCTAAGAGAACGGGTAGAGTAGTTCATGAGTGATCATCAATACCTACTCTTTGAGAACGACCCTTTTAGAAGGATTATATCCATCTTGAGATCAGTGGAAGGACACCCAGCTTATTCAATTTGGATATCTAATTGCTGTGATCAACCTTCTTCTTCTTCTGGTTTAGGTCAGGTTTTCAAAGAATGTATATTTGACCTACGATGAGATGAGACAATCACCTCTTCCATTGGTTATGTACAGCTAAAAGTCTATACGGTACAGTTAAAACTATGTACATCCATCAACCGGTTACTTGCTACTGGGTAGGGCCGCAGCATGCTGTGGTAGGGCGACCCTGAGCCCCTGAGCGTAGAAGCATCTGAGACGGCTATAGGAAGGTGGTTCCAAATCAAATGCCTTACTAAAATCCATTTCAAGTATATATCCGCTTGTTGAACATTTTCAAGATTGTCGTATGCTTCTTGGGTAAGGCTAATCGATTGAGATTCACAGGTATGTTTTGCTCTGAAGCCATGCTGGTACTGGCTAAGTAGATTATTCTTATCAAAGTGGCCCATGATGTTTGTTATCAGGATGCGCGCCATAATTGTTGATGCTATGCAGGTTAAAGAGATTGGCCTATAGTTGCTGCTTTATACTTTGGACAGCTTTTTATAGACGGGTGCTACTGTTTTACTTCTCTTATCTTTGGGGACAATACCTGATTCTAGAGAAAGATTGGAGATGACCTTGACAATATATCAACTGTATATCTTGTAACATTTCTTTACACCTCTGGTAAAATATGTTTTTGGAAAACAATGCGGCATAATTAGAAAATGTACGTTCTGCTCAGTATTTTTTTGTGCTATATTGAGCACAATTTCCAAATTTATTAATGCCCATTATGTCGTCAGCATTAGCTTTGGAATTTGACAAGTCAAAAGTTTTTACATTTTGGAATGGGTGAGATAATGGTAAATTCCATATTTTATATCTTGTTCAAACAATCAAGATGAAGTAATGGATTGAATAACGATTTATTAAATGAAGTTAAATCATTGCCGACAAATCGTGATGTTATTTCTATATATCTTCACAATATATCATTTAGAACCTTATTAAATCATGAATCTGCCTATTAAAACATAACTATCTAACACATACAAATACATAGATATATAAATAACACAGTTTTAAAACAGATTAAAGAATAACAAATCGTTACTATTACCTACGGTATTTGAAAACCAAATATTTCAAGTGTGTATCGGTAATCACTGACGCGTTCCGTGTGTTCCGGTAATTACTATGCGTTCCATGGTGTTCCGGTATTTCTATGGACCCAATAGTTCCTTCGCGGGGGAAAAACGAACATTTACGGACAATTTTGCAATGAACGAGTTTCTTTAAATATTAGAGGAACGTCGGGTACTTTCGGACAGTTAAGCGATCGCCAGCCATTATTTAGATAGGTGAAGACAAAAACTGTATCTTATGTCACAATCAGAAAATTCTAAGCCTTTTCCTCGGCATCGGTAATGAGAAGTATGTATTAAGCGTATAAAACCGGGTACCATAAGGAAAACAAAAAGAGTCATCAACGACAGGTTATTTCGGACACATCGGGTCTGATCGGACAGGCCGATAATCGAGCTAGATTTATTTCAAATAATTATGTTTGCACTTTTACGTAATTAATTTGGAACAATCTAAAATTTTGTTTGGAAAGGTTTTAGGTAAGATAAAATACAAATGAACGATCTAAGATATTTATTTGCATCAAGTATTTCATAAAAAAAATAAAAAATATACGCTGATGACTGGATTTGAACGTCGGTCCCCCGATTTCTGAGACTTCAACATTACCGCTCGACCACTGAACTGGCTGATCAGAATGTGACATAATTAATATATAAAATCATTATTTGTCCGGTTAGACCCGACGTATCAGTTTTCCTTCTATTCGGGTCAGATCGGACACCATTTTATTTCCGAAAATAACTAATATTTCTATCATCGACAGGTAAAAACCTCTCGAAAACCTTTTAATCTTCTTTTTAAACCAGACTAAAAAAGATTTAATCGCAATAATACATCGTCATAATCTTGCGTCTGCAGGGTTTCTATATTTAGATATTGCTTACGAACCTCTACGGAAATTTTGATTCGGGGAAAACCCACTAAACGTTGAGTATTGGCGGCGAATGGATCCGCGCATAATATTATGTTGCAATCGATTTCTTGATTGTAAATATTTTACGATTTTAAATGCCTTTACTACTATCAACGTATGTATTTACTTCTTTTGTAATGTACATGGGTCGAAATTTACAAAATCTACATAAAGAAACTTAGATCTAATCCAGTTCCGATTTACTTTTCATCGCGCAAGAACACTATCTATCTGCGTTCAACGTTTTCACAAGATAAATTCTGCACGCCCTGAGAAAAATGACATGCTAAATTTGGCCTCTTCAAGGCCAAAAACAACAAAGGGAAATAACTAAAAAAATAAGCCAGGTTAGAGTTATGGTTCTTGTGCACTACACTCCGTAATGATGAGAAGAATATAACTGTAAAGTTTAAAGTCAATCTGACTTAAGGTGACAGAGTTATGCTCCGGACAAAGAAGTGGACGCCGCCAGACGCCAGGACGCCCGGACACCCGGACGCGCGGACGCCCGGACGCCGGACGTCACGGGTGATCCCATAATACGTCCCGTCTTCAACGGGCGTATAAAAAGAGAAAATGGCGATAATCAGTCTTCTTTTGTCTGAATGCTTTCCAAATTAAACTTTCCTACAAAAGGACGTCAAAACAAGGCCTTGTTTGGGACTGTCAATATGTATCAATTAATAAAAGTAATTGATTCGTTTTTGTGAAAATAACGGATAGGTATTTCGATTGTCATATAGAAATGTACCTTTAGTATATCGACGGCTACGTTCGAATTTGCCGTAACGACAGCTGTAAAAAGCTATATTTACGGCGTTTTCGAATGAAACGACAATACGCACTTCTTTTGTGCGAAAGGGGCAGTGCTTAAATAACACTTATTTCGTCTCAATGTTTCCTCCGAAATACTAGACGAAACTCCTATACTGTGTATTAATTCAGAATTTGGTTTTGCGTTTGCACATGTTGCAGCAACTTTCAAATTTGATTATCCCCATCTTTCCGTCATTTGGAAATAATTGTTTATAAGAGTCGTTTTCAAAATTCGCAGGTTTTCTTGTCCACGGGTATATTGTACATTTAACTGATAAAACAAACATTTACATGTATATAAAATATACAAATACTAACAAAACATTTTAATTTACTTTTACTTTGTTTTATTTTACCCTTTCCCAAACAAGACCTGGATTTGACGCCCCTAATTGAATGGGCTTGGGAAAACATTGAGGCAAATGAAGAAACTGCTGATAATCAGCAGTTTCTCCTTTTGTCTCAATATTTTCTATTCCACATTTTACACAAATCATATCTTTAATAACATCTATTTTGTCATTTGTGGCAGTTTCTGAAGTGGATCACCCTAAAATTTGGCCGTTTAGGAAAGGGTTAAAGAGACGTCACATTCACAAATTTCATTTTTACAGTATGTCTTGATGTCAAGATTGGTTATTCTAATGCGTAAATACTCTCTTACGAACAGAGCGTATTCTCCCTACATTCCATTTCGATAGAATACTTGATGGTTTAATCAATAGAGCTCGGCATGGAGAGTAATGCGTAAAATGCTATCAGTTGTTTGAAATTGGTGCTGAAAAGCGAGAAACGTCTATTTCTTGTAAACGACGCAATACTTTGGCTTGAGATTTTCATAATTTTCAAGAATCTATGTTCTTTCAGATAAGGAAAAAAATACAAAAAAAAATATCTGTAAAATGTCCCTTTAAGTCATGTTCAAATTAAATTACCTTATTAAATTTTCTTTGTCGTTTGGGAAAGGACTGGTTAAATAGATAATTATGGATTGAGTATTATGCACATTACAATTGATTAATTGGATAAGGGCCAGACTAGAAAATTAATATCTTCCTTAAACCCTTTACCAAATGGCCAAAGTTTGAATGTTTCAATTTGAAAGCTGCTGCAGACGACAAAATAAATGTTGATTAAGATAAGATTAAACATTTTGTGTATAATATAGATCAGAAAATAATGGGATAATAGGATAATCAGCAGTTTCGTCTTTTGTCTTGATGTTTTCCCAAGTCTTGCTTAAGAAAGGTTAATCTTGAAAGTTACTTCAAACAAGTTCATTAGTGTTCCTAAAGGTACAAATTGTGCATGATATAGGCCAGAAAACTTGGAAGCAAAAGGAGAAAATGCTGGTCACCAGCATTTTCTTCTTTTGTCTCAAAGTTTTCCAAAGGTTGTTTTAATTGGGGACGTAAAGACAGGTCTTGCTTAGTAAAGGTTTAAACCCATTATCAATGTCATTAACAATAAGGCATTGTACAAATCCAAAGATAGTCAGAATAGATTTCACAAAAATGCCGGATATTTAATTTAAACGAAAAATTGCTGAAAAAGATACTAGTACATGTATAAACAATCAGCAAATTTTTGTGTGTTTTTTCCCGAAACTTGATTTTCTCTGTAAAAAGGCCATTAAATGCACCAATTGTTCAGAGAAGGGTTTATATATATGTTATCAAATTTTATGATCTCCATTGATACACATATAAGTACGCCAGTTTTATAAAAAATGATGAGGTTCGAAATGATCAGTCAAGACAAATTTACATTTCTTTGAAATCTTCCCATCAAGACTATTCAAATGAGGACACACAATATAGGATTTGGATTTGAAATGATGAATGTACAATGTCTTTACCATTTATCTTTAAAGTGACATTTCACATTTATTTCATTTTTTGAAAAGTATGTCTTGATGCAAAGATTGTTTATTCTAATAGATAGAAATGCTATCAGTTTTTTAAGTTGTTATTTATAAGCGAAAAATATGTCTTTAAAGTTGAGACAGAAATGACAAATTCTATATAAATCTGAACTGTTGTCCACAACAGTTTGCTTAATTTAAGCACAAAAATGTATATTTCTCGTAAACAGTTCAATGTTTGGGCTTGAAATTTTCAGAATTTTCATAAGAAAAGATGCTCTTTCAGATAAAATAAAAGTAAAATTTATGTAAAAATAATAGTGAAATATCACTTTAATGTCTTTGCCATATCTTATCTTATGCCATGTAACAATACGGGTCGTAGGCCTACTGATAAAATGCAAAAAGTGACAATATGACAGGGGTGAAAACTATCGAACGTAGCCAGTCTGCGTAGTCCGCGAAGACAGACTAGAGTATATTTTTTCCGCTCTAAAATGATGTTTGCACTGTATATCAGCATAATTCTTTTGACTCAATGTTACGTCAGGCTTTATTAATCCTATCCCAAACAAGACCAGTTTTGACGTACTAGATATGGCTTGGGAAAACATAAATACAAAAGAAGAAACTGCTGATAACCAGCAGTTTCTCCTTTTGTCTCAATATTTTCTGTGCTAAAATATCTACAGATCCTCTGTTTATCAACAACCATTTTGTCGCCTGCGGCAGCTTTGAATTTGGACCACCCTATTTTTTTTCGTTTGGGAAAAAGTTAAGAATAAGGTATTGTTTAGGGCAGGGAAACAATAAGAATGGTATCTTTAATCCATTTCCCACACTACACGGTCTTATTCTTGTCCAAATTCAACACAGTTGCTGTTAACAAAGAAAAAAAGCGAAGATGATGTGATTTTCTATTTGAAATGCACTGTTTGAGAAATGGCTTAACCTAAACAATAGGACAAAGTTAACGTTTTTCTAAACAAGACATGATTTTGAAGTTTTTGTTAAAAAGAAATTATAAAGTATTTGTGCAAAAGAATTTAAAAATAGCGACAGAACACATTTTTTAATAGTGCATCAGTACTTTACTTTGCTGTTTTTTTATTGCTTATTGTAATTGACAACAAACCGTCTATTTATCAACATCCATTTTTGTCTGCGGTCCAAAAAGTTGTTTTGGGGGAAAGGGTTAGTTGTAAGACAATAGAACAAGTTTAAGTTAAAGAAGTTAACCTAGATAGTAAATAAAATGCTCTTGAAAACGTGAATGCCCATAATCTTATTAAAGTATGTGGAACAGCGTCCGAACCCTTTCCCAAACAAGACATGGTTTTGACGTCTCTATTAGAAAAGGATTGGTAAAACATTGAGACAAAAGAAGAAACTGCTGATAACCAGCGACAGAACCAGCAGTTTCCTCTTTTGTCTTAATATTTTCTGTGATATATTGTGCATAAGTGCTTTCCTTTTTAATATCAACAGCTTTTAAATAGGTCCATCCTAAAATTTTGTTATTTGAGAAAAGGTTAAAGGAACATTTCATCCCCATTTTAATTTTTCAAAGTATGTCTTAATGCCAAGATTGGTTATTCTAATGAATGTAAATGCTATCAGTTTTTTAAACTTGTTGCTGATAAGCGAAAAACACGACTTTTAAGTGGAGACAGATACGACAAATTCCATGTACATCTAAACTGTTGTGGACAACAATATGTAAAATTTTAATACAAAAATATATATTTCTCACAAATGGCACAATATTTTGGCTTGAAATTTTCAGAACTTTCATATGAAAAATATGGTCTTTCAGATAAAAATAAATGTAAAATTTATCATAAAAAATACATTGTATGAAATGTCACTTTAAGCATGCCCTAAACTATAAGATTTTGACTGCTTCAAGCTGTAAAATTTTAGACAGCGCCAATCTGAAAGCTGCTGCTGAAGATGGCAAAATAGATGTTTTACGAAGAAAACGTGGCTGGGCTTCAACGTAGAACAGAGGGCATTGAGATAAAAGGAGTTAAGGTTTGGAAAACTTTGAGACAAAAGAAGAAAAATGATCGTTCAAGTAACCCGTTCCCTAACAAGATCTGTATTTGACGTCCTTAGTAGAAAATGCTTGGGAAATCGATGTGACAAAAGAAGAAAATGTTGACGATCAGCATTTTCTGCTTTTGTCTCATATTTTCTGCATTGTATTAAGGTATCCGACCCCTCAAAAGCACAAAAGAGCCAGAGGCGAAATTTGAAAAGTGCAAATAATTCCGAAACTGTGTTACATTTCCATTCCAGATACAAACATAAGCATTTTGTACGGTTTAGAATTTTGAATTATTGCATACGTATGGAAATATTTGACAAAAATGTTCAAAATTACCTCCCTTGCATATGAATATAGAGTAAAATAATATAAATTATAAGTTATTTTCTTCTTGAAGCATAATCTTGAAATCTGGCACGGTGAATCAACTTATGTGAAGTGTATTTACAAGTTTGTGTAATTGGATGCATTTCGTAGGGCTAGAAAGTGGTGATTTTTTCAGGGTCTGTCAACCTTAACACTTTCCCGAACAAGACCTATTTTTGACATCCCTTTTAGAAAATGCTTGGGAAAACAATGAGACAAAAGAAGCTTCTGTCGATTTGTTTGCGGAAGCTTTCATGTTGAACCTGTTATGAATTTTGTTGTTAGGGAAAAAGGGTTAAAATAGACAACCTATGCGCTGGAATCGTACTTTTTAAGAGCACTTATCGTGTTTTTGAGCATCACAAAACAATACAGAGTATGCTTAGAGCACTAAAGTATGTTCAATAGTAGACAAGCTCTTTATGTAAAAAAAATAAAAAAAAAATAAAAAAAGAAACAAATTTTCAATCTTTTCCAAAATGCAAGTACATTAAACGTCTCTATCAGAGAAAGTCTCTTATATTGAGACAAAGAAAGGAAAGGAACTTTCCCTCGAACGTTTCCTGCTGTCTCAAAAAGTTAAAATGTCGTCTTCGAGGCCCCCGATTTTTTTACCAGTTCAATTAAACCTTTCTCAGACAATATATTTAGGGTCGTCCATTTTCAAAACTGATCAAGACTATACAAGTACAATGTAGAAATAGTGTTCCATGTAGCCTTTAACATATTGACACAATCAGATGAAGTGATGGTATTTTCTTGTTTTGTCCCATTCTTTTCTAAATCTCTTTATACATTGGTAGTCAAAACCAGTACTTGTTTGGCAAAGGGTTCATCTTAATATCAATTTGAAAAACAGAAGCAATGGAATGATGCAAGAAATCTCTCTCTATAATGGGAAAAGAAAAGAAAAGGTCAAGATGCTCTCAAGACAGTTCTCTACCCTTTCTTAGCTCATTACCAAACAACAAACTTTTGGACTGTTCCAATTTGTAAGATGTTGCAGACGACAATTTCAAGTTGATGAAATTTTTGAAATTATTTCCATTTTGTGTTGGAAAATATTGTGGAAAATTTTCCACAATGTTTTCCAATGCCATTTCTTGTGGGGGATTCCAAAGGTGTCTCTGTGCAGTAATGGGTTAAAAGCTACATCGTTGAGTTTCTTATAGAAAACTGCCACGGAAAAAGACATGGATAAAATGCGAATGGTGATACATGTAATCAGCATTTTCCTTCATTTTTTCTGTTATCTACATTTTCTATTCATTTCATATTTGGGCCGGAATCTGGTAAAAGGTCCCTTACGGCATTTGAGAACAACCTGGACCCTAATCAGCCTGTACATACGCACAGTCTGATCAGCCACCATGCTGTTTTCAAATAGTATTTTAGTGATTTGTAGCAACTGTAAGAGAGTAGCATCGATCCTGATCAGACTGCTCTTATGTACACGCTGATCTGAAAAACAATAGTCTTAAATGTTTTAAAGGACGTTTTTTTCCAGATCCTGGCTCATTTAATTTGTAATCCGCATCTCCTTCCAAACACGGCTGACCTACAAGCGTGTCTTTTGGAAAAGAGTTAAAGTCTGTGAATAAACCCCGTGCATCGTAAACATTCTCTGAAGATGCACTTAAGTGATGTTTAGAGTATATGGTCAAAGTTCTAGTTTGTTGGTATTAAAACATCTCGAAAATAATTAGTTTAACCCTTTCTGTTACAGTAAAATGTTAAGGGTGGTTCTTTTTGAGGCCGATAAAGAAGACCAAATAATTATATTGTTGGCGCAAGATCGTATGGCACATGTTTTCATTTTGTATAAAAGATGAA
The DNA here is from genome assembly GCA_963680895.1 of Fragum sueziense. Taxonomy (NCBI): domain Eukaryota; kingdom Metazoa; phylum Mollusca; class Bivalvia; order Cardiida; family Cardiidae; genus Fragum; species Fragum sueziense. Next base: position 31,753,785 of record OY804592.1, read on the forward strand.
TAAATTCTTTATAAGTAGTGACGTAGACATGCTGAAAAAGGTACAGTGATAGAGCGGTCTGTTCACTGTTCACATTTTCTGCGTTTTATCGAACAATGTTTTGTTTACATTTGAACAAAACGTAAACATGTGCAATACGATCTTGCGCCAACAATAGCTATGTTGATAGAAGTTTGGCGGGAAATCACGTAACACAACGTTTTTGATGTACGAGCTTTTTTAAGCTGCAGTTTTTCTTTCAACAAATCTGTTACGTGTAATTTGATTATGACCGATTTGAACGAAAAAAAAAACTTTTGAAGCAAAGACGACTGGACAATATCAGGGTATTACCAAATACAAAGGATCTTTTATACAGCACCTGATAAAAAGTTATTGACGACCAAACAAAGTTTTTTGTTTGGTCACCAATAACTTTTTTATCAGGCGTTGTTTAAAAGATCTACCACTTCTAGGAGATCCCAGGCTTTTCCCCTTTGCTTCTCATTTTCAAATCGGTCACATTTCAATGAAATTATGAAATATTGTCTGTGATCGTTGTTGTGGCACGTGATTCCCAACCGATAAAATCTATATGGACTAATATCATTTTTCTGCATGCATGAAACTCATAAAATATTTATTGACAAAGTTTTTGACCAAATAGGGGTCTACTAGAATCCACTCTGGGCCCGTATTCACCAACGTTTCTAAATTGATTTTCTAAAGTATTACATACCAACCAATCAGAGTGGCCGAGACAAACGCAGACAAATTTGTCGGCCACCTGATTTGTTGGTATGTAATTTTACGTTAGAAAATCAATTTAGAAACGTTGGTGAATACGGGCCCTGATGTCACAAGTTATTAAGGTATTCAACCCCTAATTAGCACCAAAGAGTCAAAGGCGAAAATTGAAAAGTACCAGTAATTATTAAAGTGTGTTACATTTCCATTCCAAATACAAACATGAGCATTTGGCTTGGTTTAGACTTTTGAAACATACTTATGAAAATATTTGAGAAAAATGTTCAAAATTACCTCCTTTGCATACGAATATAGAGTTAAATAATATTTGTGAATAATTTCTTTTTGAAGCATAATCTTGAAATCAGGCATGGTGTTTCAACCTATGTGAAGTGTATTTAGAAGTGTGTGTAATTTGAAGCATTTCATATGGCTATAAAGTGGTGTTTTTAATTAGAATCTGAAATCCTTAAGTTCATCATTAATTGCGTTGACAACAAAGATGGAAAAACCCAAGTCGAAAAGAAACCCCTACATGCAATATCTGACACGGAAAGAAAATACTGTTCTGAATTGGCAGCTTGCCATCCAATCTTTTCCGAATCAAGACATTACTGATGTGGTCCAAATTTCGGTAATGTAGAGCCTACATGATCTACACATTAAAGGCGGTGTTTATCAGCCTAGGAGTCTTGGGTTCGAACCACGGCTCGACAATCGTTTTGACATTTGACATGATTAATTTTCCTCTGGTCCCCTATCGATGATTTTTTATGGATCCTTTAATTTGTGTGAGCTGTCGGTGGCTAGGAATGTAGGCTATTTTGCACCTTTGTACTGGTACAAAAAATACCGGGAAAACATTAGTATGTGTACCAGCCAACGCATATAACTATAGAAATGTCGGACGTGGCCTAAAACCTAATTAGATCATTAAAACATCGGCAAATTTGAGTTACGAAGAGCTGCGTTTAAGAAGAAATGAATTTTCAAAGTAGCATACATAATTATACTGTCTGCAAAAGCTCAAACCGTGTACTGTGGTTACTCATTTGAATCGTCTATTTCCGACAATTTAAATGAATACCCACAACATATGGTTTTATATTTTTATATGACTAAGTACGAAAGTACTTAACCCCTCTTTCCTGTTGTTCTGTTGATGAAACCATCGCGTTATTTCAAAAACCTAGTAACTGCAGCTGAAAACAAGCTGCAGTTACGAGGTTTTTAAAGTAAAGCGAATGCATGGTGTTGGTATTTGAGGAATCGCTGTCACAGTAATAAAACTTCCTGATTAACCCTTTCCTAAACAAAATCTGGTTTTGACGTCCCTGTTTGAATAGGCTTAAGAAAATATCGAGGCAAAAGGAGAAAATGCTGATGACCAGCATTTTCTCTTTTTGCCTCGATATTTTCTAAGCTTCAATGTGCACAGAGTCCCTTTCTTTTCAATTCATTCTGTCATATGTAGCAGCTTTCAAGTTGAACCGTCCTAAAATTTCGTCGTATGGGAGAAGAATAATTGGTATGACAAATTTTCGCCCCGATATTTTTGAGGGGATTTTTTTGCATGTAAGCCTACCTATTACGAAAACAAATCAATATGTAACTATGTAATTTGGGTTTACAATATCTTATATCGATGCTTTTCAACGAAAACCTCGTAACTGCAGCTTGTTTTAAGCTGCAGTTAAGATGTTTTCTTTGAAAAGCGACGATATGTTATCCGTTCCCCAGCGTTGGGGATTTTAGGGTGGAACAAATAGGGATCGATTTTATCAAGTAAACTGTGACGTAGATACGGACAAACGCATTGACATAACAGTATCTTTATAGGGATAAATTGAGCTCTTTTAACAGAATAATTAAACGCCAAAATTAATCCCCATTAACCCTTTCCCAAACAAGACCTGTTTTTGACGTCCCTAACAGAAAAGGCTTGGGAAAACTTTGAAGCAAAAGAAGAAATTGCTGATAACCAGCAGTTTCTCCTTTTGCCTCAAAATTTTCTATGTTATATTTTACACAAATTAACCTTAACCAACATCCATTTTGGCGTATTTAGTAGCTTTTGAATTGATTGAAACACCATAAATTTTTATCGTTTGGGAAATGGTTTAAAACAAATTTCTGACGACAAAATAAATGCTATAGTACTTTGAACTAGCAAACACAAAAAGAATTTTATATGATGGTAAACAAAGAGAGGGCATAATGCTATTAAATCATTGAAAGAAAATAAGAAAACGCTTGTAGTCAGTATTTTCTTTTAATCTCTCTCTACCTTTTTTAATTGTCGTTTTACAAGGACAACAAAGCTTGTTTGGTAATGAGTTAAAGGTCAAGATAGGAGCCTTAGTCATTTGAAAGGAATTAAACTTCCGTGTCTCTAAAATGCGTAATGCGTTTGCATTGTCATGCATTTAAATATAAGGAAGAGAAATGTTTCGGAAGTTTATTATGCCCCCTTTCGAAGAAAATGGGGGTATATTGTTTTGCAAGTGTCGGTCGGTCGGAAGGTCGGTCGGTCGGTCGGAAGGTCGGTCGGTCGGTCGGTCGGTCCGTAGGTCGGTCGGTCTGTCCGTAGACCAAACCTTGTCCGGAGCATAACTCAAAAAGTATTAAAGGTAGAACCATGAAACTTCACAGGTGGATAGATCTCATTATGGAGAGGTGCAGTGCACAAGAACCGTAACTCTGCCGATCAAATTTTTTGAGTTATTGCCCTTTGTTGATTTTATAACTTGATTCTTGTCCGGAGCATAACTCAAAAAGTATGTAAGGTACAATCATGAAACTTTACAGGTGAATAGATCTCATTAGTTAGAGGTGCAGTGCACAAGAACCGTAACTCTGCTGATCAAATTTTTTGAGTTATTGCCCTTTGTTGATTTTCAAACTTGATTTTTGTCCGGAGCATAACTCAAAAACTATGTTAGGTAGAATCATGAAACTTTACAGGTGAATAGATCTTATTATGGAGAGGTGCAGTGCACAAGAACCGTAACTCTGCCGATCAAATTTTCTGAGTTATTGCCCTTTGTTGATTTTATAACTTGATTCTTGTCCGGAGCACAACTCAAAAAATATGTAAGGTAGAATCATGAAACTTTACAGGTGAATATATTTCATTATGGAGAGGTGCAGTGCACAAGAACGGTAACTCTGCCAATCAAATTCTTGGAGTTATTGCCCTTTTTTGATTTTTACACTTAATTCTTAACCTTGCCTATATCTCATGTCCTTTAACACATACAGCCTTGATATCTCACACATAGATACCTCCTATCAACATCGTTCAGATTTAACCATGACCTTGGGCCTTGTGACCTTGACCTTGGAGTTTGACCTACTTTAAAAAATATTAAACCCGGCATATATCTCATGACCTTTTACAAATACAGCCTTGATATTTCACACATGGACACATCTTACCAAGACCTTTCATAATTGACCATGACCTTGGACTCTGTGACTTTGACCTTGGAGTTTGACCTACTTTTAAAAAGCTTTAACCTGGCCGATATATCATGTCCTTTTACACATACAGCCTTGATATTTGACACATGGAAACCTCCGACCAAGACCTATCTTATACGACTATGACCTTGGACCATGTGGCCTTGACCTTGGAGTTTGACCTACTTTTAAAAAAATTAAACTGGGCCTATATCTTATGTGCTATTACACATACAGCCTTGGTATTTCACACATGGACACATCTTACCAAGACTTTTCACATTTGACCATGACCTTGGACCTTGTGACCTTGACCTTGAACTTTGACCTACTTTTAAAAAAAACTTTAATCTGGCCGATATATCATGTCCTTTTACACATACAGCCTTAGTATTTCACACATGGACACCTACGACCAAGACTTTTCACATTTGACCATGACCTTGGACCTTGTGACCTTGACCTTGGTGTTTGACCTACTTTAATAATATATTAACATGGCCTATATTTCATGTCATTTTACATATACAGCCTTGATATTTCACATGTGGTCACTTCCAACCAAGATATTTCACTTTTGACAATGACCTTGGACCTTGGAGTTTGACCTTCCTTTAAAAAAAACTTAAACTAGGCCTATATCTCATGTCCTGCTACCTATACAGTCTCAATATTTTACACATGGACACCTCCTACCAAGACCTTTCACATTTGACCATTACCTTGGCCTGTATGACCTTGACCTTTGATTTTTACATACTTTTAGAAATCTTTAACCTAGCCTTTATCTTATGTCCTATTACACCTACAGCCTTGATATTTCACACATAGACACCTCCTACCAAGACCTTTCCAATTTGACCATGACCTTGAATATTGCAACCTTGACCTTGGAGTTTGACCTACTTTTAAAAAGACTGAAACCAGGCATATCATGTCCTTTTACACCTACAGCCTTGATATTTCACACATGGACACCTCCAACCAAGACCTTTCATATTTGACCATGACCTTGGCATTTGGCCTACTTTTAAAAACTTTAACCTGGCCTATGTTTCATTTTAATTTTTACGTATACAACTTTGATATTTCACACATAGACACCTCCTACCAAGACCTTTCATATTTGACCATGACCTTGGACCTTGTTAACTTGACCTTGGACTTTGACCTACATCAAATGTAGGCCCTTGAGGGGGCATATGTGTTTTACAAACATCTCTTGTTTAAATAAATGTTACAGATGAAATGTGTAATTGGATTATAATGAGTCAATCCTTTCCCAGACAATGAAGCGTGGTAAATGGCTTAATCTATTATTTCGAAACCAAACCCTTTGTTGTGGATACTCATTTGAATCTTCAAGATGAATGATTACAGTACCAACAACATAGGGTTTTGTCAACATTTAATGAAATATCACTATCCCTCTTATCTGTCGCTTTGCACAAGTATAAAGTATCCTCATTGATATATCTTAGTAAGAAGTGAATGTAACTTAGGAATGAATGGAATAGGAAACATGTTGGTTGTCAGTTTTTTTTTCTTTTTCCCTCATTTGTTAACATAGATGTCTAGATTAAAGTGACATTTCACGTAATTGTTCATAAATCTAACTTTTATTCTACCTGAAAGAGCACGTTTTCTTATGAAAATTCTGAAAATTTCAAGTCAAAATATTGAACCGTTTACGAGAAATATATATTTTTGTGCTAAAAATATACAAAATGAATGTGGACAACAGTTCAGACGTATATAGAATTTGTCGTTTCTGTCTCATTTTTAAAGGCGTATTTTTTGCTTATAGATAACAACTTCAAAAAAAAAAAAAAAAAAAAAAAAAAAGAAAAAAAGAAAAAAAAAAAAAAAAAAAAAAAAAAAAAAAAAAAAACTGATAGCATTTCTACGCATTAGAATAAACAATCTTTGCATCAAGACATACTTTTGAAAAATAAAATACAGTCGACACTCGTTGTGTCGAAGTCAAAGGGGCCATCAAAATACCTCGACATATCCGGAGTTCGACTCATCCGATTTCATTTTGTTTCGAATTAAATGACATTTGGCCATTCTATTGTTCATCAAAAGCATTCATAATAATTGAAATATAGTAGAAAAAGGAAAGAAATTGCTCGAGACGAGCAATTTCTATCCTTTTCCTACTAAATTTCAATGGCATAATTATTTCATAATACTTGTAATTTAGTTTAAACTTTATTAAATCCGTTGAAGAGGACGGGACCAAACATTCACTTCGACTTAAGCGGAAATTCGACTTATCCGATGTCGATATAACGAGTGTCGACAGTAAAAGTGAAATGTCACTTTAATGACGTCAAATCCAGAGCATGTTTTGGAAACAATAACATGATCTATGAAAAATCATATTTATTACCTTCCTATCAAACGCTTAACATGTATGTATGCTTTTGGTATCTATATGTATAGTCTGTAAATATTGGCCAGCCTCCGATACATATGCAATGAGTAATTGTGACACGGAATGAACAATACTCGCCAGCAATCCTCACTGTCGAGCAGAGTCGATAGTTTCCATAAGCATTATGACTTTGTATTCTGCAAAATTAATGCTTCTCGTGTCAATATATGGTGGAGAGTGATTATTTCGCATTACATTTACTCATTGCATATTCGACAGGTTCAGGTCAATATTTACGGACTATACTAGAAATATAAGATTTAGGAGCTTCTAATTTATACGCAAAATGGATTTAATTATGTATTATAATGGATCAAAGTTGTAAAAAAGTGACCCTGTCACTTTTTTTAAGCTTTATCGAACAAACAAAGAAAGATTGTCATTTTGTTTCAAATGATACGTTACGTTGCTTAAGCCTCCCTTACAACCCGTCGTGCGTCTTTTTAAATCGTACATTTTAAAACTCTGCAAAATCGCACGATTTGTAAAGACGCACGACGGGTTGTAAGAGCGCCTCAAAATATGTACATTCAAAGCAGGTCAAAAGTATGAATCTCCTTCGAGAAAAGTACCCATTCTTTGTGAATTTTCTGGAATTCCAATATATCGTTCCCTGTGTCAAACGTCCACCTGTCGTACGTGCCCCGTACTTCTGTCTTGTGTGCTCCTGGCATTCTAAAAGACGCAGAATGGTCGTATCAAATAATTGTCCGGTCAATTCTTTGCTGCGTGCTGTCTGCGTCGTGGTTGTGCCCACCGAAATCGCACGTTGCACGTGCGTGCATCGCACGACTAAACGTACGTTTTAGATGCAGACCGCACGCAGACCACACACAGGAGCACGTACGACCGGTTGTAAGAGAGGCTTTGATTCTTTTCCCGGCAAGGTTTCATTCTACATAATACTGTTCACATAGTTATTTTTCTTCTTCTACTGTACTGGCAAATGCACTTTTCAGACATTATAGCCATGTGTAGTGGGTTAAAAAGTATAGATGACAAGACTCCCGAGGTACTCTAATTTCATCCAGGAAAATCTTGTTATTTATCCAAACTGACATTGAATATATCAATAAATTCACTAAAGAATCATTGTGCTTTTACAGCAACAGATATGAGGGGGTAAATCCTTCGATTCTATGTTCATTTTATTTCAAATCCAAACCATTATGTTGTTATATATAGTTAATCTTTAGGATTGTAATGATTCTAATGAGTACTAACATAATAGGATTGGAATAAACATACGATACATGTATATGAAATACTGCATTTTGAAAAGTCATTAGGCATCATCTCTGCATAACCTCTCCTATCTGAATCTATAATGCTTTCCTTCAGGCTATGGTGATCTGAGCAAAGACAAATAAACACAATGGCTACGACAGGGTCGTCAAAGAGGGACATATTACTGTTATACAACGGTTTAGACGCCGAAAGCTGGAAGGAATATTTCCTGGCCCTCGTTAAAGTCGGCCTAACAGACATCACTTATGAGACCGTAGATATAAATAGCGACCAATCAGAGTCGCTAATAAAACACGTGGACAAGTTCCACTTACTGGTAGTGCTTGTTTCTCCGAAAATGATGGATATACTAGAACTAGAATCAGAAGGTGTGAAACAATTGATAAACGCTTATAAGCATGTGGCTGTGATACGTCTCTGTGTTGAGCAAACCGATCTAGAACATGTTGTGAAAAATGAATACATGGACACTGAAAGTTGGACTGTGACTGAGATTTCGAGTGTTGAAAAAGACAATCAGAAAATGATAGCAGTGTTGATGGATAGACTACAGCTAGCACGGCGACCTCGTACACCTCCGGTCGTCCAGCCTAAACCGGCACCCAGGAAATATAGTGGGACAAAACAACCGAAAACCACCGAGGAGTCAACGTCTAATATGTCAAAAGATGAAACTACGACTACCAAGCCAAAATCAACCTCGACCTCAACCATAGTGCACACATTCAGTCCAGAACAGATTAAAACAGTGAGTTATTTTTTTATATAAATATTATATCATTTTTTGTCAAAAAGGCAGTTTAGCATAATCATGATAGGATTTTACAGAAAAAAGCATTTCAACGATTTAAAAAATATTGCTAATGAGAAAAGTAAAGATCTATTATTTCCTGAATATATTTGTTCTTTAACAATCGACTGTTCCATCAATCCTTATAGTAACCGACATTTACCATTTGGATGTCCTCGAAAAATTATATCGAATAATTTTCTCGGAAGTATGTGTACGAAGAAATGTTTTAAAAAATACAATTTCTTAGCCGGAAGTTATTACGTTTCATAAAGTAGTTTTCGAGGTCATCCAAATGAACAACCATGGCAACTTGTAAGACTTGCAGGATGTACTCATTCTAAAAATAGAGGGCACTGGAACTGCAAACAATGTAGGCTATTTCAGTATCATTGTCGCTTCATTGTTGACAGAAGTTATGGGCAAATGTTTTTGCTGTTGTTCTTCTTCTTAGTCTACACGATTTACCTCAAAGGCATAATTCGATAGAATTATCCGAGGTGATCCAAATGCGACATCTGCTTCTCACAGTCATCCGTTTGGGGTCATCATCAATGACTGTTTCCTCTGACCAATAAAAAATCCTTCACTACGTTCTGAAAACTATGAAAATTGAAAACGTCCAGGCATTGATATAACATTTATGTAAAAGAATGAGTACAATAAGAATTGATGATGATAAATTATAAAGATCTAGCCATGAATCTCGTGTATAATAGACAGCATTGCTCCAATTCACTTCCAGATCGGCGAGCTAGTATAAATAGTAATCAAGAAGCAGTTTGACCACGAGACTATACAGGTTGCATTTGAGGCACCCAAGAAAGATCCATAGGAAAACATTGTGGAAAATAAAGAAATTGCTTGTGACAAGCAATTTCTTCATTATCTACAATGTTTTCTAACATGAAATGCAACGATTTTTAAAAACACCAGCATGAAATAGTTGTATGCAACACTTGTCAAATTGTAACAATCTAAAATTTTTCCATCTAATAATGGGTAAAACCAAAACCTTGGACCTCGGGTAATAGGCAAAACTGCTCTAATTCACTTTCAGATCGGTGAACCAGTATTAATAGTATTCAAGAAGCAGTTTGACCACGAAACCATCCAGGTCGCGTTTGACAATGCTGATGACACCAAAGTTGATACCAAACGGCTAAATTCTTACTGCTACCAGTTTAAAGCGCCAGGTACATTTTTTTGTCCTTTATTTTCCAATATTTCTGAACTCTTGTAAATTAGATGAGCCCTTCCATGCGCGGATCCAGGGTTTGGACCCGGTACTCTTTCTGACTGGTAATAAAGGCTTCTCAAAGTGATCTTTTAAAGGACTTAGCCATGAATCAACGCAGTCGACCACCTGGAAAACACACATTCTCGGAAAATGTCTGGATCCTCGCACACGTCTTCCCAAACAAGGTCTGGGTTTAATGTCCCTTGTAGGAAGGTCTTAGAAATACAGATATACATTGAGAAAAAAGACGAAAATGCTGATTAACGGTATGTTATCCTACTATCTCAAAGTTGTGTAAATCGTGTTTATTTTACAAAGCCCTATTTCAATCTACATCAATTTTATTATCTGTCACAGCTTTGGAAAGAGCTGATAATAGTAAAATGTCCATATATTTTCTTTATATGATTTTTTTATAGTTACATAATGTTTTTAGCATGATGTATATCTCTCGATAAATGACCTGGCAGATTATCTATTTAATGGCAAAATATGCCATGCGTGGTCATTTTTCGAGACCTATATCCACAAGAATACCAGTACAAACATTGAACGTTTTTGTCCTAGATTGCAATCGAACGGTGAATGAAAATTTGAAACGTTGATAAAACCTGACATGTCTTAACCTACATTTGCGGGTAAGTTAAGATAACCTGATTTGAATATTGAATACAGAGTAATATTTTGTAAAAAGATACTTAAGCCTTCCTTCACCAGCGTTTCACTTTCATAACAGAAACACCAGCGCATAAATTGTGTCTTAATTTGCAGTAAAAAAGATAATGATGTACGTGTTATAGAATAAACACAAAATCTACAGTCAAGCCACAGAGACGTCTTTTGGCAACATAACAAATTAAAAATATGGCGAAGAAGTTGCACGACAAGCAATTTCTTACTTCCGACACAGTATGTTTCACACAGAAAGACAAAAAAAAGTTCAATTCACTTGAAATTGTCTTCTTCATCTACATTGAATTTGGACCAGTCATGTTTTTTTTTTAAAGTACATGTTTATTCTATTTTCCACAGTTCACAAAGCAGGTCGGATGACAGTATACATTTTCATAGACGGAGAAAAACGCTCAAAATTCACGCTCAAGTACTCGACCCCGTCCATATTCGCATACACCTGCCCGGAATACCTTTCTCAAGTGTTAGACGTACAACTAGAGGACTTGGACAAAACTTTGGCACAGATATTTCAATCAAGCACGCCGTATGATGACTCGCTTCGGTATATCTTATCACCGAAAAACGTCCCGGGGTCCGACGATGGTGAGTTTTACCGGTATATAAATATTACCGAAGTTAATAAACTCTTCAGCCGAAATATTTAGACAGAATCTAGAAAAAGGAAGAAGAAGCAGATATCCTTTGTCAATTCATTATCTAGGGCCTGCCGAGAGCGAAATAAACTTTAAAAAAAAAGGAGAAAAAAAATAAAAAAAAAACACGTGCAGACGGCAAATAATACACGCAACAACAGGCTGAATTTAATAATAATAACCTTCGCTTTTCTGCAAAAACCTCGTATCTGCAGCTTGTTTTAAGCTGCAGATACGAGGTTTTCGCAGAAAAGCGACAATATGTTGTGAATTTTAGCATAGAACATACTGAGTGGGAAATGTAGAATATGTTGCTATATTTTTCAAAGATTTCTGTAATAGACACACCAAAAGCAGTAATTATTTTCAAAGAGTGGGCTAAGAACGATAAAATACATCTCTTTAGTATATTAAACAAAAACATAGTAATGATAAAGACAAACATACAGCCATGATATTTCAATCAAATACCCGGTACTTGCTTATCTTATCACCGAAAAACGTCGTGGGGTCCATGGGCTTAGCCAACGTATTTTCTCAAGTATTTAACGTTTTCCCAAGCAAAAACCAATGTTTTGCAGTCCCTGATAGAAAAAGCCTGGATGAACATTGAGGCAAAAGAAGAAAATACTGGTAACCAACATTTTTTCCTTTTTGTTTCATTTTTTTCTGTGCTACTGTATGATCCAATTTGAATTTTACCGACACCTTTTTGCCGTCTGCAACTACTGTAAAATTGAAACAGGCTAAATATGTGTGGATTAGGAAATGGTTCAACTGCACAGCAAGTGGCTGGTGCGATCGGAGATGTCTCCCTGCGCTTTATCTTATCAAAAAAAAAAAAAAAAAAAAAAAAAAAAAAAAAAAAAAAAAATTGAGTCCATCATTGATAAGTTGAAAATTTTACCATTATTTATCAGACTTATTTTCCGTTGCTAAATGCAGTCTAGTCAATCAACATGCTATTTTGTTAGTTACTACATGTTAGTTTAAGGTATACCACCCCTAATGAGATTCACGTGACGTCGGAATTATTCATGCCACGTCGTTTAACATTCGTTACGTATCCGAACCTATTCGGGCGACGTCGAAAACATTCGGCGGTGGAACGTTCCACCGCCGAATGTTTTCGACGTCGCCCGAATAATTCCGACGTTACGTCAATCTCATTAGGGATGGATTACCTTAAGAATCCTTTAGAGAACAAAATTGATTTTGACCAGATTGCGTGTACATACATACATACGCAGGCCGATCCCCAACCATGTTGATATCAAATTATCGCCAATAATGCCAATTTTCCAGATCCTGGCTCATTTTTATCAGACGTAAATGTCAATGTTTATGTCATGTCCCATTCAAAACTCATAGATTTACGTCTTGTCATATTTTAGATTGGTCAACCGTATATTTCAGGAAAAAGGACAGGCGACATTTTACCCACTCTTGTCCATTTCGCCTGTTACTACGGGCTACAAGAGCTATGTTCCTGCGTTATTGACATGCCCGGGTCTCAGTCTGCATTTAGAATACTGAACTGCCTGGACAAGACGCCGCTAGATTTAGCTAGGGAAAATAACCATCAAGATCTGGCGGAATATATAGAAACATTTTTGGTAAGTTATATTTAACATATATCCGAAGGTTGGCGCTTTTTGATGTCAGAAAGAACCAAGGCTTCAAAAGGCTGGTCCAATTGGCCTGTTACAACGGGCTACAAGAATTATGTTCCTGTGCCGGGGTCCCAGTCTGCATTCAGAATATTTAACTGTCAGGACAAGACCCCGCTAGATTTAGCTAGGGACAACAACCATCAGGATTTGGCCGAATATATAGAAACATTTTTGGTAAGTTATATTTAACATATATCCGAAGGTTGGCGCTTTTTGATGTCAGAAAGAACCAAGGCTTCAAAAGGCTGGTCCAATTGGCCTGTTACAACGGGCTACAAGAATTATGTTCCTGTACCGGGGTCCCAGTCTGCATTCAGAATATTTAACTGTCAGGACAAGACCCCGCTAGATTTAGCTAGGGACAACAACCATCAGGATTTGGCCGAATATATAGAAACATTTTTGGTAAGTTATATTTAACATATATCCGAGGGTTGACGCTTTTTGATGTCAGAAAGAACCAAGGCTTCAAAGGACTGGTCAATTTCGCCTGTTATATCGGGCTACAAGAACTATGTTCCAGCGTTATGGACATGCCGGGGTCCCAGTCTGCATTCAGAATACTGAACAGTCAGGACAAAACCCAGCTAGATTTAGCTAGGGACAACAACCATCAGGATCTGGCGGAATATATAGAAACATTTTTGGTAAGTTATTTTGACCGTTTATCGAACAAGAACTGTGGTCTGTGTCATAAACCATTGAATGGCAATTTCGACGGAAGGCGGCAAAGAAAGAGTCGAAAATAAGACCACTGGTTGTGAACTCGGCCAAAGCGAGGGACGTTTTTCGCTACAACAAGGTACAGATATTTTGCGTGTACATGTGAGTTTAAAGATCTGATTGGATAGTATTTCTAATAACAATGAATTTGTTCCAAAAATAGATCGGGTTTATTGACAAGCCGTCTACGTTGACATTATAAAATCTCGTTACTACGGCTTATCGAAGCCGTAGTTACGATATTTTATAACAAACCCGACGGAATACTATGATCGTGAAAAAACGCACCACGCTTTTGCCGAGTTAACCACCAGTGAAGACAGTAATTGCATAATTTAAGACAAATTCGTGGTCAAAAAGAAATAAGCTAGTCCTCACACTCAAATGAGACTTCAACGTGTTTCAATCATTATTAGATACCAAAAACTTGCTGCAATTCTACCCTGTCTTCAGCGTTTTCAATAACAACAAAAATAACGAGTTAATCCGTATTTTGAAAAAAAAAAAAAAAACAAAAAAAAAAACAAAAAAAAAAAAACAAAAAAAAAAAAAAAACGAATAACCTTGTCTATCTTAGTTGCCATGGTAGACGCCGATGTTTCACGAAGGGTTTGGTATCTAATATAATGACCTAAAGGTAGTGCACCCCTATTGAGATTCACTCGAAGTCGGAATTATTCTTGCGACGTCGGAAACATTCGGCGGTGGAACGTTCCACCGCCAAATGTTTACGACGTTGCCCGAATAGGTTCGGATACGTAACACCGAACACGAATAAACCCGACGTCGAACGATTCTTATTAGGGATGGACCACCTCAACAGCACACAAAACGAGATTTTGGTAACTTGCACAATGTTTGATTACTCAATTCGGGGTATTTTGTTATCTTAATTTTGAGCAATGCTTTGGTCCTCATCCTTTTCTATGCTGACCATTTTACAAGCATTTTCTAATTTTCTTTCAAAATTTCTTATTATGTTTATGAACATTGTATTTTCCTATAAGTATCAACATTCACTTTGTCGTCTTTTGCAATTTTGACTTTTGACATCCCTTTAATTCTGTCGTTTGGGAAAAGATTAATCCTTTCCGAACAACAAATATCTGAGCTTTTCTAATTTGAAAACTGCTGAAATATAAGTACAAGTGTACATTGTACCTATAGTCCGGCAACGATATTGTGACATATAATTACAAATTTTACCCATGTAAACAATTGAACAACTTTTTAATTTTCAATGCGATTTCGCATACGTTGGTTCGAATCTTGCAGGTGTGAGACACCTGCAAGATTTGAACCATCGCACGCAAAATTAAAGTAGTTTTTAGTTTGAATTCGCTTTGTTTGCGTAGGTGAACAATGTTAACATGTGCCAAGATATCGTGAACAGACCAGATGGATTGCACATTCGAGTATTTTGATATCTTATCACATTTCTTGTGATACACATTGCAACGTGCAAATATTTGTTTGCTTATGCCAATACTTCCGCGTTTATTTGCAAAGTCTGACGACCTACTTTTTCGTGCGCTTTGTCTTTCAAATGAATACAAACCATTTTTCTTCTTTATAAGGATAAAGTAATAATAATAATAATAATAATAATAATAATAATAATAATAATAATAATAATAATAATAATAATAATAATAATAATAATAATAATAATAATAATAATAATAATAATAATAATAATAATAATAATAATAAAAACAAAAAAAAAAAAAAAAACATCACCCTTATAAATAGTTCTGATATCTTATTTCAAGTGCTCCAGAATGCGCAGTGTAAATATTTAAACATATTTTCATACTTAATTGTCTATCTGTAATGTTTGAAAATTTATAATTATGTGCGCTAAATGTCCTTCAAATTGACAAAGTTAATTAACTGAGATAATAAAATCTCCAGGCTTTTGGAACAAACATGGATCTTGATCAGACTGCGCATACGCATAGTCTGATCAACATCCTTGTTGTTCTCTTTAGCTTCATTGGTCTTTCAGGCCAGCGGGCTATTGTCAAGGCGTTGTGTCCGTCGTGCGTTAGTGCGTCCGTCCGGTCGTCAACTTTTTCTGTAAAAATCTTCTCTTCAGAAACTACATGATTAATTTCAATCAAACGTCACATTAGTGATCCTTTGGTGACACTCTATCAGATTCCTTCAAAGAATTCTGATCGGACTTTTAAGTCTGGAATCTGCCCTTGAATGTTAAAAACGACCGTTTTTGCTTTGATTTCACCCTACCAACTACAAATATTGACCAATCAAGACAAAACTGGAAAGAATTTTGATCTATAGGATATTGTCAGAGTGTAATTTTCAGCTAGATCTAAAATTTTACTCTTGAGTTATGTGCCCTTGAAATTCACAAACTTACCATTTTGACCCTATTTTTACTCTATAAACCATACAGATTTACCAATCAATACAAAACTTTAACGTAATCTGTCTGAAAATGAGACTTTGCTTTAGTGTAATTTTCAGCCTGATTAGACTACAAAATCCATACTTTTATGCCCCTGAATTTGACAAAATTACCATTTTCGATGTTGTATTTACTTGGCCACAATGATGCTGACCATACGATCTCAGATGTCTGATTGGAATGTAAAGTTAAGAAGTGTCTGCACTTGAATTTTATAAAATCACTGTTTTTGTTTGCATGAAGGAGATCACTCTCAGAATTTTTATCACAATCAAGGGAAGTAACTAATATTTGCTCATTGTGTTACTTTCCTTGTTAAAAGTCAAAGACTGCACATGGACTATAACTTATTTAAATGTAAGAAATAAGCCCACTTATTTACATTCTAACAACCACAAATGTTGACTATATTGAAATTTAAAGCTCTTGAGAACTCTTGATAATTTATGTAATATATTAATATGTGAATCCATTACAAAAGTCGAAACGTGTGATATAAATTCAGGCCTGTGTAGCGACTCAAGACCTTCAGGTCTTTCTAGTTTCACGACCAATAGCAATTGCTGGAGAACTATACGGAACTTGGCCACACTGTATGCATGTATGGGACACTAGCTTAGATTTGAACCTTATGATTTTTTATGTCTAATCAAACTTGTTTTCCTATAGTTTTTCCATTATAAGTAGCAATTATTTAACCCTTTCCCAAACGACGAAATTTTAGGGTGATCCAATTTGAAAGCTGCTGCAGATGAAAAAGATGATGATAATAAAGACATGATTTGTGTAAAATATGGCACAGAAAATATTGAGACAAAAGGAGAAACTGCTGGTTATCAGCAGTTTCTTCTTTTGTTACAATGTTTTCCCAAGCCTGTTCTATTAGGGTCGCCAAAACCAGGTCTTGTTTGGGAAAGGGTTAAGAGCAGCAAGAGTACTGATCAAGCTGCATGTTACCGTACTGATCCGATTGTATTGTCGCATGAAATGTTATAATCTTAGGCCCTTTTCTGGAATCGAGCTTAAATGTATACGCATCCTGGTTAAATCATCTCTTTTATCTAAATTGTATCGTATACGCTCGTTATAAAATTAAGGATAAGCCACGATAGAAAAAAAAGTTTAGAATTTTAGTTCTTATGTATATAATATATTATATCGCACATCTAGGCAAGCAAAGGGTTCTATCTTCACTTTGTACCTTAAGAAAGGAACAAAGTGGAGGTAGAACCTTTGGTCTACAAACATGCATATACCAAGGCATATATCATTACTTAATTTCTGCAGTCGAGTGTTTAATAATGTTTTTTATGCTCCCCGAAAAAAATTCGGGGGAGCATATAGTCGCCATGCTGTCCGTCCGTCCGTGTGTCTGTCCGTCCGTCCACAGCCATATCTCAGCAACCCTTGGACCAAATTCAACCAAACTTCACATGTGAACTCCCAGGGATAATCCCTAGGGATGTTTTTCTCCGTTTGTTGATTTGAGGCTACGTCATGGAAAAAGGGGCCTTAATATAAAAATTAGATTTTCTCCAATTTCTCTTCATCCAATGGGTAGAATTTAATGAAATTTTATACTTTTGTGATAAATGAGATGTTCTAGACCATATTATATAAATAATGTGTGTACAAAGAATCTGTCATGGGAAAAGGGGACTTAATGTATGATAATTTGTCCGTCCGTCCATCCACAGCCATATCTCAGCAACCTTTGGACCAAATTCAACCAAACTTCACATGTGAACTTCCAGGAATAATTTCTAGGGATATTTTCCTCTGTTTGTTGATTTGAGGCTGCGTCATTGAAAAAGGGGACTTAATGTATAAATTAGATTTTCTCCAATTTCTCTTCATCCAATGGGTAGAATTTAATGAAATTTTGTACTTTTGTGATAAATGAGATGTTCTAGACCATATTATATAAATAATGTGTGTACAAAAAATCTGTCATGGGAAAAGGGGGCTTAATGTATGATGATTTTTATTTTGTGACAAACACTTATTCGGGGAGCATAATCCGTCTATGACGGCTCTTGTTTTCTTTTCTTTCACAGTTTTTGTACGGACGTCAATAGCAGGTCTTTTTTGCGAGGGTTTAAGCAACGAAATATCCGGAAAAACATTAGAAGACATTACACTTCAATCTTAATCTCTGTATTATCTGATTGTAATGAATTGGCACAAACTTTAATTATAATAAGTTAAACCCTGTGTCCTTCTAATAGCTCGGACATATTTCCCTGTAAGCGTTATATAATCTGAGTACTGCTTTTTCTCTTCATGGTATTTTTGAGCTATTTTGCCAAATATGAATATGATCCCGCATACAAGTCAGTGCCTTGTCAAATAAGACAAGTCAAATAATACAAGTGTCAAGTGTAAGTAAATATGATGTTATCTTTTTGTGAGTATAGATTTACTTCCATAAGATCTTGTCTTTTTATGCAAACTTCCTGGTCGTGAGACTGCATATATCTAGGCTAAATACAGACTTGGTTCTGCCCACTTGACCTAAATATCTTTAAATTATGTTTATGCATTAATTTGTTATATGTAAAAAAAAAAGATACATGTACGAGGGGTGACCAAACGTTCCTATAAAATTGTTGCAATTCAGCTTGAAAATAATGATATTCAAACACAATGTAGAACTATATCATATTCTGCATTTGTTAATAATTATTCGATATCTGAATTATCCCCACAGGAGTGATATCCTTAAAAACTTTGTAAATTCCCTACATCGCCGGAATAATGGCAAAAAATCGTAAGTCAAGGCCCCGGTTTCTCGAAAAAACTTAAGTACGTTCTGAGACTCAAATCTGAGATTAGTGCTCAAATCACACGAAATCCACGTGAACTTCAATTGAAAACCAATCAACGTTGATTGGTGTTCAACTGAAGTTGAGCATAAACTCACGAGTATATACTTATGTTTTTTTTCGAGAACCCGGGACCTGCTTTACTAGGAGCCAGGCTAACTTATTATATACTCCGATTGTGCCACTCTTGTTATGACTTTGTTTATTACTTGTTTTTTTTTTTCAGGAAATGCAAGACTACATCAGTGTTTGTGAAGATGTGTACGAAAAGATGACCAATCAATCTTTAGAAGGTGGGTTGATTCTTTTTAAACTATTTCGCGATCAAGACAGTCTTTTGACGTCCCCAATGGGAAAGTCTCCCGAAAACATTGAGATAAAAGAGGGATAAACTAATCAATCACATGTACCAACATTTTTATACATTTGTACCAACACCTATTTTGCATCTTTCAAGCAGTCTCAATTCATGGCAATGTCGTTTGGTAACGTGGTGCCTTACAATACGATAAAAAAATGTTGAAGATGACAATTGCAAGTGATTAGAAGTATATATTTGTTTATATGTCTTACTGGGCAGAAAACATAGTTGACCCCCCCCCCCCCCCCCCGAAGAAATTGGTTGTTATAATCAATTAAGCCAATATCATTTTCCACAAAATTTTCAAAAGCCTTTAATTTGTGTTAGAGTCAAAAGGGCGTCACTGTTTGTAAGGTTTAATATTCAAAACTCTTTTTTTTTCTAAACACTTTTTCTAGGTTATATGTACATGAAGGGAGGTAACCGTGACATGGTCGAGCCGTATGACGAAGGAAGAGTACCTGGCAATTACGTATTAACGGATAATATGTCAAGGGGTAGAGAGCGTATCCGAGGTTACCGATCAATCTTCTGAATTTTTTGTTTTTAGGTTATATGTACATGAAGGGAGGTAACCGTGACATGGCCTAGCCGTATGACGAAGGAAGAGTATCCGTCGATTACGTATTAACGGATAATATTTCAAGGGGTAGAGAGAGCGTATCCGAGGTTACCGATCAATCTTCTGAACTTTTTGTTTTCTAAGTTAAAAGTACATGAAGGGTGGTAACCGTGACATGGTCGAGCCGTATAACGAAGGAAGAGTACCCGTCGATTACGTATTAACGGATAATATTTCAAGGGGTAGAGAGAGCGTATCTGAGCGTATCTGAGGTTACCGATAAATCATCTGAACTTTTTGTCTTTTAGGTTATATGTACATGAAGGGAGGTAACCGTGACATGGTGGAGCCGTATGACGAAGGAAGAGTACCCGACGATTACGTATTAACGGATGTTTCAAGTTTCATCAGCCAGTCTGAATTTTTGAGGCTGTCTTTCAGAAAAGATTCTTCCCCAGACGGCAAAAATTGCACTTGTCTAATTTAAAGATAACGAATAGTATTTTGTATTTTTGGGTCCTCATGGCTAGAAAACATTGTGGAAAATGAAGAAATTGCTTGCCACAAGCAATTTCTTCATTTTCCACAAAGTTTTCCTAAGCCTTGTGGGAAAGTCAAAAGACGCCACTGTGTGGTAATGAGAAACACCCTAAAAGCCTTAACTTTCGAAACTTTGTTTTCTATGTTATATGTACATGAAGGGAGGTAACCGTGGCATGGTCGAGCCGTTTGACGAAGGAAGAGTGCCCGGTAATTACGTGTTAACGGATAATATTTCAAGGGGCAGAGAGAGCGTATCTGAGGTTACCGATCAATCATCCAAACTTTTTGTTTTCTATGTTATATGTACATGAAGGGAGGTAACCGTGACATGGTCTAGCCGTATGACGAAGGAAGAGTACCTGGTGATTACGTATTAACGGATAATATTTCAAGGGGCAGAGAGAGCGTATCTGAGATTACCGATCAATCATCTGAACCTTTTGTTTTTTAGGTTATATGTACATGAAGGGAGGTAACCGTGACATGGTGGAGCCGTATGACGAAGGAAGAGTACCCGGTGATTACGTACAAACGGATAATATTTCAAAGGGCAGAGAGAGCGTATCCGAAGTCACCGAAGACGAAGATGTTTTAGCCGAGCCGAAACCACGTAAGATACAATGGCGTGTCTTTTCAACTAATATTTCGTGACTAGAGCCTGTTTAAAGCTGTGATTACGATGTTTTTGTTGAAAAGCAGCGATGAGTTGAATTTATGTAATGCTCCAATGTTTTATGTTGTTTTAAAAGGGAAGCAAATATACAAGAAATTTATCAACAAAACAACCAAAACTGAACAAATGCTACCAATCATAAAAACACAGAATCATACAAATCAATGAAATGAAGCGTCTCAAAGAATAATCTATATGCACAAGATCCCATTTTATCTTTTGACACTAATTTCACATACATCTATTATAAAGTGAATTAGCCATGCTATAACTCCTTTAGATTTTATTTCATTTTGTAACAACTAAGTCATTCAAAAGAATGTCCAAACTGTGATTTTTACTCTTACAGGCGTACCCGACAGAACCACAAAACCAAAGACACCTACAGCGACCCAATCAGGACCAAAACGTCCTATACCCCCTCCCCCGACGACACTGCAGCGACAACAACAACAATCATTTGAGGATCTCCCGATGCCTCAAGACGACATTTTCTTTGGTAAATATTCTTCTGTGGTACTTATTTCATAAATGACCCATTAAATTCCCGTTTTAATGAAACATTTGTACGTATTTACTGCGGGGATTCATGTGAAACAACGATTGCAAAAAGGAAGGAGAAGAAAAACAGGAACCTGCATTAGTTCTGTTAAACGACTTTCGTAAATTGCTTCGAATAATATGTACAAAACGCATAATTATTTTTTATGTCACCACCTTAAACGTTTAAAGTGACATTTCACAATTAATTCATTTTTTAAAAGTATGTCTTGATGCAAAGATTGTTTATTCTAATGCATAGAAATGCTATCAGTTTTTTTGAAGTTGTTATTCATAAGCGAAAAACACGCCTTTATAGTTGAGACAGAAATGACAAATTCTATATAAATCTGAACTGTTGTCCACAACAATTTGTCACTTTAAGCTTGTCCTGAAAAAATATATTAAAGGCTTCCAAGCTAGGCAGTTGATTTCGCCGTATATTAGAAGAAAACACATAAAATTAACGTGTTTTATAAAAGATCCGCCGAACTCGATTGTTTTAAAAGTTTTGTTTGCTTTTCTTACCGTCGATGATTTTCAGTTCTTTGGCACGTTCTTTCACTCACTAACGACATATTATTTGACTGTTTTAATTCTAACATTTACTAAGGATGAATTCCGTGTTTTGAGTATTGATTGGGGAAGTCGCTTTATGACAGAAATGTCGGACATTTATCTTTGTCAGAAATCTCAGGCTTTCATGGAAATGACCCATGGCTTCCCGTTTTCCCGCCATGACGTCATTATTTGGCCGGTATGACGTCATAACTTTAAATCGGAAGTTAAGCGTTTTTTTCTTCGGTAAAGATCGGAAAAGACCAAAATATCCAATTTAAAAGACGAAATAAAACCACTTCTCATTTTGAAAATTGTAGAAACTTTGATATTTGGTTATTAGAAAAGTGGTTTTCGACACAAGAGTTTAATTTTGCCAATCAGCGGACACTATAATGTGATGCCATATTGTCTCTGCTTGAAAAAGCGCCTGTAATTCGTACGAATTGGGCCTTTGAATAATAGTGAGAATATTGGGCGTAAGCGTTATTTCAAACTCTTGAAGATTTGTTGTTGGAGATATCTATTTAAAGTGAATGCTTTTTCTACATAGTATTGTATTTTTTGGGTAGAAAATATTGCGATAAATGAAAATGTTGCATGTCACAAGCACTTACTTCATTTTCTGCAATGTTTACAAATTTCAAAAGCATTTGTCTTGCGGGGCGTTAAAAGGCATTATTTTGTTGGAATGGGTTACGCGATAATGGCGGCCGTACCGATGTTCATTTTGTTGTAGTTCCGAGGTTTTGATCTCTTACAACAATTCTACACATACCACCCATCATAAGATACTAGACAATTCGTGCAACTTCGGATGTTATCCAAGGCAACGGGAATTGACGATGATATAGGCCCTACCCTCGTCAATTTTTCGAGCGACCTCAATGGCAATGGATATTGACGAGGGATATCCCCGTCAATTTCCGTTGCCAAGGATGACGCCGGAAGTTACAATCAATGTTAAGTATTATATAATGGTTGATTGAAAACACTGTACTTTAAGAGCCATTCTCTATAAGGATGTAAAATGGTGTTTCCACTCAAATCACCGATTTTCTTGAAACTTGGTGAGCATGTTGCTCTATCCAAACCTTGTCCAAAAATATATGTTGATCAACCACATTCGCAGTATTTTGGTAGAAATATCCAAATCAATAAAATCCCCAGAAAAATGGCTTGAAAAATGGCGATTTTGTAGTATTTTAGATTCACTGTATTTTCGTTATAAGGAATCTTTTGAAATCTTTATGAATTCCACATGAAAGAATAGCTTTTCTATGGATTATTTCATATGTCTTTTAAAAATTAACTCTTAAGAAGTCTTTGCATTGAAGCGTCAAAGTTGACCATGTATTTGCTTTTTAAAAAAGGCGAAAAACGGGTCTTTTTTAAATGAATAAAACAAAAAATCCCAACCATAGATTTTGTTTTTATTTTCACTTCCGAATGAGAAGATATAGTTCAACATAATATAAAAAATCTGGCCATGTGTTTTTTGATTTTTCAAAAATAATCCATTTTGAAATGTCGAAATGTCCGAAAAATGCGAAAAAGACGGGTGTTTCCAGTCTATAACGGCGGTGTTGATGTAAAAATAACACTGTGACTTCCGGTGAAGATCGCGAAATGTTTACAAGCAGTACAGAAGCGGTAAAATGCAGGTAAAAACACATTTTCAATCCAAAATAACGAGTTATCATGTAAAATAATTGTGTTGGGAACATTTTTGAAAGTGCACGAATATATCACATTTCAGGAAGAAACTCCTGTGATTGATTTTCGGGTGTTGACAACTTGACAAACACGCTTTCGGCATGAATCAAAGCAAAATATTTGTTTCATTTATCTTTTACTGTATATCTACATCATTGTTGTGTGTTTTGACTGTGTGTTTGAACCTACGCTTCAAGTTATAGGATATATTTAACTGTGTAGGGCTAATTGTAACGAGCAAGTCATTTTGTACCCTAACTATTTCGTACCTTGACAAAATTTTGTATCAAGATTTGGCCTTTTCGTACCATAATGTGCCAGTGGACTGGTACCATGCTTTTGTACAATATATTTTTCGTAATCATTCACCATCATACTAATTAATCATTTGTTAATATTTTCTTCTAATTTCAGATCTTTAAATAACTATAACAACAATTATTTCACACCCTACATTAGTAAACCAATGAAATCGTAACATTCGTACCACGTGAGTATACAATACCTAGAGCCGTATTGTACGCACGAGATAATTGCGTGAACGCACGGGATTCTCGATACTCCAAAGCGGCAAAATCGATATTTGTACGATGCACCGGTTGAACTGTCCAAATATGCATTGCACTCATTTGAACCCTACAAATATCGATTGAACCGTACAAATATGGATTTTTCCCAAATCGAGGCTGCCGTACAAAAAATCCATATTCGCATCGAAGAGTAATCTCCCTTAGTAGAGATCTCGTCTGCAAAAGCAAAATTGTGCATTAGAGTTGAATGTTTGTTTCAACATGATATTTTGAATTCACTGTCCTAAACAAGACATAACTTTGATTCTGTGATTGAAAAAAAAAACACATTGAGAATACATTAAGGCAAAAGGAGAAAATGATTTTAAAAACATGAAAGAGATTTTCATTTCAAAACATTTATGAATTGTAGCGCATTTAATTTGCAGCAATGATACAAATCACACTTAACCCTTTCCCAAACAAGACCTGGATTTGATATCCATTATAAGGCTTGACAAAAAAATTCTAGGAGAAAAGGAGATTTACCGTTTATCAGCAATTTCTCCTTTTCTGTCAATGTTTTCATTGTTGATTTACGCATGGCATGATAGTTTATATGACAAATTTCATGTACATTTCACACTATCATATGACGGTCTATTCAATCTTTTGAGACAAACATAAATCGATAAAAATAGATTAAATGTCAGATGCCCTGTATATTTACAGTGTTAGAAATGTACATGTAGCCTACATTTTTTTCATGACATAGGCCTATGTTGTTTTTCTTCCTTTTTTATTTCACGTTGGAATTCTATTTAAAAGTAATTAGATCTAGATCTTAATTTTTATACAAAATTAATCTTTGTCATGTTTTGTTTGAAAAAAAAAAATGATGTGAAATAAAGAGGTCATTTAACATGTCTTTGTACAATACCGAATTCTATTGGATTCATACTTTGCAGAACAAGTCTATATTTAGACTCGCCTATCGGCTCGTCCAAATATAGCCTCGTTCTGCAAAGTATTCATCCAATAGAATTCAGTATTGTACAAAGACATGTTAAATAACCTCATATTATTGAATGTCAATTTCCTGGTAGATAGGGGAACTGATACAGGACAGTGAGATTACCAATATTCGAAAGAGCAGGACTGGTGTTAGTATCTTGTTTTTTAACTTATGAAAAGATATTACAAATTCCAGTCAAAAAATGTGAAGCAAATGAAAAAATATATCAACAATAGTGACGCTACCAACCACAAATGGTACAGGGCGTTCTTGGATGATACCGGTGTTGGGCACATATTCAGGATTTATTCTGTTATACATTGAACGGTGCTGCGTCATCCTCCCTTCAAGTCATTGTTAAAAATCATTTTCAAGACATGTACATATATATAAACTTTGCAGTCTTGAGCAGTAATTTCACCTTTATGCATGCCGAAAATTTTTGGGGGAGCATATAGTCGCCATACTTCCCATGATCCTTCACTTCGTCCATCATTAGCCAGATTTCAGCAACTCTTAGACTAAAGTCAATGAAACTTTAAAACATAATGAAGTCCCTGAATGTGATAATGATAAATCCCTAGACATTTTTTTTTTCGTTTTTTCTCAATTTGAGGCTTTTTCCCGGAAAAAGGGGGTTTGAATATAGAAATTAATTCTTCTCTTATTTTTCTTTTTCTAATAGGCAGAATTACATGAAATTGTTGTGAGTTATCAATGAGATGTTCTAGACCATGCCAAATTCTATAACTTATGTGTGTTAAAAAAACTGTCATGGGAAAAGGAGGTTTAATGCATGATAGCCTTTATTGTGACAAACACTTATTCGTGGAGCATAACCTGTCTATAACCACTTTTATTTCATTGAGTGTTGCTTATGTATTCTCATAAATACTTTAGTGTGCTAAGAAAGGATAAAGTAAGACTATGAGAGCCGAAACCCGGCTCTATACACAGCATCCCATGTTTTGAACATCCGTCCCAATCAAAGTTAGTTATAAATGTGCAAATTTTGGCAAATACAGCACATGTATTAGCTAAATACTATATGTTTTCCTATGTAAATGCATGGTTTCTATCTATTCATGCATGCCTGTTATGACTTTAAAATATATTCTTTTGAAATTAAACCATTCTGAAATTTTGTCAATTGGGAATTGCATGGGAATTGCAATTTAATTCTATATATTATGCAGTACCATTGACTGTTATATATACTTGTATCTTCAACAGAATTACATGCTTTTTTTCTCTTTACAGCTGATGAACTCCATGGTCACTATGTAACTGGTATATTGCTGGACAAGATATCAACACTGCCAAACCAAATGACAATCAGAAAGGCACAAAGAATAATCAGATGAAAATTCCTAAGGATCCAGACTAAATTCGATAAACTTTAATATGATCTAGAAATGTCTTAAATTCAGTGATAATATGAAGAACATAACAAATACATTTAAGAAGAATAAAAGAACCAAATATAGTGTGACATTGGGTGTCAAAAATTAAAATTATTATTTGCTGATGTTTTCTCTAGAAATGTTTTGCTAATATGTCCAAATTTCAGAAAATATACATGGGAAGGTGAAGGACAAAGACTATTCCTTTTTAATTTTGAATTTGTTCAAATCCATTGACTCATTTTTTAAGGATATCTGATTTCTTTCTAGACATCTTAAAGCTTGTCTATCATTTCGCGTTTTGGAGAGGGTTAGATGTTTCCTTAAAATAATGCCTGTGTTTGATGCAAAACAGTGTGTAGGACAATGTAAAGAGAAGCACGCTGTACTGATCCTCGACACTCAGTCTATAATTTTGTCTCTGTCAATCCTTAGGCCGTAGATTCGAACCCAGGCTCGACTGGTCCAATTTCCTGTTTTCACACTTCAGAAATAGCAGTTTTTCTCACCAATCCATAGAAGGATAATGTTTAACTCTTTCCAAACAAGAGTTGCTTTTGACGTCCTATTTGAAAGAGCTTTAAAGAAAAATGTCATTTACACTAAAGAAGAAAATGCTGGTAATTATCATTTTGTCGTTGTAAATGCAAAACCTGGTATCTCGTTTTTTGGAAAATTTTAAAGGGGAGGGAAAAAGTGTAATAATTTTTCCCAAACTGAAATGGTTTCCTTGAAGTTTGGACATAATTGTTCACAAATGATTTTTCATTAATGCTGATCAGTAAAAATATCTCAAAACATGCAAGAATTGTCCTTAACTGGACACACAAGTTTGTCATTTGAAAATCGTAAAAATCGACTTACAAGGTTTTGCAATTACACCGACGATTTGCTCTATCTGTCCCAATATTTTTAGGCCCCGTTCACCATTTGGCAAGCTATTTGTCACTCACCAATAGATGACGTTTAACCCTTTCCCATAAAATACCTTGTTTTGACGTTTACTATAGAAAGGGTATGGGAAAACATTGAAACTAAAGAAGAAAAAGCTGATAACTAGCATTTTCTCCTTTTGTGTCGATATTTTCAATGCTATATTCATAACCATCATTTTCTCCTTTTGTATCAATATTTTCGATGTTATATTCTACTCAAAGGAAATCTTTATAAGCAGTAATTCTGTCGTCTGCAGCAGCATTCGAGGTGGATCATAATAGAATTTTGTTGTTTGGATGATTCATGGATATATATATATTTGAGATGAAGAGCTGATCGCTTGGATTGGGTGCTCTACATAGTTAGTAGTACGGTTGAGAGAAATGCCAGGTCTGATGAAGGCATGGTTAGATGCTCAGTCCAGTTGCCGTGATATGACAGAAAAAATGTTGAATGTAACATAAAACCCATTCAATCAATCTTGTGAAAGAGGATATTGCTTTATAGCTCACCCGAGGAAGAAACGCTCGGAATGAACTACTAGTTCTTGATCGATCAATGTCTGTCGTCCACCAGTCTGTTTGTTCGTCTGTCCCTCCACCATTACAAAATAATCGAAAGTGCTAGACAGAATTCAACCAAATATGTAGTATATTTTCCTTGGGTCATCCTTTTTCAAAACACTTCAAATAATTGGAATCGGGGTCAGAATGAGGTCCAAAAGTAATTCACAAAGTCAAATCCTCGAACCACACCGACGGTAGTGAGAGATCCCTTGTTGTACTATCTGTCTCACATGTGTGGCGTTCCTGGAGTGGGTGTAATGAAATAAATTCCTGACTATGCCCTTGCTTGGTATGCTTCATATTGACACATAATTAGTAAATTTCCCATAATTTTGAGTAACGGCTCCTACTTTGATGTAAAAATGCTTGTCCGGACAACTCCTACAGTTTCCGTCCGATTTGCGTCATACTTGGCAGAGGAGTGCATACAGACCTGTAGAATTGCAAGACCCCTAAATTTTTTTTTAAAAAGTCATAATTGATAATTCAGTTGCGGCCCCTGATTTGACATAAAATCGCTTGTTAAAAAATCTAGTTACTGGGGTATTTTTATCACCTTCATTGATAGATGTCCAGTTTTCTCTATTTTGCACATCATCTTACCCCACCCACTATGAAAAAAAAAAAATAAAAAAATAAAAAAATTCACGAATAAATCGATCTAAATGATATTAGTCTAGAAATAATTATGTACTAAACCAAAGCATGATTTTTGATGATTTTAATCCAATATTCCTGTAAATAGATAGATGGAATAGATGTACATTTGAACATTCTTTGTTTACAAAATGTAGGCTTACTCTTGAAAATGATGACTCAGCACTTTTGAATATATGGAATTAGAAAAAAAAAGTAATGATATAAGGGCATAAAAAGGCATTGACGTAAAAATGCTTGTCCAAACAAAGGTAATTGTGGTTTTCTTTATCACCTTCCGTGATAGATATATAGTTTTCTCTAATTTGCACATCATCTTGCCCCACCCACTTTTATAAAAAGATTACCATAAATATCAATCGAAATGATAATAGAAATAATAATGTACCATACAAGTGCATGCTTTTCATGATTTTAATCAACTTTTCCAACAAATACCGGTAAATAGATGGAACTGATGTAAGCTTGCATATATTTTGTAGAAAAAATATAGAGGCATAATCTTGAAAATGATGACTCAGCACTTTTTTAATATCTGAGATTACAAACAAGAGTAGCTTAAAAAGGCTATGTCATTATTTCATCTAATGTTTTGAATCGATAAAAGCAATGGTAGTGCTGTTTTTTTATAAGATATATAATTGTAATTCAATTTATCATTTTCACCATTTAATAGTTTTCGTTTAGGACATAACTTTAAATGACATTTTTTTCAAAAAATAATAAAAAAAAAAAAAAAAAAAAAACACACCCATTTTTTTTATATTTCAATGATCGAGAATGGAATAAATAGAATTCAAAATAATTCGAAATTCTATGGTTGGGAAATTGAAATAAACCAATTTGAAAATGACAAAAAATCATGTTTTTATCATATTTCCAAAAAATGCTGATTGTGCACTTTTCAAAAAGGTCCAGCGAAATAACCACTAAGTAAATTACTATTTTTCGTTCTTCATTGTCATGAAGAAATGCCTAAAAATGTTGAACAGTGATCAATTTAGTTATTTCTAGTCTGTATTTTTGGCAAAAAGCACCGAAAAATATCAAATTTTCCCATTTTTCCCTATGAAAATGAGCCGCCAAAATACAGATTTTGGTTTCCATGGCAACGGAGTATTGGAATGAAAAAATGTGCTATATTTACAATCACCAGGTCAAAAGAGAACTTATATACAAAAATTATTGAAATCTATGACTTGAGTGGAAACGGCCTTTTCCAAAATTTACATTTTTACAGAGAATGACTCTTAACATAATTATCATCCATAGGATCTCCACCATTACATCCGGCCGCCATGGGTTCAACCAACGTCGCAGAACTGATCGACATACAAGACGCCTACAAGCAAGGCTACTTCAACCCGAACGACATAGAGAGGTTGTATGAGGCGTGGATGGAGCGAAATAAATCTGGCCAAACTGCTTCCATTAAGCAAAGAAAGGTACTAATCTTTTACATCTCGTCGCTTTTCAACAAAAGCCTTTTGGCAAGCTGTAGTTACGAGTTTTTTTTATGAAAAGCAATGATATCTGTTGGCAGATTTCTTCTGAAATCAAGTTTGAAACTTGTCCTTATCAACTCTTACGACATAGGCATAAAACATTATAAAATTTTGATTACAAATTCAAACACTTTTTTGTAAGTTCTCATTTGAATAGTCTTGGTGGGACATTTCCAATGAGTACCCCAGAAAACGGGTCTGATGTGCATAGAAAGATGTATTGCATTTTGCATACAAGCAGGATTACTTCAACCCAAACGACATCAAGCGGTTGTATGAGGCGTGGATGGAGCGGAATTAATCTGGTCAAACTGCTTCTATTAAACAAAGGAAGGTACATAATGCTTAATTATCTTAATTCATTCGTATTTTGGCTTCTATTGGTCAATCTTGTTTTCAATTAAGTTTGATATTTGTCGCCATTAATATTATATATATATATATATATATATATATATATATATATATATATATATATATATATATATATATATATATATATATATATATATATATATATATATATATATATATATATATATATATATATATATA
Organism: Fragum sueziense; assembly: GCA_963680895.1. Taxonomy (NCBI): domain Eukaryota; kingdom Metazoa; phylum Mollusca; class Bivalvia; order Cardiida; family Cardiidae; genus Fragum; species Fragum sueziense. The sequence continues at coordinate 31,784,770 of OY804592.1, forward strand.
TATATATATATATATATATATATATATATATATATATATATATATATATATATATATATATATATATATATATATATATATATATATATATATATATATATATATATATATATATATATATATATGCAGCAGACACCATGCAACTCTTGGTCCCTAGTTTCGCTACTTTTCAACAATAACCTCGTAACTACAGCTTATTTTAAGCTGTAATTACGATTTTTTTATGAAAAGAGACAATATTGGAGCGTTTAAAAGTACATTTTTTTCTCAGAAAACTGTTTTATTTTTAAATTCCTTAATTCAGGAGAGACTTGAGCAGATGAAAAAAGAATACAACTGTAAACCTTTGAAGCAGAAATCAAAAAAGTTTGGATTTATCTCGAGACTTACTACGAAAAAGTCGAAAACTCCCGATGTCCCTGAATTAGATATAAAGGTATGTATGTACGCAGCTGAGATGAAGATTATTTTTTTTGGGGGGGATGGTGCTGGTGGGTTTGGGTTGAGGGGGTAGAAAAAAGAGAAAAATGCTGATGCCCAGCACGTTTTTTTTCAACACAGGACTTAAGTGCAAATACCACTTCCAGTTCCTGACAAAACCTTTAAATATCTTCAAGACTTTGAAAGTAAAAAAGAAAAATAAACAACGCAATTTTTATGCGTCTACATTAAAAGTAATGTTATAGTATGTTATAGTAATAATATTATTTCTCTTTTTTATTTTCATTTACATGGCAGCATCCGGCGCTTTACAGAGTCTTTGAGCTAAATGCAACGTTCACAATGTATCAAGTATACAATGACGCAACGAAAATGCTCTAGATAGGCGTACATATTTTATTTATATCATTTATATATTATAATAGGACTGTATTAACATACAAACAAAAAATATAAAATGGACTAGAACGAAAGCTTTTGCTTATAAAGTTCTTTTCCAAAGACAGGCGTTGGATAGAATGCATACCTTCATTTTAATTCAATTTTACTGTTCATGGCAGCATCCGGTGGTGGAAAACAACTACGCTAGTTGGCAACCCCCTCCTATGTTAGAGGATCAGTATGGACGTCGGGACAGTTATGGGTCGAATAGAGACAGCGTCTCTAGTACGACAAGTAGGTCTCAAAAATGAATAGCCCACTCCTACACAATCCCGCTTTTTGTGTCCCACAAAAGGAAACATTGGAAAACGTTGCTTTTGACAAGCATTTTTATCACTTCCCTCGTTGTTTTCTATCCAAAAATGACGCTGAGGCAACTATGGGTCGAATGGAGACAGCGTCTCTAGCACGACATGTAAGTCTCGAAAATGGATAGCCCACTCCTTCACAATTACGCTTTTTGGCGCCCCATGAAAGGAAGACGTTGGAAAACATTGCGGAAAATGAAAAAAAATGCTTATGACAAGCAATTTATTCATTTCCCAAAATGTATTCTACCCGTTTAACATAATCTATTGTTTCTGCTACCACGTATGCTTTTATTATTATTTCTGTTTTTGTAGTTTTTATACGCCCGTCGAAGACTGGACGTATTATGGGATCACCCGTGGCGTCCGGGCGGTGTCCACTTCTTTGTCCGGAGCATAACTCTGTCACCTTAAGTCCGATTGACTTTAAACTTGGCAGTTATATTCTTCTCATCAATACGGAGTGCAGTGCACAAGAACCATAACTCTACCTGGCCTATTTTTGAGTTATTGCCCTTTGTTGTTTTTATGTTTGAATCTTGTCCGGAGTATATCTCTAAAGGTATAATAGCTAGGATCATGAAACTGCATGGGTGTATAGATCTCATCAAGTGGGAGTGCAGTGTATAACTCTACCTAGCCTATATTTTGAGTTATTTCCCTTTATTGTTTTCATACTTGGATCTTGTCCAGGGCATATCTCGAAAAGTATAATAGCTAGGACCATGAAACTTTTATCAACCCGTTCCCCCTGTCGACATAAAGCATTGTTACGGGCGTATCTTGTGACAGATTGACACCTTGTTCAAAAATTGTCATTCGCGATTGTTTAATAAATACTTAATGTCATGTAGATTTACTTGTTAAACAATTTCTAATCATTGACTCTTTTTGATATCACAAATGGTTAAAGGGTTTGGAAAACATTATGGAATACGAAATATCTGTGTCTGACAAACAATTTCTTTTGGCTTAAGCATACTTCATTGTCATAATACATTTCTTTACAGGCATGATATACATACATAACATATTAGTTACATACAATACAGGCAAAATGATGTTGATAAAAGCAAAATGCGTTTTTCAATTTCTTCATTTTCAATAACTTTTTCTTTCACCAAAGACCTTTCTAATTTCATAACTTGTAATTGTCGTCTGCAACGTCTTTGAATTTGGGTCAGTCTAAAATTTTACCTTCTTGTAATGGGTAAATCTATATACAGGTAGTTCAAGCGGAGGATCTAGAGATAGTGGCCTTGACCCAATTAGAGAACGCAGTGACTCCGAACCAGACGAAGTAAGTGACCTTGAACTCTAGGCTATGTGCTAACATATTGACCCTTTCCCAAAGGCCAAATTTTTGGGGTGCTCTAAATTGATAGTATCTACAGACGACAACTATTTGTCAGTAAAGAAAGGACGTGTTTACAATATACCGCAGAAAACATCGAGTCAACAAGGAGAAAATGTTGATTATCAGCATTTTTCCCCTTTTGTCTCAATGTTTTTGCCAAACCTTTCCTTTAGGGGGAGTCAAGACCTGCTCTTGTTTTGCAAGGGTGAAGGATCATAAACCATCATTGGATACCTAACACTTTGTGCATCGTAGGGCGTCATCAGAGACAACGGAATTTTACCGACAGAAACTCTCAATAATTTCCAGACATACGTCATTCATGGAAACGGAAATTGACGAGGTTTACCCTCGTCAATTTCCGTTGCAACGAATGACGCCCAGAGAAACACGTAGCATTTTGTAGTAAATGGTGGGTTGTGGTCCTTAAGGCATTCATTAGATACTTAACACTTAATGCAAGTCCGCATCCATCCTCTATTCGGCGTTTTCCGTTATAACGGAAATTGAAGAGGGTATGCCGAACAAGATTTATGAAAACATCCGAATAACCTCCGCAATTTAGGCCTACGTTGCCACGGATGAGGCCAAAGATGCACGAAATGTTTCGTATCTAATAAATGGTGGAATACCGTAACATTTTCCGGAAAAATACAATATCAGACTGGTCCAATGTGGAAGCTGCAAGAGACACCAAAATTGTAGTTTAAAAGGAATTGTGTATAATAAATTACAGAAAATATTGAAGCAGAATTGATAAATGGTAATTACCATCATCTTAGTATTTTGCCTCAATATTTCTTAAAATGTTTTCCGATTTGGTACGTCAAAGGCCGTTATTGTCTGGAAATGTTTACAATACAAATTTTGTACATTTTTTCATGGTAATTTAGGAATTGCAAGTGAATTAGATTATACGCTGAAATGCATGTACTTCTCATTATGGCAGGTGCAAAATGGCACATTACAATGTACCTCACAAGCATATGCAAAATTCACTTTTTCATTTTTCACAAAGCAAGACGTCCCTATAAGAAATTTCCTTGAAAACATTGAGGCAAAAGAAAAAATAATGTTGCGTTAACGTTCGTGGGACGTTGTAGTTCAATATGCAAATGAGGTTGGTAATGGGGTTGTTGAAGGATGGTTTGTTGTAATATAATTGGTTGTATATAAATTTCCAGAAATATTTTCATTACGGTGCAGTAAGTTACTACAGCATAAAATTCTTGGTCTGCTAAACGCTGTCCGCCATATAGCACATTGAAAATATTTCTCTACATGTATCTATCTTTGTATTTCCATTTGCTGTCTCTCTCATTTTTGAATCATACTGTACATTCAATACTTTCTCTTGCATTGTTTTAGAAAATAATTTACAGGAGACAGGTAAATTACATATCTTACCTTTTCAACACAAACCTCGTAACTGCAGTTGAATAAAAGCTGCAGTTACGAGGTTTTTGTGGAAAAGCAGCAATATTTACACTTAATGAATTGTAGGATAATATTAACCCGAGTTTTAACGTAAATTTATATATTCAACCCATCATTAGATACAAAACACTCCATGAAACTTCGTGCGTAATTCGTGGCAACGGAAATGGACGATAGATGCCTGTGTAAATTTCCGTTGCCAGGAATGAGGACGAAGTTGCACGAAGCGTTTTGTATCTAATGTTGGATGGAATACCTTAAGTCAGGATAAATGAAAACGTCCCGAGAATGCATGTTTACCTATATAAGATCAATAAAGTGTCAAATGCTTGCTAAAAGAGCTGACCGACTTAAGGTCAATGTCTTTCTATTATATATTCCTTTAGTCCAAGCATCGTCGTACTAATTTTTAATTATTATTTCTGTACTCTTAACCAAATCAATACGTGCGATATACGAAATGTAATACTTGGCAATTTCTCACTAATTTAGTAAAATTTTCTTCACAATTTTAAAGGGACCCCTGCTTGGTCTTTAAGAAATCAGAAAAACATAGGGACAGTCGCCATTGACGGGTGGCCCATTGCATTTTCTAGACCCAAAAACGAAAGGAATTTTAGCGAAGTCACAAAAAATTGCACTATCTATCAATGTCTTGTTTCCCATAAATGTTACTATAATATAAATGGCAGGTATGTCAATTATATGCAGATTTGACCTTAAAGAACTGAATTAACTATTTGAAATTTCATTTGACAGAAACAATCTAGCAATGTAGACTGACCATGTCATACGACATTTCTTTTACTTTTTTATAGAATGGGTCCCTTTAAAATTGTTTGCATGTATCCCTTCCTTTCTGTCTTTCTGACAAAAATGTCCCCCATTAATGGTTTGATATCGTAAACCTATATGGGGGAACAGCTAGAGGCTCGGTTAGGGTGTTGTGGTAGTACTGGTGAGAGAAATACCAGGAATCCATGGTAAGGTGCTCCAAACGCCGCGATATGTCCTTAGTATTTGAAAACGGCGTAAATCCCAAATAAATAAAACCTTCCTTTCAGTATTGGTTTTATTAAAATGATAAAATTGCGCGATGTTTTGAATGCGAACTGGGTTCAAAAGCGTATAATTGGTTAATCTTTAAAGTGACATCTCACGATTATTTTTACATAAATTTTACTTTTATTCTATCTGAAAGAGCATGTTTTCTTATGAAAATCCTGAAAATTTCAAGGCAAAACCTTGAACCGTTTACGAGAAATATATATTTTTGTGCTAAAAATAAACAAATTGTTGTGGACAACTGTTCATATTGGTAAAGAATTTGTCATGTCTGTCTCAACTTAAAAGGCGTACTTTTGGCTTATATATAACAACTTCAAAAAACTGATAGCATTTCTAGGCATGAGAATAAACAATCGTTGCATCAAGGCATACTTTAAAAAATGAATTAAATGTGAAATGTGTACATGCAATGCATGTAAATTCAATTGAATTCAATCCAAAACTTTGTTTCACAGCATTTGCCAAATAATAATTCCAAGCGTTCCGTAAGACATTGGTAAGATAATAAAGGTCTTTGATGGAACCAGCCCTGGTATTGTTTCGGAAAGGCTAAAGTAAGATTTTGACTTCTTTCAGGTAGCGCCACCAGTTCCAAGACGACCACGTGATAATTCGCTCCAAAAATCAGTAAGTTGTTATTCCATCGCTTAATATTACGGCGGGAGTCATGTGACACAACAACAAGAACACTTTGTTTCTTTTCAAAAAAAAAAAAAAAAAAAAAAAAAAAAAAAAAAAAAAACACGTAACAGTTCGTTAACCTGTCTTTGTAAGGATTTAGAATCGATGAAATACTATTGCCCGGGAGTCATGTGACACAAAAACAAGAACACTTTGTTTCTTAGAAAAAAACGTAACAGTTCGTTAACCTGTCGTTGTAAGCTTTTAGAATCGATGAAATACTATTGTTTGTCCGAAATTAAGCCAATGTTTACTGGACAAAACTGTTCCTTATTACCTGAAATAATATTTTAATCTTATTTATCTCAAAAAATGACCTGGCGGAGAATCTTTATCTATAACCTAGAGATTCTCTGCTAGGTCATTGATCTGGGGCCATACGAGCACGGGTATGTTTGAATATTTAGATAAAATAAATGAATATTATAGAAATGAATGTACCCTAATTTATTTATTTTTTCAGAGAAACCGAGACTCCCTAGGGGAAGAATTTCTGAACAATATACAACAAGGACGCACCTCACGCTTACCGCCAGTACCCCCTCTAAAACCACCTATACGGAAAGTCAAAAGTGATGTCAAACCAAACAAACCGTTAGAGAAAAGGAAAGTGTCACGCTGAATAAATAAGTTGACAATATTTGATCAATTATTTCCAAAAGTGATGCCAAAAAGAAGAAATCATCAAAAAAACGAAAACTGTCACGCTGAATTAATAAGTTGACAATATTTAATCAATACTTTCCAAAAGTGATGCCAAACAGACAAAATCATTTGGGAAAAGGAAAGTGTCATTTGATAATTGAATTTATATTTAATAAATTTGAACTGTTTAGCCCATTTACGGATGGCAATTTTAGGGTTGTCAAAATTCAAAGACAGTTCCATGTGAATTTGATTTTGCATTGTTTGGTCTTTAAGTGAGGAAATATTGCAGAAAATGACAAAAATGCTTGTGACAAGCATTTTTTTCATTTTCTACAATGCTTTTCAAAGTCATTATTCTTTTTTGAACAGCGAAACCAGAGCCGCGTTCTTTAGAACGAGATTTTTTAAGATTTCTTAAGATGTTTTGATAAAGCGTTTTTGAGACCGAGAATTTGGCCGAGCTGTTCCGAATGCTCTATATTTATACAATGACGTCATCGTGACGTCATTTGTATAAAGTATGGAGCATTCGGAACACCGCAGTTTATGAATTATGGGGCGTTCGGAACATCTCGGTCAAGTCTCTTTTATATTGTTTCTATAGAGTTGACCGAGGGATTCCGCATGAAGTATAGGGTAATGGCGCGACCCATTGAGGGCCTAAAGAATCTTGCTCTAAAGAGCGCTTTATCCTAAAATATCTTAAGAAATCTCAAGATATCTCAAGAAATCTCGCTCTAAAGGACGCACCTCGGGACTCGCTTTGAGAAGAATTTCTGAACAATATCCAACAAAAACGCACCTCGCGTATACCACCGATACCCCCCTGGAACCGCCTATACGGAAAGTCAAAAGTGATGCCAAACAGGCCAAACCATTGGAGAAAAGGAAAGTGTCACGCTGAATTAATACATTGACAATATTTAATGAATTATTTCCAAAAGTGATGCCAAGCCGTAAAAACCTTTAGAGAAAAGGAAAGTATCACACCCACTGACTGAATAACTTGATAATATTCAGTTAAACCTTTCCACAAGTGATGCCAACTATGTTACATATTATAGACGACTATTTTAGGCTTGTCAAAATTCAAAGATGTTACAGATGATAATTTCAAGTGAATTAAATTTTACATGTCTAGAATTTTAGGGAAGGAAACATTGCAGAAAATGAAAAAAATGCTTGTCGAAAGCATTTTTTTCATTTTTCACAATGTTTTCCAAAGCCATTATCTTTTTTTCAACGAAACCGGGACTCGCTTGGAGAAGAATTTCTGAATAATATACAACAAGGCCGCACCTCGCGTTTACCACCAGTATCCCCTCTAAAACCGCCTATACGGAAAGTCAAAAGTGATGCCAAACCGAACAAACCATTAGAGAAAAGGAAAGTGTCACGCTGAATTAATAAGTTAACAGTATTTAATAAACCCTTTACAAAAGTGACCAAATCATTAGGGAAAAGCAATGTGTCACGCTGAATTAATAAGTTGACAGTATTTAATAAACCCTTTACAAAAGTGACCAAATCATTGGGGAAAAGCAATGTGTCACGCTGAATTAATAAGTTGACAGTATTTAATAAACCCTTCCCAAAAGTGACCAAATCATTAGGGAAAAGCAATGTGTCACGCTGAATGAATAAGTTGACAGTATTTAATAAACCCTTTACAAAAGTGACCAAATCATTGGGGAAAAGCAATGTGTCACGCTGAATGAATAAGTTGACAGTATTTAATGAACCCTTTACAAAAGTGACCAAATCATTAGGGAAAAGCAATGTGTCACACTGAATGAATAAGTAGACAGTATTTAATGAACCCTTTCCAAAAGTGACTAAATCATTAGGGAAAAGCAATGTGTCACGCTGAATGAATAAGTTGACAGTATTTAATAAACCCTTTCCAAAAGTGACTAATCATTAGGGAAAAGCAATGTGTCACGCTGAATGAATAAGTTGACAGTGTTTAATTCACCCTTTCCAAAGGTGACGCAAAACATACCAAACCACAAGAGAAAAGTGTCACGCTGAATTAATAAGTTTACACTATTAAACCCATTACCAGACGACATTTTAGGCTTGTCCATATTCAAAGATGTTACAGACGACAATTTCAAGGGAATTAATGACAACTTGCATTTTTGGTATGTAGGAAACAATATTTGAAAAGAAGAATTTGCTTGTCACAAGTAATTTGGTCATTTTCCAAGATGTTTTTAAGGCATTACCTTATGTAGCGCTAAAAAGCGTTAATGTATGGTTATGGCTTATTAAGTTTACACTTTTTAATTCAGGCTGAAGATGGATTTTCGTGAAATTTTGAACTAGTTTATTTTAACCCATTACCAAACGGCTTCATTTTAGGCTGGTACAAATTAAAAGATTTTGCAGACGACACCTTTAAGTGAATGAATTTTTTTTGTCGTCTATTTTGGTGAAAACATTGAGGAAAATGAAGAAATTGCTTGTGAAATGCAATTTCTTCATTTTCCAAGATGTTTTCCAACGCCTTTATTTTTTTGGAAGTAAAAAAGAGTCAATATGTGACAATGGGTTAAGTAAACGAACCATGGGTTGAGGACACGATGTATAATCACGTGACTTAGAATTTCCAATAATCTTCAATAACTTTATCAATACTTGATCAATTTGATTCCGATTTGAAGCAGAGGAGGTGGAAAAATGTTAGAAAAAGCCTGGACGTTGTGGATCTTTAAAAAATCAGCTGATAAAAAAGTTATTGTAGATAAACCAAAATTTGGTTTATCTTCAATAACTTTTTTTATCAGCTAATTTATCAAAGATCCACCACGTCCATCTAATGCGTGACGTATGTCCACCTTCTCTGCTTCAAACCCAATTCAATCGGTTGCATATTAACAAAATTCTTGAAGATTTTCTGAAATTGTTGTATCACGTGATTATCCACCGTGTGCTAGGGAACCCGAACGAATGCTAAATGTGAAAATGTGGTCCATATTAATTAGCTCTTTCCCAAACGACAAAATAAATTCTAAGCTGGTTGAAAGCTTCTGCAGACGAAAAAACTGAAATAGACTGGGCGTGGATAAAATGTTGTACAGAAAAGAGAAAATGTTTATTTTTATCAGGCTTTCAATCAAAACGACGTCTTGTTTGCGGAAGGCTTTTGGCCTTTAACTAAACATCTAAAATGATTGTTTTCTAGATGATCAAAGCATGTGCATGAATATCAAATCATGGCAAGTATTGAGAGAAAGGTAGAAAATACCGGTTGTCATATTTCAATAAACTTTCGAACATTCATTAGGCTACGTATATTATATTTTGAGAAATATTTTAGGAAAACACTGATGGAAAAGTCTGATGCAAAAGTTGTATGTGGATTACCCGTTTGTTTTATTTCATTAGGCTATTATCACGGAGTATAATCACATGGCACAGAATTTCAGATAATCTTCAATAATTGATTAATACTTGACCAATTTTAATCCAGTTTGAAGCAGAGAAGTAAGAGAAATGCCAGGAATAAGCTGGACGTGGTATTTTTTTTAAAAAGGTAAAATAGAATTAATTGATGATCAACCAAAATTTTGGTTGATGGTCAATATTTTTTTTTATCACACGACCTTTTGAAAAATCAAATGCGTTCATCTAACGCTTGACGTCTCTCACCTCTGCTTTAACCGAATTCAAATCGGTCCCACATTAACAGAATCATTGAAAATTTTCTAAAATTGTTGTTTCACGTAATTATGCATCGTGAATATTTTCCCTGAATTTAAATTAGATTTTTAAGTTTGCCTCTTGTCATATGTTATTTATGCTTATTATTAAATATCTAAATTAATCGTTTTCATGTTTGAATATAGATAATTTGAAAAAATCTTTTTCTTGTCTTTTGATCAAATTCCGGTTGAGCCTGTAGTAGTTGCACACACAAAGAAATGGGCATTTTTTTTTATTCAAGAGAGATCATTAAAAACGAAAAGAGTTATCTGAATTCCGTAAGTGGTGTGCACAACTATTCAAAATAGAAGTTCATTTTGGTAAGTTTGATCGAATTCCTATTGGAATTGTGAAAGGACCTGCGCACAAAAGAAATCGGGCATTTTTTTAGATTCAAGGGGAGATAATTCAAGGACGAAAAGAGTTAACTGACGTCCTTAAGTTGTCTGCACAACTAGACACCATGGACATTCGCTGTAGCAAGTTTAGTCATATTTCGACTGAAACTATTGGAGTTGCGCACATAAAAAATTGTTAACGGACGGATAGACGGACGGACAGACGGACTGATGACAAGGGCAATAACATAATACGACCCTTCGGGCGTATGAAAAGCATGTTAATAAAGAAAAGGATTTTGTACAATATAGCAAAATTGAGGCAAAAGGAGAAAATGCTGATGATCACCGCTTTTCTATTTTGCATCTATGCTTTTTCCAAGTAACTACTATTAGGGACGTCAAAACCAGATCTTGTTTGGGAAAGGCTTAATATAAAGCAATAATCAAACAAGGGAAAGGAAGAACATCAAAAAGGAGAAAATGGCGAAAAGTATAATTTGGAAAGGAAAGGATGGGATGAAGGGCAGCATTTATGAAATATATGTTATTTCCTCAATAATAGGGAACGGTTTTATCCAGTTAACCATGACGTAATTTCGGACAAACAAACAGTGTTTCGTGGATGTTGTTATAAAATTTCATTTTCAGTTTTGAGATTTTTTTAACAACATCGACGGTTTATCAAAACATATCGTTAAAACTAGTCTATTTTTAACACAGAATTCATTGCCATTTTAGACTTCTGCGAATTACTCAAGCAGCTAATGATTTTCACGATTTACTTAAAATAAAATTCACAAATTTAATATTTAAAGCGTCATTTTTGTATTTGGGGTAGAGATTATATGACAAAGCGTTAATCATATTAACATGCAGCTTAACACAAGCACGTGCGTAACATAATCATACTTTGCGAGGGTTTATTCAGCTGAATATTTAAGTTCGGACTGATACTCTTGGGATGGACTTGATTGAGCTACTCCACTCTCAGTTCGGAGTACTCTGAGCGGCGTTTTCCAATCAAGTGTTTTGGAGTATAAAATAGACAAATATTGCATTTAATAATAATTTTCCTATCGCAAAATCGCCAACGAACATGTCAAAGATGTTTGTTTAGTTTCTTCAGTAAAATCTGATGTCTTTTCAGTTGTAATTCTGTCTTTCATATCCGTTAAATTGATTGATAGAAAATTATACCAAACTATTTCTAATTTTATCGTCTATCAGAAACCATGTTGATGACGATGTAGATTCGAGAGTAGATTTTCGGTACTTGATTAAGTTTTGGAGTGAAATTTTAAAGAGTACTCCGAGTAAAAAACGGAATGGCCCAATCAAGTCCAACCCTGGATTGCTAGCGGATAATAAGTGTGGAAACGTTTTTTATAGCAGTTAAAATGCATTTATTAGATTATTTAGTGATAAAAAGTGATGTTGTTCATGAAATATAACAATGGATTTTAAATGGATTTCCTCGTGTGGAAAAAGGTAGGCAGAAAATTAAATGTAGTTATAACGTTCATTTTGTGTGACTGGTAGTCCTATTTATAAGCCCTGACATATTTTTTTTAACTTTGTCGTAGATGTCAGGTCTTATCAGATCCGTCATTTTTTCTATAGCACTTCCTATGAAAGAAAATATAGGAGGTTAAGCCATCAATCTACTATCTCTAAAATCGAAATTACGATCTTAAAATGGTATGGATAGAAAGATAAATCAATTGTTTTGCATTTCAGTATAATTTTGAAATAAAAAAATTACCTTGTTTTATTTAAATCCAACAAAATTTCCAACAACCCTATACAAAAGCAAGATGGCCGACGCGCTTGCCAATTGGAACGAAAACACGTTTCACAATCACAATTTAATAGTCACATCAATATTTTAGCACTATCAAGGGGTGCGTTCCATTGGCTGTTCGGAGTGTGCCCAACAGTCCAGTACTGAATGGAATGACACAGAACAGTGTTCGGAACATGTTCTGCCTGTTCCCGAAGAAAAGGTGGTGCAAGCAGAACAGTGACGTCACCAGCACGGCAACCTTCGATTACAACTGTGGAGTGTAGAAATAAATTAATATTTCTAATCAAACCGTGCGATTTATATCAAATTATTTCAGGAAATGTGATTAATTATGCATTTTAAGACCAAATCTTGTCCAATAGACAACACCCAGCAGGCGATGAAAGTTATTTTTAGTCTGGCATGTGTTCTGTTCCGAGAGCATTCCATTCGGCATGACTTGAACAGAACATTAGGAACAGTAACGGACAGCCCAATGGAATGCGCCCAAGGTGGTTTTAAACATTATGTAGGTATTTTTCAATTGGTTATGCCTCATTTAATCTTGAATAGGGACTTTGAATAATTCTAGATTTGCTACACGGAACAACGATAACCATATTCTCAAACCAGATCATTGGGTTCCTATCACATAGCATCAATTGCAATATATCTGGAGAAATCAAATGGGTGTGATAACTTTTATGGGTAGAACAATGAATTTCGGGTAAAATGTATGAAAAAATGGTGAAAAAATATTTTTTGCAGGAATTTGCTGAAATTAACGTTTTAGAATTATGAACCAAGATATATTCAATTGAACTTAGCAAATGTTTTATTTCAAACGTGTATGTCACAACTTTATGGCGTTCTGCTTAAGAAATACTGTGTTTTGAAATAAAAAGCCATCAATGACAAAACCATATGAATTGCAGAAACATGGATACTTTCAGAGAGTGTTCGCTATTAATTTCTGAAACTTCAACATCTTTAGTAATGATTTATACCAAAACTAAACATCTATAAGGCTCTTTGATTTTTTACCTCAATGTCACACTTTGACTTCATTTTTTTGAACTTCACCCTAAAACCAAAATTTTGGTTGATCTTCAATAACTTTGTTATCAGCTGATTTTTCAAAAATACACCACGCCCATCTAATGTGTGACGTATGTTCATTTTCCCTGCTTCAAAGCGAATTCAAGTCGATCTCCTATTTAACAACATATTTGAAGATTTTTTGAAATTGGTGAATCGCGTGATTATCCACCGTGATATCTTACTCTGAAAAACCTTTCAATCTGTCTTTTCCATTTTGCCATCTCTCTCTCATTTTTGAAACACATTGTAATAAGAATACTTTCTATTCCAATGATTTAGAAAATAATTTACAGGAGACAGGTAAATTACATATCGTACCTTTTCAACACAAACCTCGTAACTGCAGCTTAAAACAAGCTGCAGTTACGAGGTTTTTGTTGAAAAGCAGCGTTATTTACACTTAATGAATTTTAGGATAATATTAACCCGAGTTTTAACGTAAATTAATATATACGAGGTATGTCCATAAAATACGTAGACAACCAAAGTTTTCCACCAAATAGTAGTTTTATCGATCCCAAAACACTATCAATATAATGGTCCATTTATTCTTAAATACTTCTGCTACATTTTATATTGTTTTCGAAAGTACGTACAAGCAAAACCGTCACCATAGCAACAGCATAACGCTACCACGGGGCACTTTAGATATTTGAAAATAAAAAGACATAAAACTAGTCTTTTGTCGCAAGTTTTTTAAAAAAAAAATACACAGAAATACACTCACTTCAGCAGTGACGTCATTTGACGTTTTGCCGGAAATTTTGAACGTCAACAACTTGCCAGGAGACGGTTTAAGCAATAAACATCGGCTGCTATGACGGAAGAAAAACACGCCGTTATTAAATTCTGTGTCGGTGCGAACATGACACCAACGGAAACATTCAAGTTTATGCAGCGAGGCAAGGCAAACGTGTCCAGAGCGCTAGTGTTTAAATGTCATAGACGGTTTACGGATGGACTGGAAGATATTTGTGACCAGACAAGACCGGGAAGACCTCGGCGAAGCGATCGGGATGTTGAGGAGGTGCGTCGAATCACTATGGACTTTGCAGTTTTTCCGCGATTAAAGGCGGATCTGAGAGGCAAACGTTTTGCCGACTTAGACGAACTAAAGTACTTTGTTCGCTCCTCTGTAGGGTCATACAAGAAAGAGTGGTTCCGCGAAACGTATACCAAATGGGTGGACAGACATAGGAAGTGCGTGAACGCGGGTGGAGAGCACTTTGAAAAGTTGTAACGTCGACCTCGTAAACGACGTCAAAGTGCCCCGTGTATAGTTTTTTACTTGTTTGTTCCACGTGTATTTTTGTAGCTGTTGCGTGTATTTTCATAAAATTTGGTACACATATTCATATTATAATTCTGCACACGCTCGTGTAAATTTTAAATAGATCATGCAATTATTTCCTTTTATTCTGGAGCTGTCTACGTATTTTATGGACACACCTCGTACAACCCATCATTAGATACAAAACACTCCATGAAACTTCGTGCGTAATTCGTGGCAACGGAAATGGACGATAGATGCCTGTATAAATTTCCGTTGCCAGGAATGACGACGAAGTTGCACGAAGCGTTTTGTATCTAATGTTGGATGGAATACCTTAAAGTGGAGCTTTAATACGGCTTAATTTTTAATTTAATGGAAAGATATCATTTTAAAAGTGAAAATAAAGAAAACCCGAAGGAAATCGATCATATATTTCTCGAGATATTTGCATCTGAACCGGTCGTTTTTCACCTGTATAAAATCCGATATTCCGATTTCACCTCGAATCCGGTGTTTCGACGATCGATGACCTGTGACGTCACCAGTGTTACTCCAAAATGGCTTCCCTCACAACATAACGTTAATCGCTGATCGTTTATCGAATGATTGCTTACAATTAAACACTTTTGTATTGCTAAAGTTATATTAGGGAGGAAGACGAGCTTCATTGCGATATTAAAATCGCATCTTTACACTTTGAGTTGTGAAATAGCGGCAGAATCTGGTGAATTTAACCGAAGTAAACAGAGCTATGATTGACAGAAAATCCCGGCAGTTCGGAGCTGATTGGTATTTGGATTTCTCTTTGTAATACTTTATTTTTGGTAAATTACGCTGCTTATTGGTGTGAATAGATATTATCTTTTTGATCAGTAGACTCACGAGGATCTAATACAGTAGATAAATGTGGTGTCCGTAGTCGAGGGGTAGAGCGTCGGCCTAGCGACTAAGAGGTTCCGAGTTCGATCCCCGGTAGCGGGGGTTGTTCGAGGCTTCTCATTGGCCCAAATATTCGGCGCGAGTACTGGTCAGTGTATTTCCAGGAAGCAGAATCGAGAGGGATTAAAATAAGTTGAAAAAACTTGCTTCCCAATCGATGTAAAATAAATACGTTCAAAGGAACGTCTGAAGAAGAAGAAAATGATAAACCACATGCAATAAAATATGTAAACGACACCCGAGTGTTTTGGGGTCATTTCGGCGAAGGCTAACTTTGACAGGCTTGTATGAATGATTCCATTGTCATGAGTGTAGCCTAAATCAAAATATTCATGTCCATTCTGCGGTAATTCAGTTTTTTTTTGTTATTTGGAAATAGATTGTTATCACAGCAGGCCCGTAGGAAGCAATTTCATATGGGGGGGGGGGGGCTAAAGCCCTTGTCCTGAATATTGGGGGGGGGCTAATTTGGATTTTCCAAAATTTTCAGTGTAAAATTAAGAAAATTCGGCATTTTTGGCCAACATTGGGGGGCCTAAGCCCCCCCCCCCCTAGCCCCCCCACCCCTGTTCCTACGGGCCTGCACAGGACTGAGGTATAAGCTCTGGGGGAAACGAAACTGAAATAACTTGATGTCACACGTTTCTGTGACATAGACCTTTCCCAAACTGCAAATGCCAAAACCATTTTTGTTGAATGCAGAATTGTTCCACTGTGAAATAAATTAAATTACCATCATGACAGCAGCTGTTTTATGACGAGTTCTCAGATTATGATATTGTTAAAACATAAAAGGGAAAATATTGTTTTCCAATTTCCAGCCATTTTCAAACATTTTTGACTTGTTTAAAATGTAGCCTAATTGATAATTGCAAATAGCTAAATGAAATTTTATCAGATCTAATCATTGTTTAACCCTGTTAAATAAAGGTTTGAGGAGTGGGACAGAGGCAAAATGATGCTTATCAGTATTTTTCCTTTTGCGCCAATGCTTTCCAAAGCTTCTCTTTCTCATCTAGGCTCTATTCATGAAATGATTTTAACATGTCATAGCATATTGAGTTGGTCCTCGTGTTGACAGTGCCAGGATTTTGCAGACGACAAAATTCATGCTTATAAAGATAGGATTTTGTATAATGAAGCCCAGAAAACATCGAGGAGAAAGTGCTGATTATCAGCACCTTCTTCTTTTGCATCAATGTTTTCCCAAGCCTCATCTAATAAAGATGTCCAAACCAGGTCTTGTTTGGGAAAGGGTTTATGGATGTTTTATTACTGTAGGTGCTTTTGTCGAGTATGCATTACTGGACCCTGCTTTACTCCACTTCTCCAGGGCTGAAAGAGTGTGTCCAACATATACTTGGGAACATGATTTACATGATTACATGGCAGAAATACAGGGGTAGCCATTGTGCATAACGGAGCATCTATGGCTTGAACCAGGTTTCCGGAACATGTCCTTGCTCCTGTTCAGCCTACTGGTTAGACACCAGTATGATTATATATGATACCAGTATGATTATATATGATAGACATGTAAGTACAAAATCAGTATTAATCTTCTGTCAGCCCCAAAAGGAGTCAGAAACTTACAAGTGACCCAGGGTTCTCCACAGAATAATTTGAAGCTGTAGTGGCATATTTTATCAGTACATGTATCTATAAACTTTGAAACACAAATTGCTTACCCAAATAATTACGAATAAAAACATAATGAGAAAAGAAGAAATTGCTCATCATGTTTTTATAATCAATTATTACTTTTACAATAAGAATGCATTATTTGTCAGTTTTTGACATGAAATACCCCAAAAGTGCCTCTATTTTGGTGACAATTTTGAAGAAATTAAGCTGTGGTGTATTTTTGAAGCTGTAGGGGCATTACACTGATTTACATGAAGCTGTAGTGGGGCCGATACAGCTTATTGGGCTGTGACCTAACCCTTTCTCTTACGGCACAATTGTTCCAATTTGCAAGCTGCTACAGAAGACAATATTGAATTTGATAGAGGAATTGTGTATAAGGCAAAGAGAGAAAAAGCTTTGTATCAAGCTCAGCAGTTTCTTTTGCTTCAATACTTTCCGAACAATTTTCTGTAAGGGACATCAAAACCAGTTCTTGCCTTGAAATGGTTAATCCTTACTCAAGCGAAAAAGTTTGCTGTTGCAATGCAATTCGATAGCTCAGTGTGAAACGGTTGTAACTGCCTACATGGTTATAGGCAGTTATAACCGTTTCGCGCCAAGTCATCGAATTGTGATTGATTGAAAGGTGTTTAACACCACTTTTTAACAGTAATTGTGTCACATGCCTTGAGCACCAAGCCATGTATCCCTTTGACTAATATCTCTCACCATTACTACAGCCGATCAAAGTCGCCAGCTGCTGTCCCTTGTTTACCATTATCCTATCATTGTTGGGTGACAAATGTCTGGCAGGATATGGCCATGATTGAGGATTAAACTTGGAACCTAAAGACTTTTAGACAAACATGCTATGATTGCAGTCTTCTTGCATTGGTCAAGCATTGCAGACGACAAAATAGAGCCTGCAGAAAAATGGATTTTCCAGCACATGAAATTGATTAACCCTTTCCCAAACATCAAAATTTCAGGTTGATACACTTTAATAAATGACACAAATGACAAAATGGATGTTATTAATGATAGGTTATCAGCAGTTTCTTCTTTTGTTTCAATGTTTTCCCAAGCATTTTCTATTAGGGACATCAAAACCAGGTCTTGTTTGGGAAAGGGTTAATAACGGTCAGGCTCAGCATTTTCTTCTTTTGCCTCTATGTTTTCAAAAGCTTTCCTTGTATATGATTTAAAAAATCTCAGGTTGTTTGGGAAATCCTAGAGCTAATCCATGTTGTAATTCTGCACTTGTATGAATGCTAAAATGGCCAATGTCCTCTCTGACATTTAATTGATTGATTCAATGGGGTTCAACGCCTCTTTCTACTGCTAGTCCCATATTGCTGCAGCTGGAGCACATAACCATGGATTCCTGTCATTTCTCTCACCAGAACAACCACAACAGCCTTTCTGACCCCAGCTGCTTTCCCACACAGGTATACTAGTATTATTCAAACGTAAGTGTGGTACAAATTCAAATGTACGAAAGGATATTACAGGCCCGTAGGAACAGGGGGGGGGGGCTAAGCCCCCCCAATGTTGGCCAAAAATGGCAAATTTTCTTATTTTTACACTGAAAATTTCGGGAAAATCCAAATTAGCCCCCCCAATATTCAGGACAATGGCTTTAGCCCCCCCAATATGAAATTGCTTCCTACGGGCCTGTATTACTTGGGACTGGGGATTGAACCTGGGACGGTCACGGTTAGCCCTCATGAGTGAGAGTTCATGCGTTACCAACTATGCTATGGCTGCTGTCAACACATTTTGAAAGGGGGGATTTTGTATGTATATAGACCATTTGTCTGAGCATTTTGCAGGATAGCCATGTGATCCTAGCATCTCAGAAATGTAAATGAAACAGGATCTGGAAAAGGGGTATTCATAGCATTTTGGACTATAATGTTTAAAGACCAGCCTATGCTCAAGTACTGCCTGATCAGGATACATATTATTGCTCTGTGATAGTTGTTACAAGGCATGGCGAACCCACCAGAGAATGACATGGATCTAAATCAGACTGTATGTTACTATATGCAGGCTGATCTGGATCCATGTTGTTCTCAAATGCTATAATGGCCCATTTTCCAGATCCCGGCTCATTTACATGTTGCTACATCCAATATGAGCCACACAGACATGATTAAAGAATAAAAGCCTTGAGTGAAAATGGTCAAAACTGTGACTTGTAATTTGAAACTAACTGCTACAAACACAATGGATGTTGATAGAGTTTGTTTATAACGTAGCACAGAAAATATTGAGGAAAAAGAAGAAAATGCTGGTCATCAGCACTTTGTTCTTTTGTCTCAATGTTTCCCTGGCTTCTTATAACTGGGTGTTACAGTCTTTGCAAATGAGTTGGTTAAGTTTTCTTCACCATAGCATTTTGCAACAGGGTCTAGGATTATAAAGAAAACGAAAAGGCAGCAGTTGTGTTTAACTAGTTTTTGAGACAAATTTAACATAATTTTCCCCCTACAACTTGGTCGCAAGAATGTTGATAATTTGGGCCCCAGCTTATAACGTCCTGAATACCAAGATCCTTGAAAAATACTGAAACAAATGGAGAAAATACTGATCAGCATTTTCTCCTTTTGCCTATTTTTTTTTATGGTAGACAAATCTATCCTTTATCAACAATAATTTTTCATGTCTGCAACTCCTTCAAAATTGGTCCACAGTCCACACAAAAACTTTGTTATTTGGAAAGGGGCAAATTAAATTAAACTGAATGAAAATAAAAATTGATCATTTGTATCATTTCAGGAAGTAACACTACAGTGCCAACAGTTCTCCGGATAAATATGGGGATTTTCCTGGAAGAGAAGAGTTCATTGTTGTTGTCATAATTATCTTGTATAGTGAGGATTATTTTCAAAATAAATTAATAAAAATTTATATACTTTGTAGTGTTCAATACTCCTCACCAAATATACGCTACAGTAGAACTTTCTCGAATGTCAAAGTTTTAGGCGGCTGGCCTGTCAAATTTCAAAGAAAATGCAGATAACAAAACAATTAGTTCCAAAAAAAGAAAGCATGTTAGAGTTGTGTTTGGAACTTATTTTATCACAATATTTTGCCAGTCAGTCATTTCCCAGATTTGGTCACATTTATTTATTCCTTTTCCAAACAACAATTTTTCTTCAATGCCTTAACCCATTACCACACAATGGCTCTTTTTGACTCCCTACAAGATGATGGCTTTGGAAAACATTGTGGAAAATGAAGGAATTGCTTGTGACAAGCAAATATTTCTTTTCCCACAAAGTTTTCTACCCAAAATGACCAAAACAATTTAAATTGATTTCAGTTTCGTCTGCCACATCTTTGAAATTGGACCAGTCTAAAATTTTGTTGTTTGGTAATGGTCAAAAAGCTTTCTTTGAAATAATAGCCATTATTACGATAATACATTGAGCATTATATTGTCTCTGCATATCTTCATCTGTTAGTGGTCCAACTTTGGAATGAGGCGTAATAGACTGTACTCTCCCAGATCCGGACAAGTTGAACTTTGCGGAGCAAGATCACTTTCACTGGACAATGTGGACATTCCATTATCGTCTGATACTATCTTGAGTGTCATGTGTTTATAATCTGTTTGTCTACAGGATAATCTATCTGTATTCTGCGAAAAAAAGAAGTCAAAATACTTTTAAACAAATACATGTACTAAACAGTATATGTCAAAAGATAAACAGGCCCTTCCATATTGAGAGCAGTTTTAGATAAATTAAGTCTTTCCCATACTGTAAACTTTAATACTGTTCAAATTTGAGAGAAAAATAATTCATATTTTAAGCAGAAAATGTGTATGGTATACTATAACATACAAATGAAGAACATATTGAGGGATAACAAGAATTTGATGATTATCAGCAGTTTCTTCTTTCCTCAGAACGCTTTTCAAGTTGAATTCTTCTAGGGATCTTCAGTTTTGGAAAGGGTCAAATGAAAACATAATACATGTATTATAAAATATAATTTGAGAAAAGGAGAATAACCAGGAAATAAATGCTTCCCTTCCTGATAAACTACAGACTGAGCAGAGCTATCCGACATCAGCCAGTATTTTAATTTCAATCATTAATAATGTTACCAACACCTACATTTAGGAAAAAGTTATAACTCAGGTTAAATGACCTGACAGAGCAACCCATGCCAATCTACAGAGAAGCTCTGCCAGGTCATTTGTCTTGAGATATACACTGGTTAAAATGCCATAATGAACGTGTTTGTCAAATAATGTCTATATCTATAACATAAATAAGACAGGATCTGAGGACAACATGGATCCAGATCAGAATTCATAAAAAAGAAGCGGGATCACGATCCATCTTGTTCTCTTAAAGGTTCTTGTTGACAGAAAGCAACTTCAGCCCATTCCCAAATATTGATGCCTTTTCAAAATTTGACTACCCTCAGATAAATGCCTTTGAAAACATTGAATAAAATGAAAAAAATTGCTCGTTACAAGTGAAGAAATTGTCACAAGCAACTTCTCCACAAAGTTTTCTACCCAAAGGGCCCAAAAATTGTAAATTTTCAAACTTTGCAATTGCCATCTGTATGACCTTTGAATTTGGAACAGCACAAAATTTTGCTGTTTGGGAATGGGTTAAGAGGGCAGACTGGATCCTGATCAGACTGCATAATTGATATAAGACATCTAGGCTAATTTTCAAACATGGTCATCTCAAATGCCATGATGATAGCAGCTTTTTTTTTTACTAGATCAAGGCTCAAATATTTTTCTTCGCTGCCTGGTTAAGAACATTACCTGTCCTCCAAGTAAGGTGATTGTTCTAGAGAGACCGCCTCATTTTTTTCATCGACATGTCCTTTTATTTCTGTTGTTTGGTCCATCTGCAAAGAATAGAGAGACAGTGTATTAACTAACGCTTTACCACAGAGCAAAATTTTTGATTAGTCAATTTCAAGTGAATGAAATTTGAATTTCTTTGGTCTTTTAGGGTAGAAAACTGGGGGAAATGACAAAATAGCTTTCATAAGCAATTTCTTCATTTCTCCTGACCATTTATCTTGTGAGGTGTCAGAAAGCATCATCATGAGATATGGTTTAATTAACTAATGACTAATTACTACATGATTTTACCATTCATTTGCCACCCAAAAATGAAATTGAAGAGGCTCACCAGTCACCACCTCATTTGAAATCTGACTGCTGTTATGGACCACAAAAATGAAAATGCCTTATGGGAAGGTGAAAATAAAGAACTTTTGTTCATGACAGCCGGAAAACATTGATGAAACTGGAGTAAATGCTTCAAGCCTTGTCTTAGACTGGAATTTCAGTTTACATTGGACACTTATGTCGAAGTCAGAGGGACCATCAAAATCATACCACAACATATCCAGAGTTGGGCTCATCCGAACTATTCAGTTTTTATTAAAATGAAATTTGACCATTTGTTGCTTATCAAGTACATTCGTAATTAAAATATAGTAAGATAAGGAAAAAACTGCTTGAAACAGGCAATTTTTATCCTTTTCTTACTAAATTTCAATATCTATTTATAAATCTCGAAATTATTTCAAATATTTTGTTTAAACTTTTTGATATCCTGTAGTTAAGACAGCACCAGATTTTCACTTTGTCATAAGCAGAAATTTGACTTATCGGAACTTGGCAGGAAATAGGGAATGATTTTTTCTAGCAAAATGTGACACAATTTCGGACAAAGTTTGTTTGAAACAATAGTACCGGTAATTCGAATGTTGTTATAAAGTCTTGTAACCACGGCTTAATTCAAGCCGTAGTTACGAAATTTTATAACAACACCGATGGTTTATCAAAACATAACGGTAAACCATGTCTATTTTTAGCACAAAATACATCGCTATTTGATTTATCCATTGTCGAAAAAACGAATGTCGACTATAGTCAGAATACTCATAGACTACAGGAGAAACACATGTACATGTTTCATTTATTTACAATATAAAATAAAAAGTATTGAGACAGAAGAAGAAAGTATTCATAATCATTAGTTCCTTCTTTTGTCTGAAATTTTCCCAAGCTTTTATGTTCATAACCTCAGGTCATGTTTTGTTTGAGAAAGGCCCTTTAGGGATTAAAGAAACATATTCTAGAGTTATTCTTTGAAGAACTCGTGGAGTCGTGCATATCTAAAATCGTAACCACTCCAAACAGTCAAGAAATTGGAGTTGAACTTATATGGGTACGAATAAAAAACAAATCCATACTGTGCAGTGCCTTCAACAATGGTGTTATCACTTGATTTCTACGAAAATAAAAGGATAGCAATATGAAAAAAATGATGATAGCATACAAATTGTCATAAATTCTTACATTTATTATTATTGAAGGAAAATAACAATTTTCTACTTCGAAACTAGGTCGCCGCCATGATCTCGTAGACTGGACCTAGACTGGCTGTTGTAGCCTTGGAGGCCCATAAATTGTGCATCTAAATGGTACAGAAAATAAGCAATTGTTGTTGAAAATGGGGTAAAGCGTTTTACGCTGATACACGACGCATTGGAATTATTTTCATGTGCATTTTTTAATCTTGACGGACGGAAGACATGCAATCAAAGTACCTTGGGTAATGTGAAATTCGGACAGCAAAATTTGATGAGAAATGTATGTAATTTGTACACATTTCATTGTCATGAACATTTTCACCTATCAATATATACAATAGCAAGTTTCTTTACCCGAAAGTTATCCCTTGGATTAGTATGTTCTGTCCGGGAAAGTGGTTTGGTAAACCACTTTCTACAAGAGTGCAAATGCAACCAAGCACGGCACAGAACTTGCCCCAGATTTCAGGTTTCTCGTTGGTTTGCGATCTGTTGATTCGTCCATTTGATTTCGAAGTGATTAAACATAGTCACCGTGGTATTCTCGTTTTAAAAAATTAACAAATAACAGTTTAATTGGTAAATATTTTCACTCGCTCTCAATAACACACAAGATCTATATGGCTGCTTGACTTTGAAGCCACACTTACTACGTCACTTCCGGTTTTAGCTAGCGTTTTACAAAATCGCACAGGTAAGAAAATCGGACTTTTTCAAATTAATCTTTTCAAATTATTTTTTTCAAAAAAATTATTTTCTCAATAATATCAAATTGTTATAAGAGTTCATTTTAGTGGAAATTCAGCTGCATTAAAGCTCCACTTTAAGTCAGGATAAATGAAAACGTCCCGAGAATGCATGTTTACCTATATAAGATCAATAAAGTGTCAAATACATGCTAAAAGAGTTGACCGACTTAAGGTCAATGTCTTTCTATTATATATTCCTTTAGTCCAGGCATCGTCGTACTAATTTTTAATTATTATTTCTGTACTCTTAACCATATCAATACGTGCGATATACGAAATGTAATACTTGGCAATTTCTCACTAATTTAGTAAGATTTTCTTCACGATTTTAAAAGGACCCCTGCTTGGTCTTTAAGAAATCAGAAAAACATAGGGACGGTCGCCATTGACGGGTGGCCCATTGCATTTTCTAGACCCAAAAACGAAAGGAATTTTAGCGAAGTCACAAAAAATTGCACTATCTATCAATGTCCTGTTTCCCATAAATGTTACTATAATATAAATGGCAGGTAGGTCAATTATATGCAGATTTGACCTTAAAGAACTGAATTAACTATTTAAAATTTCATTTGACAGAAACAATCTAGCAATGTAGACTGACCATGTCATACGACATTTCTTGGATATATTTACTTCTTTATAGAATGTGTCCCTTTAAAATTGTTTGCATGTATCCCTTCCTTTCTGTCTTTCTGACAAAAATGTCCCCCATTAATGGTTTGATATCGTAAACCTATATGGGGGAACAGCTAGGGGCTCGGTTAGGGTGTTGTGGTGGTACTGGTGAGAGAAATACCAGGAATCCATGGTAAGGTGCTCCAAACGCCGCGATATGTCCTTAGTATTTGAAAACGGCGTAAAACCCAAATAAATAAAACCTTCCTTTCGGTATTGGTTTTATTAAAATGATAAAATTGCGCGATGTTTTGAATGCGAACTGGGTTCAAAAGCGTATAATTGGTTAATCTTTTAAGTGACATCTCACGATTCTTTTTACATAAATTTTACTTTTATTCTATCTGAAGGAGCATGTTTTCTTATGAAAATCCTGAAAATTTCAAGGCAAAACCTTCAACCGTTTACGAGAAATATATATTTTTGTGCTAAAAATAAACAAATTGTTGTGGACAACAGTTCATATTGGTAAAGAATTTGTCATGTCTGTCTCAACTTAAAAGGCGTACTTTTGGCTTATAGATAACAACTTCAAAAAACTGATAGCATTTCTAGGCATGAGAATAAACAATCGTTGCATCAAGGCATACTTTAAAAAAATGAAATAAATGTGATGTTTGTTGATACATGTACATGCAATGCATGTAAATTCAATTGAATTCAATCCAAAACTTTGTTTCACAGCATTTGCCAAATAATAATTCCAAGCGTTCCGTAAGACATTGGTAAGATAATATAGGTCTTTGATGGAACCAGCCCTGGTATTGTTTCGGAAAGGCTAAAGTAAGATTTTGACTTCTTTCAGGTAGCGCCACCAGTTCCAAGACGACCACGTGATAATTCGCTCCAAAAATCAGTAAGTTGTTATTCCATCGCTTAATATTACGGCGGGAGTCATGTGACACAACAACAAGAACACTTTGTTTCTTTTCAAAAAAAAAAAAAAAAAAAAAAAAAAAAAAAAAAAAAAAAACCCAAAAAAACACGTAACAGTTCGTTAACCTGTCGTTGTAAGGTTTTAGAATCGATGAAATACTATTGCCCGGGAGTCATGTGACACAACAACAAGAACACTTTGTTTCTTAGAAAAAAAACACGTAACAGTTCGTTAACCTGTCGTTGTAAGGTTTTAGAATCGATGAAATACTATTGTTTGTCCGAAATTAAGCCAATGTTTACTGGACAAAACTGTTCTTTATTACCTGAAATAATATTTTAATCTTATTTATCTCAAAAAATGACCTGGCGGAGAATCTTTATCTATAACCTAGAGATTCTCTGCTAGGTCATTGATCTGGGGCCATACGAGCACGCGTATGTTTGAATATTTAGATAAAATAAATGAATATTATAGAAATGAATGTACCCTAATTCATTTATTTTTTCAGAGAAACCGAGACTCCCTAGGGGAAGAATTTCTGAACAATATACAACAAGGACGCACCTCACGCTTACCGCTAGTACCCCCTCTAAAACCACCTATACGGAAAGTCAAAAGTGATGCCAAACCAAACAAACCGTTAGAGAAAAGGAAAGTGTCACGCTGAATAAATAAGTTGACAATATTTAATCAATTATTTCCAAAAGTGATGCCAAAAAGAAGAAATCAGTTAAACAGTTAAACAGTTAAACAGTTTATTAGTGATATGGCCACCGGCCCAAACACAGATACATATTACAAAATATAAACATACATGTGATTAAGATAGCTTTAAACATCTTGAGAAATAGTTCTCTTTTTCATGACATGAAATAAATATTCTGCTAGCTTATTTATTTCGACCATATTGTTTGACTGCAATAAAGATACGAACTTTTCCTGGCTCGGGTGATTAAAATAATATGCTTTCAAATATTTACTACGTAACTCTGAATATGCATGGCATTCCAAAAGGAAATGGTATTCTGTTTCAATTGATGAGGAACACATTGGACACAGTCTCTCATTTCTTGGTAGCCCAATTTGACGTCCTTTTTCTATCATTAGACAATGCGAAGAAGTTCTGAAGGTTGCAAGTGCTCTTCGGAACTTCTTAACGTTTATATTGTCAAGATAATGTTCAAATATGTAATTATTCTTAAATTGGCTATAGTTACACAATTTTGGACTTTCGTTGCATCTTGCAAGCCAAGTTTGAGTAAATATATCCTTTAACCTTTGCACATACGCGGACATAAAAGATACCTCATTCGTTACGTTTTGGGATTCCCATACATATCCAAAACCATTTTTACATAAATTTTCACGAACCGCTGTCACCCAATTCCGATAACCCATAGTGTCATACATTTTAAGCATATCATAACATTTCTTGACCAGTCTATTATTTGGTAGTTTTACGATTCTCAGCCAGTATTTAATTACCCTCTTGGAGGAAAATATCACCATCGGGAATCTGCCACAGTCTCCTAGCACAGCATCGTTTGAAGTCCTTAATGGCACCGACATAAATCTTTTCAGGCAGTAGTACTGTAGCTTCTCAACACAGGCATACTCATTGAGGCCCCATAGTTCGGCACCATAAAAAGATATTGATGATATTTTAGCGTCATATATCTTGAAAAATGTCTTGTGGTTGAAGAAATCATCAAAAAAACGGAAACTGTCACGCTGAATTAATAAGTTGACAATATTTAATCAATACTTTCCAAAAGTGATGCCAAACAGACAAAATCATTTGGGAAAAGGAAAGTGTCATTTGATAATTGAATTTATATTTAATAAATTTGAACTGTTTAGCCCATTTACGGATGGCAATTTTAGGGTTGTCAAAATTCAAAGACAGTTCCATGTGAATTTGATTTTGCATTGTTTGGTCTTTAAGTGAGGAAATATTGCAGAAAATGACAAAAATGCTTGTGACAAGCATTTTTTTCATTTTCTACAATGCTTTTCAAAGTCATTATCCTTTTTTGAACAGCGAAACCAGAGCCGCGTTCTTTAGAACGAGATTTTTTTAAGATTTCTTAAGATGTTTTGATAAAGCGTTTTTGAGACCGAGAATTTGGCCGAGCTGTTCCGAATGCTCCATATTTATACAAATGACGTCATCGTGACGTCATTTGTATAAAGTATGGAGCATTCGGAACACCGCTGTTTATGAATTATGGGGCGTTCGGAACATCTCGGTCAAGTCACTTTTATATTGTTTCTATAGAGTTGACCGAGGGCTTCCGCATGAAGTATAGGGTAATGGCGCGACCCATTGAGGGCCTAAAAAATCTTGCTCTAAAGGGCGCTTTATCCTAAAATATCTTAAGAAATCTCAAGATATCTCAAGAAATCTCGCTTTAAAGGACGCAACTCGGGACTCGCTTTTAGAAGAATTTCTGAACAATATCCAACAAAAACGCACCTCGCGTATACCACCGATACCCCCCTGGAACCGCCTATACGGAAAGTCAAAAGTGATGCCAAACAGGCCAAACCAATAGAGAAAATGAAAGTGTCACGCTGAATTTGACAATAGTTGACAATATTTGGTTAATCCTTTCAAAAAGTGATTCCAAACAGACCAACTCATTTGAGCAAAGGAAAGTGTCATTTAATGATTGAATTTATATATTTAATACATTTGAACTGTTTAGCCCATTTATGGATGGCAATTTTAGGGTTGTCAAATTTCAAAGACAGTTCCATGTGATTTGGATTTTGCATTATTTGGTCTTTAAGTGAAGAAATATTGCAGAAAATAATAAAAATGCTTGTGACAAGCATTTTTTTCATTTTCTACAATGCTTTTCAAAACCATTATCCTTTTTTGAACAGCGAAACCGGGACTCGCTTTGAGAAGAATTTCTGAACAATATCCAACAAAAACGCACCTCGCGTATACCACCAATACCCCCCTGGAACCGCCTATACGGAAAGTCAAAAGTGATGCCAAACAGGCCAAACCATTGGAGAAAAGGAAAGAGTCACGCTGAATTAATACATTGACAATATTTAATGAATTATTTCCAAAATTGATGCCAAGCCGTAAAAACCTTTAGAGAAAAGGAAAGTATCACACCCACTGACTGAATAACTTGATAATATTCAGTTAAACCTTTCCACAAGTGATGCCAACGATGTTACATATTATAGACGGCTATTTTATGCTTGTCAAAATTCAAAGATGTTACAGATGATAATTTCAAGTGAATTAAATTTTACATGTCTAGAATTTTAGGGAAGGAAACATTGCAGAAAATGCTTGTCGAAAGCATTTTTTTTTCATTTTCCACAATGTTTCCCAAAGCCATTATCTTTTTTCAACGAAACCGGGACTCGCTTGGAGAAGAATTTCTGAATAATATACAACAAGGCCGCACCTCGCGTTTACCACCAGTACCCCCTCTAAAACCGCCTATACGGAAAGTCAAAAGTGATGCCAAACCGAACAAACCGTTAGAGAAAAGGAAAGTGTCACGCTGAATTAATAAGTTGACAGTATTTAATAAACCCTTTACAAAAGTGACTAAATCATTAGGGAAAAGCAATGTGTCACGCTGAATGAATAAGTTGACAGTATTTAATAAACCCTTTACAAAAGTGACTAAATCATTGGGGAAAAGCAATGTGTCACGCTGAATGAATAAGTTGACAGTATTTAATGAACCCTTTCCAAAAGTGACTAAATCATTAGGGAAAAGCAATGTGTCACGCTGAATTAATAAGTTGACAGTATTTAATAAACCCTTTACAAAAGTGACTAAATCATTGGGGAAAAGCAATGTGTCACGCTGAATGAATAAGTTGACAGTATTTAATAAACCCTTTACAAAAGTGACCAAATCATTGGGGAAAAGCAATGTGTCACGCTGAATGAATAAGTTGACAGTATTTAATAAACCCTTTACAAAAGTAACTAAATCATTGGGGAAAAGCAATGTGTCACGCTGAATTAATAAGTTGACAGTATTTAATAAACCCTTTACAAAAGTGACCAAATCATTGGGGAAAAGCAATGTGTCACGCTGAATGAATAAGTTGACAGTATTTAATAAACCCTTTACAAAAGTGACAAAATCATTGGGGAAAAGCAATGTGTCACGCTGAATTAATAAGTTGACAGTATTTAATAAACCCTTTCCAAAAGTGACCAAATCATTAGGGAAAAGCAATGTGTCACGCTGAATGAATAAGTTGACAGTATTTAATAAACCCTTTCCAAAAGTGACTAAATCATTGGGGAAAAGCAATGTGTCACGCTGAATGAATAAGTTGACAGTATTTAATAAACCCTTTACAAAAGTGACCAAATCATTGGGGAAAAGCAATGTGTCACGCTGAATGAATAAGTTGACAGTATTTAATAAACCCTTTACAAAAGTGACCAAATCATTGGGGAAAAGCAATGTGTCACGCTGAATGAATAAGTTGACAGTATTTAATAAACCCTTTACAAAAGTGACCAAATCATTGGGGAAAAGCAATGTGTCACGCTGAATTAATAAGTTGACAGTATTTAATAAACCCTTTCCAAAAGTGACCAAATCATTAGGGAAAAGCAATGTGTCACGCTGAATGAATAAGTTGACAGTATTTAATAAACCCTTTCCAAAAGTGACTAAATCATTAGGGAAAAGCAATGTGTCACGCTGAATGAATAAGTTGACAGTATTTAATAAACCCTTTCCAAAAGTGACTAAATCATTAGGGAAAAGCAATGTGTCACGCTGAATGAATAAGTTGACAGTGTTTAATTCACCCTTTCCAAAGGTGACGCAAAACATACCAAACCACAAGAGAAAAGTGTCACGCTGAATTAATAAGTTTACACTATTAAGCCCATTACCAGACGACATTTTAGGCTTGTCCATATTCAAAGATGTTACAGACGACAATTTCAAGGGAATTAATGACAACTTGCATTTTTGGTATGTAGGAAACAATGTTTGAAAAGAAGAATTTGCTTGTCACAAGTAATTTGGTCATTTTCCAAGATGTCGTTAAGGCATTACCTTATGTAGCGCTAAAAAGCGTTAATGTATGGTTATGGCTTATTAAGTTTACACTTTTTAATTCAGGCTGAAGATGGATTTGCGTGAAATTTTGAACTAGTTTACTTTAACCCATTACCAAACGGCTTCATTCTAGGCTGGTACAAATTAAAAGATTTCGCAGACGACACCTTTAAGTGAATGAATTTTTTTTGTCGTCTATTTTGGTGAAAACATTGAGGAAAATGAAGAAATTGCTTGTGAAATGCAATTTCTTCATTTTCAAAGATGTTTTCCAACGCCTTTACTTTTTTTGGAAGTAAAAAAGAGTCAATATGTGACAATGGGTTAAGTAAACGAACCATGGGTTGAGGACACGATGTATAATCACGTGACTTAGAATTTCCAATAATCTTCAATAACTTTGTCAATACTTGATCAATTTGATTTCGATTTGAAGCAGAGGAGGTGGAAAAATGTTAGAAAAAGCCTGGACGTTGTGGATCTTTAAAAAATCAGCTGATAAAAAAGTTATTGTAGATAAACCAAAATTTGGTTTATCTTCAATAACTTTTTTATCAGCTAATTTATCAAAGATCCACCACGTCCATCTAATGCGTGACGTATGTCCACCTTCTCTGCTTCAAACCCAATTCAATCGGTTGCATATTAACAAAATTCTTGAAGATTTTCTGAAATTGTTGTATCACGTGATTATCCACCGTGTGCTAGGGAACCCGAACGAATGCTAAATGTGAAAATGTGGTCCATATTAATTAGCTCTTTCCCAAACGACAAAATAAATTTTAAGCTGGTTGAAAGCTTCTGCAGACGAAAAAACTGAAATAGACTGGGCGTGGATAAAATGTTGTACAGAAAAGAGAAAATGTTTATTTTTATCAGGCTTTCAATCAAAACGACGTCTTGTTTGCGGAAGGCTTTTGGCCTTTAACTAAACGTCTAAAATGATTGTTTTCTAGATGATCAAAGCATGTGCATGAATATCAAATCATGGCAGGTATTGAGAGAAAGGTAGAAAATACCGGTTGTCATATTTCAATAAACTTTCGAACGTTCATTAGGCTACGTATATTATATTTTGAGAAATATTTTAGGAAAACACTGATGGAAAAGTCTGACGCAAAAGTTGTATGTGGATTACCCGTTTGTTTTATTTCATTAGGCTATTATCACGGAGTATAATCACATGGCACAGAATTTCAGATAATCTTCAATAATTGTTTAATACTTGACCAATTTTAATCCAGTTTGAAGCAGAGAAGTAAGAGAAATGCCAGGAATAAGCTGGACGTGGTATTTTTTTTTTAAACAAGAGCTGTCACTGTAAGATGACAATTTCCTCGACACCGCTTTGATTTTAAATTATGGCCAATCTATGTTCAAAGTCAAGGTCATCCAGGGGTCAAGGTCACCAAAGTATGTGCCTACAGAAAGGTAATGTACCAAGGAATGTTGTGGTAAAGCATGAAGCGAATATGTTAAGTAATAAGGAAGTTATGGCCAATGTTAAAGTTTTTGGACGGAATGACGGACAGACGGACGGACGGACAGACAGACGGACAGACGGACAAGTTAAATTTATGATGCCCTCCCTATCGGGGGCATAAAAAAGGTAAAATAGAATTAATTGATGATCAACCAAAATTTTGGTTTATGGTCAATATTTTTTTTTATCACACGACCTTTTGAAAAATCAAATGCGTTCATCTAACGCTTGACGTCTCTCACCTTCTCTGCTTTAACCCTTTCCCAAACGACACAATTTTGGACTGGTCCAATTTGAAAGCTGCTGCAGACGACAAAATACATGATGATAAATATAGTATTTGTGTAAAATAATGCACAGAAAATATTGAGACAAAAGAAGAAACTGCTGGTTATCAGCAGTTTCTTCTTTTGTTTCAATGTTTTCCCAAGCCATATTTATTAGGGACGTCAAAACCAGGTCTTGTTTGGGAAAGGGTTTTACCGAATTCAAATCGGTCCCACATTAACAGAAGTATTGAATATTTTCTAAAATTGTTGTTTCACGTAATTATGCATCGTGAATATTTTCCCTGAATTTAAATTAGATTTTTCAGTTTGCCTCTTGTCATATGTTATTTAATATGCTTATTATTAAATATCTAAATTAATCGTTTTCATGTTTGAATATAGATAATTTGAAAAAATCTTTTTCTTGTCTTTTAATCAAATTCCGGTTGAGCCTGTAGTAGTTGCACACACAAAGAAATGGGCATTTTTTTTTATTCAAGAGAGATCATTAAAAACGAAAAGAGTTATCTGAATTCCGTAAGTGGTGTGCACAACTATTCAAAATAGAAGTTCATTTTGGTAAGTTTGATCGAATTCCTATTGGAATTGTGAAAGGACCTGCGCACAAAAGAAAATGGGCATTTTTTTTAGATTCAAGGGGAGATAATTCAAGGACGAAAAGAGTTAACTGACGTCCTTAAGTTGTCTGCACAACTAGACACCATGGACATTCGCTGTAGCAAGTTTAGTCATATTTCGGCTGAAACTATTGGAGTTGCGCACATAAAAATTGTTAACGGACGGATAGACGGACGGACAGACGGACTGATGACAAGGGCAATAACATAATACGACCCTTCGGGCGTATGAAAAGCATGTTAATAAAGGAAAGGATTTTGTACAATATAGCAAAATTGAGGCAAAAGGAGAAAATGCTGATGATCACCGCTTTTCTATTTTGCATCTATGCTTTTTCCAAGTAACTACTATTAGGGACGTCAAAACCAGGTCTTGTTTGGGATATGGGTAAATAAAACATAATCAAGGAGAGGAAGTACATCAAAAAGAGGAAATGGCGAGGAGTGTTATTTGGAAAGGAAAGGATAGGATGAAGGGCAGCATTTTTGAAATATATTTTATTTCCTCAATAATAGGGAACGATTTTATCCAGTTAACTGTGACGTAATTTCGGACAAACAAATAGTATTTCGTGGATGCTGTTATAAAATTTCATAACTACTAGACTAGGAGAAGTTTTCTGTACGAGGCCTAAAAATGGCTCCAGGGAGGACAACTTGTTACAAGCAAGAGACAATGCTTAAACGATGTAGCAATGTCCCCTTAATCACTTAAGCCCTGTCTCTCTGTCCGCATCAATGGTGAAGTAGGTCTAAGTAGGTCAAAGGTCAACTAGGTGCAAAAAATAAATGGTATATGGGGTATAGTTAAACAATCCGATATAACTCATTTAGTTTTGGGTTTAGAACAAAATATTTGGTATCAAAATGAAGCTAAAACATTGATCCTTATTTTGAAGTATAAATATGCAAATTAGCTGATTTGCATATGCATGATTTTGAAGATTTAATTGGAAATTTTGACCATTTTTAGGTCATTATTTCAGAGTGTGGTTCGAACGAAAGCTATAGCCCACTAAGTTTGTGGTGTATATTCACAAATTCGGTACCAAAGTAAAGCCTAGACATCTATCCTCAAGTTAAGTTATGCAAAAAAGCTTAAATGCATATGCACAATTTTGAATTACATGTATCTTTAATTAATTGATGAAAATATCACCCATTAGTGAAAATTTGATAATACATCTAGCTTTGCAGCTTCCTGTATGGATATAATCATATTGCATATGTAAAACGTCCTGTCCAAAACAGAAGTCAGCATTTTTATGTCTTTTTTACAGAATCAAATTGAATTGCAGTCTAGTAGAGTGTTTGGTTTCCATGGAAACATATATTGTAAAAGTAGTTTTGGGGTAAAACGGGAGAATTAGCTATCAGTCATTAAGTCCTTGGTGTAGACAAACAATCAATGTTTTTAATTGAAGACAAGACACCCATTTTTGTTTTTCCGAATAAGTATGCAATTAAGCCTGTGGAGGCTTATTTGCATATCCATAACTTTGAAGAATTTATTGGAACAAGTGATGGAATTATAGTCAATTTTTGCGAGTACATCAGAAAAAAACAGACATATCTTGAATAGTTCTTGGTATAGATTAACACTTTTAGTATCAAATTGAAGCTTTTAAGCGTCCGTCTTTATTTTTCGGACAGTTATGCAAATGAAATAATTTTTTATATGCATACTTTTGTAGATTTAATTGGAAATTTTGGTGAAATTTTCACAGTTTTTGTTAAGAATTTTGCAGGAAATGGGATACTCCTTAATTAGTTGATGGTGTTTTCTTACAATTTCGGTGTCAAAATAAAACCTTTCCTAAATCCAGTTCTGCAAAATAGCTTATTTACATTCCAACATTTCTTTATTCTATTTTAAATCATGATGAAAATATCACAAATTTGCTTTTTTTTTTAAAACATACATAGAAGAAACTAAGACATATTGTATAATTATGCACTACCGCCTGTCCCAAACAGAATTAAGCATTTTGTCGTCTTTTTACGAAGGAAAATTGAAATACAGTATGTTAGAGGGTGTAGTTTCTAGGGAAAGAATCTTTTAAAACGTGGTAGAGGTTTTATGGGAACAGCTATAACTCACAGTTTACAAGATCAACTGACTAACAACTATTGTATCAAAATGAAGCGAAGACTCATGTCTTAATTTTTTAGGAATATTTTTTTCAAATGATCTAAATCATAGATTTTTACTAGGAAGCTGGGGCCGTTTATTGACCCTCCCCCCCCCCCCCCCCCCCGAGAATTTTTCCCGTACCGTTAATTTTCCCCTAAAAATCATTTTTTCCTCAATTAAACTATGTTACGGTCCTTGTAAAACAATTAAACAATGTTACGGTCCTTGTAAAACTGTCTCAAAATTTTGCTTGAAATTTGTATTCTTACCGTTAACAGATTATTTTCAGATCAGTATACGTTTATGAATCCCTATATTGAAGTTCAGAAACTTTTCATCAAAATATCCAATCATAAATTTCCTATAGACCTGTATTTTTCCCAAATTAAGGGTCCCAGGTCCTTTCTCCTTACCTAAGAAATAAGACCTGCAAATTGCATTAGCTAACCTGTATTTGGGAAAGAATAATTAACATATATGCTTGCAACGAAAACTGTTGACGAGATGGTCATTGTTGTAAACCAGGGTGTAATACGACTTCTAGTGTAATTCTGCTTAATAGGTTGAAGAGCAATTGCATGTAGTTTATGGGTGTCCTCTCCTTCTTACCAAATTTTGGATGAAGGAATTCCAAGATTGCAGATAGGGTTAAGAAGACGAAAGAGGTTAGAAGAACGCTACTGCGGAGAGCTGGTTAGGGTTACTAAGGCGTTGACTTCTATAGATCGGGTATCAATAATTGGCAAACTAGATGGAGATGTAACATTGTGGAGTTGGAAGAACTAAACAAACAGTGATTGCGTAATCTACTGATTTCCACCAAAGAATGAAAAGGATATCATAGCGATCATAATCATGACTGTTAAGTAATTGTGACGAGATGATTTTCACAAGCAAATAACATGTCTTTATAAGGGGACAGGTTTCAAAAAAATGTGACCAAAGTGTGACATTTAAATTTTAAGAATAACAGATATTTTCACAGAATATCATCCAGATGTCTTACTAACGAAGGCTAAAAATTAGTCTAAATGGTTAAGCAGTGCCCAATTTATACTTAGAATTCATGTTCACTAACTTTTAGCTAATATTGTGTGCACAATCTTGCAAAATGACAACAAAGAAGCGTTTCACTCCTGACAGCATATATATTGCACAATATAAGAAATTGTAACCCACGAATCACTAAATAGTAGAGTGCAGAATGCCCACAAGGTTGATGGCTTTGTAAAAAATTGAGTGGTAGATTTCTGGCTGAATAGACAAAAATGAGAACACATTTTAAAAAATAAAAGCGTTTCACTCCTGACACTCAGGGGGTTATTGTATAAAACATGCTCCACATCCTAAACCAGTGAAGATAAGATGAAAATGTAATTTTAAGATGCATATCGTCGGTGAAAATGCAAAACCTCGTATGTCGATTCGTGCAATTTTCAAAGTACAAACTTGGGTGCCCAGTTTAAACAATTCTCGCAGGTTTTGAGATATATTCACTGATCAGTATAAATGACAAATCATCTGTGAACAATATATCCAAATTTCAAGCAAAACATTTCAGTTTGGGAAAAGTTATTACACTTTTTACCCTCCCCTTTAAAATTTTCCAAAAACGAGATACGAGGTTTTGCATTTACAACGACGATATGTTGTTTTATGAATTACAATTACTTATTGTAGTATCCTGTCACTGTCTATTATTTACCATAGCTTAGAAACCTGGTACATGTGTTAAGTGTCACACAAAAAGCGTTTCACTCCTGACATTTTTGACATGTTTTAATGACATATCTTTTTTATTTGTGAAGCGATTTTCTTTAAACTTGGTACCCAATATAAAGACACAATAACACATCTTTTTGGCTCTGATTGGGTAGAATATGTTTCTCTGTAAAAGCCGAGGAATTTAAAAAGTGAATGGTCACATTTTTTAAAACTTGCCCAACTTGGTTAGATTTTGTTTATAAACATCAGTTTATCTTGCGACAATTGTACGTGTTATACATTTAACTGAGAACTTGTGCAATTCATAGTATTCATTTAAAACAGAATTGGTTTGCTGGTTGCAGAATAAAAAGATCTGAAAATATATTCCAAACAATATGGGCATATCATCTTAACCCCCCCCCCCCCACACACACACACTTACTACCATTTGCAATACACAAAATATATTTGGGTCGATATGTTTTGACCTTATATTTTTCCTACATACTCCTTATATTCCCTTAAGTACTATACATGCCATGGTTTGGATATCTCAGAGCAAAACTTTAAAACATTTACTTTTTTGCCAGAAAACCTTTTCAACCGCAAAATAGCCTGTAATTTTCACTCAAACTTTTTCACTTTTATGTTTTTCATATTTTACACTAAAAGGTCTTTATTTACATAAATGTGAGCCGTTATGAAAACTTTTATTTCTATTTTGGTCTGCTAGGAGGCCTGCTACAGACTATTAGTGAAAGTCTCAAGGTAACATACCAAAAACAGTGACAGATACAGGATTGATTACAACGATAATTTTTACTAAATGAATATTTTAACATAGTAATAAGTTAAATATTGTCCATAAATTAGTCAGGTATATTGTTATGAGGTTAGCTAAAACAATCACAGGTCCAAAGATGTCCAAAGATTTCCGTTATTTATATACCAACAGTTTATCTGTGTCTATTCCAAAACATATCAGCTGTGGATCAACGTGGTATTTTTAGACTTAGTATTTGAAAAAGAACACGTGATTGAACACATTTATTGAATAATCATAATGGAAGTGTGAAGAAGGTCGTAGGAACAGGCGGCGGGTGGGGGTGGGCTATGTATGGCTAAGCCCCCTCCCCCAAGTTGTCCAAAAATGCCAAATTTTCCTTATTTTTCACTGAAAATTTAGGTAAAACCCAATTCAGCCCCCTCCTCACCCCCAGTTTTCAGACACAGGGGCTTCAGCTACCCCAATATAAAATTGCTTCCTACTGGCCTGTGAAGGATGGATAAAACACACATAATGTCACATGTACCGAGTGCATAATAAGAGATACACGCAGAACAGAAGAGTTCGATTTCTTTGACAGGTGTAATTATCAGAATTGCAATGATGGCAGTTAACATTCTGTTTACAGAAATATATTACATGCATGCCATTAATGTACGAAACGTATTGAAACAAAACATGAATACATCTTTAAAGGCACCCATGCAGGGTTGTCAGACGTACAAACATGTAAATATATTAAAGAAATATCGTATGGAATGGTCAACCTGGATGTACATGTAGCTACATAATTTCTGTTCAAGGAAATTTCAAATGAAGTTCGTTTAGTCCTTCTAAATCATGTCTGTATATAATTAATTTACCCGCTCCTTATATTTACAGTAACATTAATGTGAATCTGAACCTGGATAGATAGTTAAAAACTTGGTTCCAGCAATGAATTCCCTTCCTTTTGGATCTAGATAATACAATGCAACACGCAGAAATGCAAACTGTCATTCCCCATGTTGATCTGATTCCTGAAAAGTCTAACATGGGCCCCGTTAATGTCTTATAATGACTGTCAGATATTGAGAGTATTCTCAGCTGTCTTTTATGCCATTTTGTTTTATTTTGAGTTTTGCTTTATCAAATTGCACTTTTGTGTATACTAGATAAATGTTTGTTTAAAGAGTCGTGGTTTGACATTGTGATGTTGATATTTAAGCGGTATCAGGCTCACGTGCTGTTTCATTTAATTGTCATTTTCGCTCATAAAAATCTAATTAATTTTCAGGAATATGTTCTACAAATCCATGCAAATATGATTTCAAAACAATAATTTCCTATAACATATTTTTAAATTTATCACAGAATAACATTTATGTGTAAGACGATTTTTTACATCAAAGTTTGCACTTTTTGTATTTTTTGGAAAAATTTACCCCACCCACGTTTAGCTATAGCTACAGGCGTAAGCTAAAGACTAATTCTGTGAACAAATATGTATAAGCCAAGAACAGGTTTCTAGGCAATTTTTAAGCATAATTTCACAAACACAAACATACATTTGGTATTTTCTAAACTTTTTTTTATTCATTTTTAGACAAAACTTATTTTTGTGATTTTTGGCCAATTTTCGCTATATTTATGTATATTAACAAATATACACTGTAAAAAAGTTGCATATAATTGTTGTAGGTAAAAGTGCAAATCATCAGCTTAATTTTGATACCAAAATAACTGTTTTAGCTTTATAAATGAGTAAGTTATGGGGCATTTTAGGAGGCATGTGTGACAAATGCACCGAATGACCTTTGACCTGAATAAAATCCCTTTGCGCCATTGATTTGGACAAAGAGACAGGGCTAGAATTGACCATGATCTATAATTGAATCATCCTATATATGTCTCCTGCTTGTAACAAAATGTCCTCCCTGAATTGATTTTTCAGATTTTCACTACCAGTCTATACGGCTTGAATCAAGCCGTAGTTTTGAGATTTTTTTAACAACATCGACGGTTTATCAAAACATATCGTTAAAACTAGTCTATTTTTAACACAGAATTCATTGCCATTTTAGACTTCTGCGAATTACTCAAGCAGCTAATGATTTTCACGATTTACTTAAAATAAAATTCACAAATTTAATATTTAAAGCGTCATTTTTGTATTTGGGGTAGAGATTATATGACAAAGCGTTAATCATATTAACATGCAGCTTAACACAAGCACGTGCGTAACATAATCATACTTTGCGAGGGTTTATTCAGCTGAATATTTAAGTTCGGACTGATACTCTTGGGATGGACTTGATAGAGCTACTCCACTCTCAGTTCGGAGTACTCTGAGCGGCGTTTTCCAATCAAGTGTTTTGGAGTATAAAATAAATAATTATTGCATTTAATAATAATTTTCCTATCGCAAAATCGCCAACGAACGTGTCAAAGATGTTTGTTTAGTTTCTTCAGTAAAATCTGATGTCTTTTCAGTTGTAATTTTGTCTTTCATATCCGTTTAATTGATTGATAGAAAATTATACCAAACTATTTCTAATTTTATCGTCTATCAGAAACCATGTTGATGACGATGCAGATTCGAGAGTAGATTTTCGGTACTTGATTAAGTTTTGGAGTGAAAAGAGTACTCCGAGTAAAAAACGGAATGGCCCAATCAAGTCCAACCCTGGATTGCTAGCGGATAATAAGTGTGGAAACGTTTTTTATAGCAGTTAAAATGCATTTATTAGATTATTTAGTGATAAAAAGTGATGTTGTTCATGAAATATAACAATGGATTTTAAATGGATTTCCTCGTGTGGAAAAAGGTAGGCAGAAAATTATAACGTTCATTTTGTGTGACTGGTAGTCCTATTTAAAAGCCCTGACATATTTTTTTTTTAACTTTGTCGTAGATGTCAGGTCTTATCAGATCCGTCATTTTTTCTATAGCACTTCCTATGAAAGAAAATATCGGAGGTTAAGCCATCAATCTACTATCTCTAAAATCGGAATTACGATCTTAAAATGGTATGGATAGAAAGATAAATCAATTGTTTTGCATTTCAGTATAATTTTGAAATAAAAAATTTACCTTGTTTTATTTAAATCCAACAAAATTTCCAACAACCCTATACAAAAGCAAGATGGCCGACGCGCTTGCCAATTGGAACGAAAACACGTTTCACAATCACAATTTAATAGTCAAATCAATATTTTAGCACTATCAATGTGGTTTTCAACATTATGTAGGTATTTTTCAATTGGTTATGCCTCATTTAATCTTGAATAGGGACTTTGAACAATTCTAGATTTGCTACACGGAACAACAATAACCATATTCTCAATCCAGATCATTGGGTTCCTATCACATAGCATCCTCTGAATTCAGGTTTTTGCCCGGAAGCTGTTAATCAGTGTCGCCTTTACATGTAGAACTAGCTTGTGTTGTTAATGGACTACCAGAAATAATACTTTGAATCCAGATTTTTGAGTTCATATCACAAAGAATCCCCTGAATTCAGTTTTTGGCCTGGGAGCTGTTAATCAATGTCGCTTATAGAACTAGCTTATTTTGCTAATTAACTACCAGAAATCATACTCTGAATCCAGATTTTTGAGTTTCTATGATATAGCATTCTCTGAATTTAGTTTTTGGCCTGGGAGCTGTTAATCAGTGTCGCCTATAAAACAAGCTTTTTTGTAAATTGACTACCACAAATCATACTCTGAATCCAGATTTTTAAGTTCCTATCACATAAAATCCTCGGACTTCAGGTTTTGGCCTGGGAGCTGTTAATCAGTGTCGCTTATAGAACTAGCTTATTTTGTTAATTGACTACCATAAATCATACTCTGAATCCAGATTTTTGAGTTCTTATCACAAAGCATCCTCTGAATCAGTTTCTGGCCTGGGAGCTGTTAATCAGTGTCGCTTATAGAACTAGCTTATTTTGTTAATTGACCACCAGAAATCATGTAGGGAATCAAGATTTTAGTTCCTATTACATAACATCCTCTGAATTTAGTTTTTGGCCCGGGAGCTGTTAACCAGTGTCGCCTATAGTACTTGCTTATTTTGTTAATTGACTACCAGAAATCATACCCAGAATCTACATTTTTGAGTTCCTATCACAAAGCATCCTCTTAATTCAGTTTTTGGCCTGGGAGCTGTTAATCAGTGTCGCTTATAGAACTAGCATATTTTGTTTATTGACTACCAGAAATCATACTCTGAATCCAGATTTTTGAGTTCCTATCATATGGCATTCTCTGAATTCAGTTTTTAGCCTTGGAGCTGTTAATACGAGGGGTGTTCATTAAAGATTTCCCCTGACCTATTTCCAATGAGCTGAGATACTTCAAACTTGACACACATATCAGTCTTTCTCTACATAGGCTCTTTAAGTGGCGACAAATTTCTCCCATCGCTTCATGCAGCTTTGGAGACCTATTCTGTAGAACTCTACAGGTTGTGCCAGAAACCATGACTTGACTTCAGAAATGAGCCCTTCGTCGCTTTGGAAGCACATTCCCTTTAAAAATGACTTCATGGATGGAAAGAGGTGGAAGTCAGAGGGAGCCAAGTTCGAAGAGTAAGGAGGGTACCGACGAAGAATTTCATAGCTACAGGACTGAGATTCTGTCTGGGCAACATGTGAGTTGTGAACAGGAGCATTGTCCTGCAGTGTCCGTAACCATCTGGTCAGTATCCCGCGCCTTCCAAATTTGATAGATTGTCGCAGTTTGTTCAGAAGTAAACCATAGTACGTTCCAGTAATTGTGGTACCATTCGCAAAGAAATATATCATCACAACTCCACACGGATCCAAGAGTACTGTCAGCATGACTCTGCTGGCTGATGGTTAGACCTGTGCCTTCTTTTGAGGCGGTGAGTCAAAATGCTTCCATTGGTTAGATTTAGCCTTTGTCTCCGGAGCATAGTGATGCACCCATGATTCATCCCGTGCGATGAATTTCTCGAAAAAGTCCTGTCGGTTTTCTAGGCACATTGTCAAAAGAGCTCAGGAGCATTTGACTCATTCTTTCTTCTGGAAATGAGTGAGTAAACGGGGAATCCATCTAGTTGAAACCTTTCCCATGTGCAAATGGTCACGAATGATATTTTCCACAGAACTCACACTGACTTTAACCTCAAGGGCTAGTTGTCGTACTGTTATATGAAGGTCGTCCAAGATGACAGCCTCTACCTGCTTGAGGGATGGCATCATGAATAGTAGACTGTGGGCATCCAGGAATAGGGGCCTTTCCCCAGTTTCATGTCTACACTTGAACTTGCGATGCAAGTGTTTGACAACGTCATATGATGGGGCATTATTCCCATAAACTTCTTTCATCTCATCAAATGCATACTTTGGAGTGCGACTTTTCGAATACAGGAATCTGATGACTGCTCTATACTAAACTTGCTTAATCACACTACCTTACTTAACTTCAGCACACAAAAATGAGAAACGAATTATGTTTCAGAGTTGCAAATTTTCGTATGTCCTATTGAGGTTAACGGTAATGTATGTGCACAATTTCAACTTCCTACCTCAAACGAAAGTAAGTCAGATCTCTGAGTTCCTAACACCTAGCATCATCCGTTGAATTCAGTTTTTGGCCTGGGAGCTGTAAATCATTGTCGCCTATGGA
Organism: Fragum sueziense; assembly: GCA_963680895.1. Taxonomy (NCBI): domain Eukaryota; kingdom Metazoa; phylum Mollusca; class Bivalvia; order Cardiida; family Cardiidae; genus Fragum; species Fragum sueziense. The sequence goes on from OY804592.1 coordinate 31,828,316, forward strand.
ACTAGCTGTTTTGATAATTGACTTACAAAATATTATACTCTGAATCCAGATTTTTTAGTTCCTTTTATATAGCGTCTTCTGAATCAAGTTTTTGGCCTGGGTGCTGTAAATCAGTGGCGCCTATAGAACTAGCTGTTTTGTTAGTTAACTACCACAAAACATTCTCTGAATCTAGATTTTTGAGGTCCTATCACAAAGCATCCTCTGAATTCAGTTTTTGGCATGGGTGCTGTAAATCAGTGGCGCCTATAGAACTAGGTTTTTGGTTACTTAACTACCACAAAACATTCTCTGAATCTAGATTCTTGAGTTCCTATCACATATCATCCTCTGAATTCAGTTTTTAGCCAAGGAGCTGTAAATCAGTGACGCCTAGAGAACAAGCTTTTTTTGTTAATTGACTACCAGATATCGTACTCTGAATCCAGATTTTCGGGTTTCTATTACATAGCATACTCGGAATTCAGTTTTCGGCCTGGGAACTGTTACTCAGTGGCGCCTATAGAACTAGCTTACTTTGGTAAGTGACTATTAGACATCATACGCATATAGAACTAGCTTTTTTTGTTAATTGACTACCAGAAATCATACGCTGAATCCAGATCTTTGAGTTCCTATCACAAAGCATCATGTAAATTCAGTTTTTGACATCGGAGCTGTAAATCGGTGTCGCCGATAGACCTAGCTTTTTTTTGTTAATTTTACACCAGAAATCATACTCTGAATCAAGATCTTTGAGTTCCTATCACATAGCTACCTCTTAGTTTATTTTTCGGCTTGGGTGCTGTAAATCAGTGTAGAATATAGAACTAGCTTAATTTGTTAATTGTCTTCCAGAAAACAAACTCTGGTTTCAGATTTTTGAGTTCCTATCACATAGCATCCTCTGACTTTAGTTTCTGGCCTGGGAGCTGTTAATCAGTGTCGTTTATAGAACTAGCTTAATTTGTTAATTGACTACCAGAAATCATACTCTGATTCCAGAGTTTTGAGTTCCTATCACATAGCAACCACTGAATTCCATTTTTGACCTGGGAGCTAATAATCAGTGTCGTCCTTAGAACTACCTTACTTTGGTAAGTGACTATTAGACATCATACTCTGAATCCAGATTTTTGACTTCCTATCACATGTATACATGTAGCATCCTCTGACTTTAGTTTCTGGCCTGGGAGCTGTTAATCAGTGTCGCTTAAAGAAGTAGCTAATTTTGTTAATTGACTACCAGAAATCATACTCAGAATCAACATTGTTACGTTCTTGTCACACAGCATCCTCTTAAATCATTTTTCTGCGTGGGTACTGTAAGTCAGTATGGACTATAGAACCAGCTTACTTTGTTAATTGTCTACCAGAAATCATAATCTGGATTCAGATTTTTGAGTTCCTATCACATAGCATCCTCTGAATTCAGTTTTTGTCCTGGGATCTGTTAATCAGTGTCGCCTATAGAACTAGCTCTTTTTGTTAATTGACTACAAGATAAAACATACTCTGAATCCAGATGTTTGAGTTCCTATCAAATAGCATTATATGACTTCAGTTGTCGGCTTGGGAGCTCTTAATCAGTGTCGCATACAGAAATAGCTTATTGTGTTAATTGACTACCAGAAATCATACTCTGAATCCAGATTTTGAGTTCCAATCACAAAGCATCCTCCGAATTCAGTTTTTGACCTGGGAGCTATAAACGGTGTCGCCTATAGGACTGGCTTTTTTGTTAAATGACTACCAGAAATCATACTCTGAATCTAGATTTTTTATTTCCTATCACATAGCATGCTCTGAATTCAGTTTCTGGCCTAGGAGCTTTGAATCAATGTCGCTCAGAGAACTTGCTATTTTCTTAATTGACTTACAAAAATCATACCAATCAATCAATCAATCCAGATTTTTGAGTTTCTATCACGTAGCATACTCTGAATTCAGTTTTTCGCATGGGAGCTGTTATTCAGTGTCGCGTATAGATCTAGTTGACTTTGTTAATTGACTACCAGAGATCATACTATGAATTCAGATGTTTGAGTTACCATCAAAAAGCTTCCTCTGACTTCAGTTTTTGGCCTGGGAACTGTTAATCAGTGTTGCTTATAGAACTAGCTTACTTTGATAATTGGCTACCAGAAATTATACTAAGAATCCAGTATCTTGAGTTCTTATCATATATCAACCTCAGACTTTAGTTTCTGGCCTGGGAGCTGTTAATCATTGTCGCATATAAAACTAGATTACTTTGTTAATTGACTAACAGAAATCATACTCTGAATCAAGATATTTGAGTTCCAAACACAGCATCATCCTCTGAATTCAGTTTTTGGCCTAGGAGCTGATAATCAGTGTCGCCTATAGAACTAGCTTATTTTGTTAATTGCCTACCAGAAATCATACTCAATCTAGATTTTTGAGTACCTATCACAAAGAATCGTCTGAATTCAATTTTTGGCCTGGGAGCTGTTAATCAGTGTTGCCCATAGAACGAGCTTATTTTGTTAATTGACTACCAGAAATCATACTCTGCATCCAGATTGTTGAGTTCCTATGATATAGCATACTCTGAAGTTAGTTTTTGGCCTGGTAGCTGTTAATCAGTGTTGCTTATAGAACTAGCTTATTTTGTTAATTGACTTCCAGAAATCATACTCTGAATCCATATTCTTGATTTCCTATCACATAGCATCCTCTGAATTCAGTTTTGGCCTGGGAGCTATTAATCAGTTTTGCCTACAGAATTAGCTCATTTTGTTAATTGATTACCAGAAATCATACGCAGAATCCGTATTGTTGGATTCCTATCACATAGCATCCTCTGACTTCATTTTTTGGCCTGAGAGCTCTTAATCAGTTTCGCCTATAGAACTAACTAATTTTGGACTAAACTGACACGATTTAAAAACGCAAAACACGTTTTCATTAACCATTCCTTTCTTATTGCCTTGATTGGCACCATATTTGGGGACATGAATGAAAAAATGTATACGCTTCACGCCCCAGCGATTTTGTCGTGTTTTCTGTAATCTATCTGGACATCTAAACCGCCTATCACTAAATGCTCGTGTGTCTCGTGCAGTCAGACCACGTGTTAAACCACTAAGATTTTTAGTGTACAAATTGCCACTTTGATTTACTTGTTGTAAACATACGAGCACAATGAAAGAAAATTGTGTACAAAATGCTGAGGCTTACTTTGCGAAAAAAGAACCGAGTTTTTTTGGTTTGCAGTGTTTCGCAAATGAAGGTAGCTAGACGCTTTAATGTAGCTGAATCGACGGTTCCAAGTTTTATGAGATGTGTAAACGACACTTGAAGATTTACAGATCACACACGTCCCGGTCAGCTGTGTGTAACAACTGTATCTCAACATAATTGTATACGTTAACATCACTAACGCAACAGATTTGTGATGGCTCAGTCTACAGCAAATTCTATGGTTGGTAATCGCGGACGGCCTATACATCGCGACATGGTGATAAATCGCCTGTGAAAACACGGTGTTCGCTGTCGTCGTCCTGTTCCATGCCTGGCTCTTGACTCAACGTGCAATTTGGCATAATCTGACGTCCATTCACGGAGTATTCGTGGCTTTAAAGGTCATTTTCCGTCCTGTTACGTTAACAATTGTAACATGTACAATTTTACATGGCTATACATCGGTTTTGTAAGATGTAGGAGATACCATTTGTAAAAGTATGCTGAGTCAAAAAAGAAAGTGTGCACAAAGGATAACTGGAATTTCTATCATAATTTTGAATATTGATATTATACTATTGGTATCAAAGAAATGATAATTAAATTGCCTATAAGTGGGTGTCTTTCTAAATAGTCCGTCTGATGAAATCAAATAAGGGGGCTATTTAAGGAGTTCGCTGCACCCCCCTAGGTACCAAGGTTGTTATATACCATTTTAAAGCTTGAAATATGCTGGATACGATGCACGATGTTGTCAAGTTGTAAACCTGTGCAGCTCCCGTGTAAACTCACAAATGTGTGGGTGGGGTAAGATAACACATAAATTATTTGAAATGCATTTGTCAAATTGAAATCGTCTTTAACCCAATAACTTAGGAATGCACTCTTTCCAATTCATAAACCACAATCAAATAAACCAGAAGCGATATACAAAAGACATTTCAATCAATTTTACGCAGAAATAATGCTCATATATCTCGTCAATTTGCATATGGTGGGTGGGGTAATTTATGCACAGCAAAATACTTAGCCACACAAACAAATAATCACATTATTGTTCCATGAAACGTTTGCACAACCGTTTTTAGATTGAATACAACTTATTCCGATCTTGGTAAAACATCTCTACCAATTATTTTAACAGATTTAAACAAGACACAGTTCTAGGCTTCTCTTGAAAATGACCCCTCTTTCCCTGTTTCTTACAACATAGTCCGTCTAATTCTTTGAAATAAGAGGGCTTTTTAAGGACATCGTTTCACCCCTAAGCATCGATGTACCAATGTTATATACCATTTTATAGCTTGAAATGTGCTGGATACGATGCATGATGTTGTCAAGTTGTAAACCCACGCGGGTCCTGTGTAAACACACAAATATGTGGATGGGGTAAGATAACATATAAATTACTTGAAATACAATTGTCAAATAGAAATCGTCTTAAACCCAATCACGTAGTAATGTACTCATTCGAATTCATCAAATTACTCTGGAGTAAACCAGAAGAGATACACAAAACACATTTCAATCAATTATACGCAGAAATAATGCTCAGATATCTCGTCAATTTGTATGTGGTGGATGAGGTGTTTTATTAACAGTAATATACTTAGCCACACAAACAAACATTCGCCTTCATGTTCTTTGAACCGTCTGTATAACCGTTTACAGATGAAATACAACTTATTTGGAATTTAGTAAAACACCTTCACTCTATATCTTTACACATACATTCAAGACACAGTTCTAGACTACACTTGAAAATGCCCCCCCCCCCCCTATATCCTACAACATAGTCCATTAGATGAAATCACACAAGGGGTTATTGAAGGAGTTGCTGCATCCGACCCCGTACCAATGCTGTTATATATCATTTTAAAGCTTGAAATGTGCTGGATACGATGCACGATGTTGTCATGTTGTAAACCTGCGCAGGTCCCATGTAAACACACAAATATGTGGGTGGGGTATGAAATGCATTTGTCAAATATAAATCGTCTTAGACCCACTCTTTTTGAAGGTTCTTAATCGAATGCATGCTGTTATGATTAAAATAACCAGGAGTAACATAGAAAATACATTTAAATTGATTATACGCAGTTTATACGCAGAAATAATTCCAGGTAGTTATTCAATTTGCATATTGTTGCTAGATTATTGTTATACACAGTAGAAAACGTACTAGCCACACGTTTGTACAGCCGTTTAGATTACATAAATAAATAAATATTAAATACAAATGTAGATTAAATACAACTTATTTGGACATTGGTACAGGTGCAACATCTTTACCCAATTTAATAGATTTAAACAAAACATAGTTCTAGGCTGCTCTCAAATGTCCCTTCTTTCCCTGTAGCTTACAATAATTTCTGCTTTAACCATTCATAGTCAGATAGTAAAACTTAATTTCTATGGATCACAATCCTTTCAAGAGCATCCACTGAAAATATTTTAGCATTCTTTAATATAATAGATATATTGATTGGTGAATCCAAAAGATTTCACTGTGATATCACTGGACAACACACTAATAATATGATAGCCTTCAAGATGGCGGCCAACAGTAGATATACACATGGAATAGATACATAGAACATTCATTTGGATTCTGACTTGATCTGGAAAATGAATACAAATAATTTTGAGGACAGTAAAGATTCACACAAAGATGAATGTTTAAACTTTAAATAATGGTTAATAAGAGGGACGTAATTAATTTCTGAATGGCCCCTTGGGAGTAAAATACCTTCATGGGCTTAGCAAAAAATCTCTTTTGGATAATCGTTTTAAGTTCATGTTTCCACTCTCTCAAATTATTCTGTAAATTTCTTGATCTTTATCTATCTTTTATAAATTTACTAAAAAGGGGGCACAATTCAGCTATTGTGATCAAATGGGCCTTCTATGCCCTTATCGAAGATGTTGCAATTTAACTCTTTTAAGTTTTGCACTTTCAAATAAATCAGACCATTATATCAAGAGTTTACTGTCCTCGAAAAATTTCTAAGATGCTTGTTTTTACCAAATCTCGGATACCTACACATGCTACAATGTGTTTAACTTCTATTACAAAATCTTAAAATTCAATTGGTGACACAGCTGACCGAATGCAGTCATTTCATTGATTCTCTCGTCACTTATTTAGGGAAGATTAAACCAAAACGGTCCTTAAAAGAGAGCTCTTATCTGATTGTACGGATCGATGTAAAGTTTCGGATGCTGTTTTCGTCTGTTAATACAAAAGATTAGTAGCTATTTTCTATAGGGGACGAAATGGTGTGGGTTAGCTGGGTCTTCGATGATGGTTTTGACCAATCTTTAACAAAGTTGGCTAGACGGTGTTGATCATACGACCTAGGGCATATACGAGTAAGGGACGTTTTGTTATATTGTAACTCAATGTAAGCATACACCGCCATTGTGGTCTCTCGTCATTAATTTGTATGATATAATGTGTGATGTATATCAAAACTCATTTGATTTGGAATTCTGAAGGACGGGAATTCAACACTATAAAAATTGATAACACTAGGTTACTGTTTTGTCACAAAATTGAGGATGATTATGGCATTGCTCATAGATTTTAATTCCATTGGTTTTTTTATATATGTATAGTTTGTCTATATTTTTCTTCATTTCTAAACTTATATATGGTATTCTATGTCTATTGCAATTATATATCTTAAGTTGTTTTCTCCATTCATCCATCTGAAACAATTACATTATACTTTTGGCTCCTCTTTTTAATTTGGTCATTAACATTTTGCTACATCAATCCTGTGTACCACAACTAGTTTGACCTATTTTTAACGACATAATTGTTACAAACCTTTATTATTTGATGCAAGATCTTTTTAATAAAAGTCTTCTTTTTAAGCTTTCCATGGACATTCACACTGAATTCCAGTGATGCTAATAATTATGTCTCATCGAAATTAGGATTCACAATTTTAGAAAAAACTGGCTTTAACAAGTATCATAGTGACAGCAGTAGTTTCATTTGAAAAGTTTTTAAGGCTAATTGATCAGATTATATAGAATAATATACTTTTATAATTCCCCATCTTATGGTGAAAAGTGTACCTATCATAGAAATATTATAATGATTATATTGTAACGGTTATTTTATAACGCAATGGCTTTCGTAATAATTTCGTTAAGCCATGCGTTCAAAATATAGTTTTGTAAACTAATAACCATCACATTTCATCTGTTCCATCGAATTTGGATTACTACTTTGGATATATTTTGTTCTGGAAGTTTAGGTCCGAATTGGATAAATAAATCCCAATACATCTCCCACTCAATTAATGAATATATCGTTTTCTCATTAACGACAGTGTATAAATTCTTATGATATATACAACCTTGATAAGCATTGTAATATCCATATTATCTAAGACGTATTCGCATTTTGTGCCAGTAGGTACCAGTCTCGAATTGACTTCGTTTGAATTAGCAAAACTGACGTTTCAGACTTCATTTTACCACACAATTTACAAATATAAACAAATTCTAAAAACATGTTACAATTAGTTAAATAGCTATATATAGTGACTGAGGCCTATGGTTACCATAAGCACTACAGCCATCACGATTATAAGCTGTCATTGTGCGATTATGTGCACCGATAGCACATCTTTGGTGTGATCACCACAAAAAGAATCTCTGTAATATTTTTTTCTGATCTCAATGTAATCGTTATTAGATTGAGACTGATAACTCCAATTCTTGAGTGAACAGTCCCAATAAGCACCCATGCTTCCCACAGTTTTGATGAATTTTCTTAAACAAAAAGTATTTACAAGTGCATCTTATATACCTACAGTCTAATTTGAAGCTTTAAAACATGTTTTAGTTCCCCCAATCTAGGATAAAACGTCTCTATTTTTTCCAATTCCTCTGGCCCAGAGCCCAAACACAAAATGTAGCAAGACTCTGGGTCCTGACATCACTTTCTGTTTCATAAGAATTTAGTTTAGTTATTTTTTTAATTTCTTAAGGTAGAATCCTGAAGAAAGTTGAGTCCACTTTCAAAAAATTATGGATCCGTCATTGCCATTTTCTTGGTGAAATCGATTGGAATGTGTTTTGTATATCACTTCCGGTTATTTCAATCACAATGACATACATTTGAGTGAGAAAATTTCTAAAAGGTTGGGTTTAAGACAATTTATATTTGACAAATGCATTTCATTTTTTTGTCTTACCACACCCACATATTTGTGTGTTTACACGGAACCTGCATAGGTTCAAAACTTGACAACATCGAACATTGTATCCAGCATATTTCAAACTTTAAAAAGGTATGTTACAGCATACATCGGGTTGGGATGCAGTAACTCCTTCAATAGCCCCTCGTGTGATATTATCTAACGGACTATGTTGTAAGTTACAGGGGGGGGGGGCGGGTCAAGTGCAGTCTTAAAATGTGTTTTGTATATATCTGTTAGGATATAGGGTGACAGTATTTAACTAAGATCCAAATAAGTTGTATTTAATCTGTAAACGGTTGTACAAAGTTTTCACAGACAAATAATGCGATTATTTGTTTGTGTGGCTAAGTATATTATTGTTTATAAAACAGCCCATCCACCATAAGCAAATTGACTCGGCTTATAAACAATTGAAACGTATTCTGTATATCCAATCTGGTTTATTTGATGACAAATTTATGAATTTTTAATGAGCACAATCCTAAGGTTGGGTTTAAGGAAATTATCATTTGGCAAATGTATTTCAAGTAATGTATTACCACACCCACATATGTGTTTATTTACACGGCACCTGCACATGTTTACAACTTGACAACATCGTGCATCGTATTTGTCATATATCAAGCTTTAAAATGGTATATAACAACATTGGTACATCATGGGTAAGGGGTGCAGATAATTCCTTAAATAGCGACCTTATTTAATATCATCTGACGGACTATATTGCAAGATACAGGGAAAGAGGAGGCATTTTAAAGATCGGCATAGATCTGTGTCTTGTTTATATCTGTTAAGATATTGGATGAAGATGTTTTACTAAGATCCAAATTAGTTGTATTTAATCAATAAATTGTTGTACAAACATTTCACAGAACACTAATGCGATTATTTATTTGTGTGGCTAAGTATTTTACTGTGCTTAAATTACCACTCCCACCATATGCAAATTGACGAGATATATGAGCATTATTTCTGCGTATGATTGATTAAAATGTGTTTTGTATATCTCTTCTGGTTCATTAGATAGAAATTTGATGAATTCGAATGAGTACATTACTACGAGATTGGGTTTAAGACGAGTTCTATTTGACAATTGTATTTCAAATAATTTATATGTTATCTTACCCCACCCATATATTTGTGTGTTTACACAGGACCCTCGTAGGTTTACAACTTGACAACATCGTGCATCGTATCCAGCACATTTCAAGCTTTAAAATGGTATATAACAACATTGGTACATCGATGCTTAGGGGTGAAATGATGTCCTTAAAAAGCCCACTTATTTCAAAGAATTAGACGGACTATGTTGTAAGAAACAGGGAAAGAGGGTCATTTTCAAGAGAAGCCTAGAACTGTGTCTTGTTTAAATCTGTTAAAATTTTGGGTAGAGATGTTTAACCAAGACCTGAATAAATTGTATTCAATCAAAAAACGGTTGTGCAAACGTTTCATGGAACAATAATGTGATTATTTGTTTGTGTGGCTAAGTTTTTTACTGTGCATAAGTTACTCCACCCACCATATGCAAATTGACGAGATATATGAGCATTATTTCTGCGTAAAATTGATGAAAATGTCTTTTGTATATCGCTTCTGGTTTATTTAATTGTGGTTTTATGAATTGGAAAGAGTGCATTCCTAAGTTATTGGGTTAAAGACGATTTCTATTTGACAAATGCATTTCAAATAATTTATGTGTTGTCTTACCCCACCCACATATTTGTGTGTTTACACGGGAGCTGCACAGGTTTACAACTTGACAACATCGTGCATCGTATCCAGCATATTTCAAGCTTTAAAATGGTATATAACAACCTTGGTACCTAGGGGGGTGCAGCGAAATTATTTTTTACCTGGGTCATCAGACGGACTAAAATTGTATGAAATGGAATATTTCTTGTGTTTTCCTAAGACATTTGAAATAGGGGCCAATTTCAAAATTCACAGAACTTGCTGACAAACGCGGGGAGATTAAATAATGCAAATTTCTTGGGATTTTTGCTCCAATTTCTATTGTGACATGTCTTCAATGAATGACGGCAAACATGTGTGGTCTCACTGATCGAACGTATGGATTCCTTTTATCGTTCGGAATTTCATTGCGTTTATATTGCAAGACGTATTCCACGTCCTCCAAATTCTTTAACTGGACCCTAAATTTAGCGAAACTCAGGCGGAAAGGATGTTCGGCCCTACACCACATTCAGGACTATTTTCCACGCGTCCCGTGACGATAGCGATGTGCCTAATGGAGGCGTAACGTAAGATTTAGGCATTTTGATGATATGACAAACAAATGGTCTCAAATCTCTTTTGGGTCATCTATCTGCCTTCGCGGATTTCCAATGTTGTTTACAAATGCTTGCTGTACTGAATTGCCATAAATGGTGTAGTTTTGAAACGTTGACGTATGAACGTCAACGTCATGTAACGAGCTTGTCTAGTCATTGTTGCATTCGATTTATCAGACAGAAGCCTGTCAAAAATGTAACCCCTGTTTTCGAAACATGATTACAAACGCCTATATTTATAACGATGACATTTGAACGACAACGAAACATTTTACGCCGGTTCAAGACACTAGCAAAACGAACGTGTGAAAGCCGTCGTGTTTACGAAGAACTAAAATAAGTTAATTTTGTTAATTGTCTACCAGAAATCATACTTAGAATCCACATTGTTAAGTTCCTATCACACAGCATCCTCTTAATTCATTTTTCGGCATGGGTGATGTAAAGCATTGTCAAAAATATGACTAGCTAATTTTGTTATTTAACTACCAGAGGTCATACTCTGAATCCAGATTTTTGAGTTCCTATCACATAGCATCCTCTGAATTAAATTTTTGGCCGGGGCGCTGTTAATCTGTGGCGCCTATAGAACTAACTTTTTTGTAAAATGACTACCAGAAATCATACTCTGAATCTATATTTTTGAGTTTCTATCACATATCATCCTCTGATTTCATTTTTTGGCTTGGCAGCTGAAAATCAGTGGCTCATATAGAACTAGCTTACTTTGTAAATTGACTACCAGAACTCATACTATGAATCCAGATTTTTGAGTTCCTATCACATAGCATACTCTGAATTCAGTTTTTGGCCTTGGAGCTGTTAATCAGTGTCGCTTACAGAAAAAGCTTATTATGTTAATTGACTTCCAGAAATCATACTCTGAATATTTTTGATTTCCTATCACATAACATCCTCTGAATTCTGTTTTTGGCCTGGGAGCTGTTAATCAGTTTCGCCTATAGAAGTAGCTTATTTTGTTAATTGATTACCAGAATTCATACGCTGAATCCAGATTGTTGAAATCCTATCACATAGCATCCTCTGACTTCAAATTTGGCCAGGAAGCTGTTAATCAACTTCGCCTATAAGAATAGCTAATTTTGTTATTAGATTACCAGAAATCATACTCTGACTCCAGATTTTCGATTTCCCATCAATTCAGTTTTTGGCCGGGGCGCTGTAAATCTGTTGCGCTTATAAAGCTAGCCTTTTTGTTAATTGACTACCAGAAATCTTACTCTGAATCCAGATTTTTGATTTCCTATAACATATCATCCTCTTAATTATTTGTTGGCATGGGTGCTGTAGGTCAGTCTCGACTATAGAACAAGCTTACTTTGTTAATTGTCTACCAAAAATCAAACTCTTGATTCAGATTTTTTAGTTTCTATCACAAAACATCCTCTGAACTAAGTTTTTGGCCTGGGAGCTGTTAAACAGTTTCCTCTATAGAAATAGCTTTTTTGTTAATTGACTACCAGAAATCATACTCTGAATCCAGATTTTTGTGTTCCTATCACATAGCATACTCGGAATTCAGTTTTTGGATTGCGAGCGGGTAATCAGGGTCTTTTTTAGAACGTTAATTGACTACCGGAAATCATACTCAGAATCCAGACTTTCTTGTTCCTATCACATAGCATACTCGGAATTCAGTTTTTGGCATAGAAGGTGTTCATCAGTGCCGCCTATAGAACTAGCTTACTTTGTTAATTGGCTACCAGGAATCATACTCTGAATCCAGATTTTTGAGTTCCTTTCAAATATCATCCTCTGAATTCAGTTTTTTGCCTGAGGGCTGTTAATCAGTGGCGCCAATAGAACTAGCTTATTTTTCAACTGACTACCAGAAATCATACTCTGAATCCGGATGTTTGAGTTTCTATCACATAGCATCCTTACACTTTAATTTCTGGCCTGGGAGCTGTTAATCAGTGTCGCCTATAGAACTAGCTTACTTTGCTAATTAAATACCAGAAATTATATTCTGAAACCATATTTTTGAGTTCCTATCACAAAGCATCCTCTGACTTTAGTTTTAGGCATAGGAGCTGTTAATCAGTGTCGCATATAGAACTAGCTTACTTTGTTAATTGACTACCAGACATCATACTCTGAATCCAGATTTTTGAGTTTATATCACAAAACATCTTATTAAGTCAGTTTTTGGCATGGAAGGTTTAAATCAGTGTCGCCTATAGAACTATCTTATTTATTTATTTATTGAGTTCCTATAACATAGAATCATCCTTTGAAATCTGTTTTTGGCCTGGTAGCTGTTAATCAGTGTCGCCTGTAGATCTAACTTATTTTGTTAAAGTGACATTTCAGATTTTTTTGTCATAAATCTTACTTTTATTTTTATCTAAAGAGCACATTTTCTTATGAAAATTCTGAAAATGTCAAGCCAAAATATTGCGCCGTTTACGAGAAATTTATATTTTTGTGTTAAAATTGAACAAATTGTTGTGGACAACAGTTCGGATTTATATGCAATTTATCGATTATGTCTCAACTTTAAATGCATGTTTCTCGCTTATTGACAACAACTTCAAAAAACAAATAGTATTTATACTCATTAGAATAACTAATCTTGGCATCAAGACATACTTTAAAAAATTGAAATTGGAATGAAATGTCCCTTTAAATGACTATCAGAAATCATACTCAGAATCCAGATTTTTGAGTTTCTATCACACTTCATCCTTTGAATTCAGTTTTTGGCCTGGGAGCTGTTAATCAGTGTCGCCTATAGACATAGCTTACTTTGTTAATTGACTACCAAAAATCATACTCAGAATCCAGATTTTTGAGTTCCTATCACATTATATCCTTTGAATTTAGTTTTTGGCTTTGTCAGTTCCGCCTATAGAATTAGCTAACTTGGTTAATTGACTACTAGAAATCGTACTCGGAATCCAGATTTTTGAGTTCCTATCAAAAAGCATTCTCTGAATTCAGTTTTTGGCTTAGAAGGTAATAATCAGTGCTGCCTGTAGATATAGCAGATTTTGTTAATTGGCTACCAGAATTCGTACTCTGAATCCAGATTTTTGAGTTCCTTTCACATAGAATCGACCTCTAAATTCAGTGTTTGACCTAGGAACTGTTAAGCAGGGTCGCCTATAGATATAGCTTCTTTTGTTAATTGACTACCAGAAATCATACACAGAATCCAGAATTTTGAGTTCCTATCACATATCATTCTCTGGATTCAGTTTTTGGCCTGGGAGCTGTTAATCAGTGTCGCGTATAAGCTAGCTTAGTTTATTAATTGGCTACCAGAAATCATACTCTGAATCCAGATTTTTGAGTTCCAATCACAAAGCATCCTCTGAATTAAGTTTTTGGCATAGAAGGTGTTAATTAGTTAGAACTAGCTTATTTTGTTTATTGACTACCAGCAATCATACTCTGATTCCAGGTTTTTGAGTTCCTATCACATACAATCATCCTCTGAATGGCCTAGGATCTGTTCAGCAGGGTCGCCTATTGATCTAACTTATTTTGTTAATTGACTACCAGAAATCATACTCTGAATCCAGATTTTTGAGTTCCTATCACAAAGAATCTTCTGAATTCAGTTTTTGGCATAGAAGGTGTTAATCAGTGTCGCCTATAGAACTAGCTTATTTTGTTTATTGCTTACCAGAAATCATACGCCGAATCCAGATTTTTGAGTTCCTATCACATAGCATCCTCTGAATTCAGTTTTTGGCCTGGGAGCTGTTAATCAGTGTTGCATTTAGAACTAGCTAACTTTGTTGATTGACTACAAGAAATCATACTCTGAATCCAGATTTTTGAGTTCCTATCACATAGCATCCTCTGAATTCAGTTTTTTGCCAGGGAGCTGTAAATCAGTTGCCTCTACAGAACTAGCTTTTTTGGTTAACTGACTACCAAAAATCATACTCTGAATCCAGATTTTAAAATTCCTACCGCATAGCATCCTCACACTATAGTTTCTGGCCTGGGAGCTGTTAATCAGTGTAGCTTTTAGAAGTAGCTTATTTTGTTAATTGACAACCAGAAATCTTACTCTGAAACCACATGTTTGAGTTCCTATCACATAGCATCCTCTGAATTCAGTTTTTGGTCTGGGAGCTGTTAAGCGGTGTCGCTTTTAGAACTAGCTTAGTTTGTTGATTGACTACCAGAACTCATACTTTGAATCCAAATTTTTGAGTTCCTACCATATAACATCCTCGGAATTCAGTTTTAGGCATTGGAGCTGTTATTCAGTGGCACTCATAGAACTAGGTTACTTTGTTAATTGACTACCAGAAATCATATTCTTAATCCAGATTTTTGATTTCCTATCACAAAGCATCCTCTGAATTAAGTTTTTGGCCTGGGAGCTGTTAATGAGTGTCGCCTATAGAATAGCTTACTTTGTTAATTGACTACCAGAAATCATACTCTGAATTCAGATTTTTGAGTTCCTATCACATAACATCATCCTCTGAATTCAGTTTTTGGCCTGGGAGCCGTTAATCAGAATCGCCTATAGAACTAGCTAGTTTTATTAATTGACTACCACAAATCATAATCTGAATCCAGATTTTTAAGTTACTATCACATAGCATCCTCTGACTTCAGTTTTCGGCCTAGGAGCTGTTAATCAGTGTCGCATATACAACTAGCTTACTTTGTTTATTGACTACCAGAAATGACTTCTCTGAACCCAGATGTTTGAGTTCCTATCACAAAACATCCTCTGAATTCAGTTTTTGGTATTGAAGGTGTTAATCAATGTCGCCTATAGTATAGAACTAGTTTATTTAGTTAATTGACTACCAAAAATCATACTCAGAATTCAGATTTTTGGGTTCCTATCACATGGAGTCATCCTCCGAATTCAGTGTTTTGTATTCGAGCTGTTAAGCAGTGTTGCCTATAGATTTAGCTTATTTTGTTAATTGACTTACAGAAATCATACTCAGAATCCAGATTTTTGATTTCTTATGACATGGAATCATCCTCTGGATTCTGTTTTTGGCCTGGGAGCTGTTAATCAGTGTCGCCTATAGAACTAGCTTACTTTGTTAGTTGACTACCAGAAATCATACTCTGAATCCTGATTTTTGAGTTCCTATCACTAAGCATCTCCTGAATTCAGTTTTAGGCCTGGGAGCTGTAAATCAGTGGCTCCTATAGAACTAGCTTTTGTTAATTGACTACCAGAAATCATCCTCGGATTCCAGATGTTTGAGTTCCTATCATATTAGCATCCTCTGAATTCAGTTTGTAGCCTGGGAGCTGTTAATCAGTGTCGCCTGTAGAACTAGCTTACTTTGTTAATTGACTACACGAAAACATACTCTGTATCCAGATTTTTTAGTTCCTATCACAAAGCATCCTCTGAATTCAGTTTTTGGCATAGAAGATGTTAATCAGTGTCGCCTATAGAACTTGTTTTGATTTCCTATCACATGGAATCATCCTCCGATTTCAGTGTTTGGCATTCGAGCTGTAAAGCAGGGTCGCCTATAGAACTAGCTTACTTTGTTAATTGACTACCAAGAATCATACTCTGAATCCAGATTTTTGAGTTCCTGTCAAATAGCATCCTCTGAATTCAGGTTTTGGCCTGAGAGCTATAAATCAGTGTCCCCTATAGATCTAGATTGCTTTCTTTATTGACTACCAGAAATCATACTCTGAATCCTGATTTTTGAGTTTTTATCACAGATAATCATCCTCTTAAATCAGTTTTTGGCCTGGGAGCTGTTAATCAGTGTAGAACTATAGAACTATAGAACTAGCTCATTTTGTTAATTGACTACCAGAAATTATACTCTGAATCCAGATTTATAAGTTTCTATGACATTTCATCCTTTGAATTCAGTTTTTGGCCTGGAAGCTGTTAATCACTGTCGCCTATAGAACTAGCTTACTGTCTTAATTGACTACCAGAAATCATATTCTGAATCCACATTTTTTGTAGTTGATCAGTTAATCAGTGTCGCATATGTTAGCTTACTTTGTTTTGACTACCAGAAATGATACTCTTAATCCCAGATTTTTGAGTTCCTATCACATAGAATCATCCTCTGAATTCATTATTTGGCCTGGGAGCTGTTAATCAGTGTCGCCTATAAAACTAGCTTATTTTTTAAATGATTACAAGAAATCATACTCAGAATCCAGATTTTTGAGTTCCTATCACATTTTATCATTTGAATTCAGTTTCTGGCCTGGGAGCTTTTCATCTGTGTCGCCTATAGAACTAGCTTACTTTGTTAACCCATTACCACACAGTGACTCTTTTTGACTCCCTACAAGATAATCGCTTTGAAAAACATTGTGGAAAATGAAGGAATTGCTTGTAACAAGCAATTTCTGAATTCACACAATGTTTTCTTCCCAGAAAGATCAAAGAATGCGAAATTACATTCAATCCATATTGTCAACTGCAGCATCTTTGAATTTGGATAAGTCCAAGATTTTGTCGTTTGGTAATGGGTTAATTGACTACCAGAAATCATAGTCAGAATCCAGCTATTTGAGTTCCTATCACATTTCACCCTTTGAATTCAGTTTTTGGCTTGGGAGCTGTTACTCAGTGTCGCCTATAGAATTAGCTTACTTGGTTAATTCACTACTAGAAATCATACTTTGAATCCAGATTTTTGAGTGCCTATCACAAAGCATCCACTGAATTCAGATTTTGGCCTGGGAGCTGGCATAGAACGTGTTTATCAGTGTCCTCCGTAGAATTAGCTTAGTTTGTTTATTGACTACCAGAAATCGTACTCTGAATCCGGATTTTTGCTATCCTATTACATAGAATCGTCCTCAGAATTCAGTGTTTGGCATAGGAACTGTTAAGCAGGGTCGCCTATAGATCTAGCTTATTTTGTTAATTGACTAACAGAAATCATACTCAGAAACCAGAATTTTGAGTTCCCTTCACATATTATTCTCTAGATTCAGTTTTTGGTCTGGGAGCAGTTAGTCAGTGTCACCTATAGAACAAGCTCATTTTGTTGATTGACTACCAAAAATCATACTCTGAATTTTTGAGTTCCTATCAAATAGTATCCTCTGAATTCAGGTTTTGGCTTGTGAGGTGTTAATCAGTGTCGCCTATAGAACTAGCTTATTTTCTTAATTGACTACCAAAAATCATACTCTGAACCCAGATGTTTGAGTTCCTATCATATGGCGTCCCCTGAATTCAAGTTTGGCCTCGGAGCCGTAAATCAGTGGCGCCTATAGAACTAGCTTTTTTGTTAAATGACTACCAGAAATCATACTCTGAATCCAGAACTTTGATGTCCTATCACATAGCATCCTCTGACTTCAGTTTTTGGTCAGGGAGCTGTAAATCTGTGTCGTATATAGAACTGACTTATTTTGTTAATTGACTCCCAGAAATCATTATCTGAATCCGGATTTTTGAGTTCCTATCACATAACATCATCCTCTGATTTCAGTTTTTGGCCTTGGAGCTGTAAATCAGTGGCACCTATAGAACTAGCTATTTTTGTTAATTGACTACCAGAAATCATACTATGAATCCAGTTTTTTGAGTTCCTATCACATAGCATCCTATGAATTCAGTTTTTGGTCAGGGAGCTGTTAATCAGTCTCGCCTTTAGAACTAGCTTACTTTGTTAATTGACTACCAGAAATCATACCCTGAATCCACATTTTTGAGTTCCCATCACATATCATCCTCTGAATTCAGATTATGGCGTGGGAGCTGTTAATTAGTATCGCCTATAGAACTTACTTACGCTGTTAATTGACTACCATAAGTCATACTCTGAATCCAGATTTTTGGGTTTCTATCACATAGCATCCTCAGAGCTGTTAATCAGTGTCGTCTATAGAACTAGCTTACTTTGTTAATTGACTACTAGAAATATTATTCTGAATCCAGATTTTTGAGTTCCCTTCACATAGCATCCTCTGATTTCAGTGTTTGGCCTTGGAGCAGTTTTAAAATCATAGTCGCCTATAGAACTAGCTTAGTTTGTTAACCCTTTCCCAAACGGCAAAATTTTAGGGTGATCCACCTCAAAAACGGTCACAAATGACAAAATGGTGTTATTATAGACATAATTTGTGTAAAATTTGACATAGAAAATATTGAGACAAAAGGAGAAACTGCTGGTTATCAGCAGTTTCTTCTTTTGTTTCAATGTTTTCCCAAGCCTATTCTCTTAGGGACGTCAAAACCAGGTCTTGTTTGGGAAAGGGTTAACTGACTACCAGAAATCATACTCTGAATCAAGATTTTTAGTTCCTATCACATAGCTTCCTCTGATTTCAGTTTTTTTGCCTGGGTGCAGTAAATCAATGGCACCTATAGAGTTAGCTTTTTTGTTAATTGACTACCAGAAATCATACTCTCAATCCAGTTTTTTGAGTTCCTATCACATAGCATCCTCCGAATTCAGTTTTTGGTGTGGGAGCTGTTAATCAGTGTCGCCGTTAGAACTGGCTGATTTTGTTTATTGACTATCGGAAATCATACTCTGAAAACACATTTTTGAGTTCCTATCACATAGCATCCTCTGACTTCAGTTTTTTGCCTGGGAGCTGTCAATCAGTGTCGCCTATAGAACTAGCTTAATTTGTTAATTGACTACCAGCTATCTTACTCTAAATCCAGATTTATGAGTTCCTATCACAAAGCAACCCCTCTGACTTCCGTTTTTGGCCTGGAAGCTCTTAATCAGTTTCGCCTTTATAACTAGCTTAATTTGGTAATTGAATACCAGAAATCATACTCTGAATCCAGTTTTTTGAGTTCCGATCACATAGCATACTCTGAATTCAGTTTTCGGCCTCTGATCTGTTTATCAGTGTCGCCTATAGAACCTTTTGTTTTGTTAAATGACTACAAGAAATCATACTCTCAATCAAGATTTTTGAGTTCCTATGACATAGCATCCTCTGAATTCAGGTTTTCACCTGGAAGTTGATAATCAGTGACGCAATAGAAATAGCTTTTTGCGTTAATTGGCGACCCGAAATCATACTCTGAATCCAGATTGTTTAAGACCAATTCCACCTAACCACCAAAATATTTTGGCCACGCGTTGTGAGGGATTTCCAAAAAAGTATTATTGTAAGAAAGGTATGTTATAGCAATGCCGAAAACTGAAATTAGTTTTTAAAAATTCTTTCCAGTTTCTATGGAAACAGTGGTAATAAGGGTGAAAAATGCGATCCTTTGCTGAAAATGGGGTCTGTCCATGTGAACGGTTATAATGATTCAATTCCACTGATTTTGGGCAATTTCTTTTTTTATATTGCCTGAATATATATCAATTTATGTTACTAGATTGAGTTGTTGGGACAAGAAACCTTATTAACGAAATTATCCTAGCTTAAAGATGAATTTTGCTAGTAAAAAATGGCAATTACATGTCTTTTTTAATGAAAAATATCTACTAAACGCAGGTGATCTGGGTTAAGACATATAAATATTCAGAAAGTGCGAAAGTTGAGCTAAATTTTGATATCAAAACATCTATGGGCAAATTTAGTAGAAGAGAAAAAATTATGTTTTAAAAAGGATCAAGTCTATTATTTCATCACACTTAATTCAGCTCCTGGTACGTTTTTATTGAAAAGTTAAAAGTGTTTTGGGTATAACTTGGCTATTTTTATTAATAATTCATTCATGGTGACCCAAACACGTTGATTTGTGAATTA
Organism: Fragum sueziense; assembly: GCA_963680895.1. Classification (NCBI taxonomy): domain Eukaryota; kingdom Metazoa; phylum Mollusca; class Bivalvia; order Cardiida; family Cardiidae; genus Fragum; species Fragum sueziense. The sequence goes on from OY804592.1 coordinate 31,848,693, forward strand.
AAACAGGTCTAAACGCGTTTGTTTACTTTCAAATTGCTGGGGTTGTTTGTTGCTAGGTACCTTGGCAACCAAACAGCAACAACAACAACAACAACAACAATTTTTAGCTCTTCACTATAAGGAGGTAAAAAATGGTATAAAGAGCAGACGTTATTTGTAAACAACAACAGGTAGGACCCAATTTCTCCTAATTACAGATAAATTTTGACCTTTAATGCATTTTCTACCATAATAAAATGTTATTATAGTATTACAGCGACAAATAGAGAGTCAAGTTTTTTAATGGCCTCAAGTTACATGTATCTACTAACCAGTACACACGACTAGACTAAAGTTATTTATAAATAAGTTTATCTGGGTTAAACCCAGCTGAATACACATAATTTAATACGTGTACACTCTCATGTACATGACCTATTTTAGAAGTATTGTGGACTAGATACATTGGAAATATAGGAAGTTTGTAAGAGGTAAAATTTAAACCTGTGTGTAAAAATGGTGAAGCATGGAAATGAGAATAGATCTAGTTCAACCCACTATCCATTATTGGATGATAATATGAAACTAGGCAAAGCCTAAATACGGACGAAGCAAACAGAAATCTCTATCCCTTTTCTCAAAAACAAGGCAGGAACCATTTCCAGAAAACGAGATCTAGATCTATCTAATCTAGTCACATTCCGAATTGGTTGAAGTCTAAAAGATGTGCATGTGGAGCACAAATGCCTATATTTGAAATCTAGGTCTATAATTTCTGAAAATGTGAACTTGACATGTGCCCTTGTCTGAGGACATTGACCCACAGCCTAAGGAAAGGCATTTTGACACAGAATTGGCATTGAATGTTGGATTTAACCCTTTCCCAAACAAGACCTGGTTTTGACGTCCCTCGTAGAAAAGGCTTGAGAAACAATGAAACAAAAGAAGAAACTGCTGATAACCAGCAGTTTCTCCTTTTGTCTCAATATTTTCTGTGACATATTTTACACAAATTCTATCTTTAATAACATCCATTTTGTCATTTGTGGCAATTTTTTAAGTGGATCACCGTAAAATTTTGTTGTTTGGGAAAGGGTTAAGTACATTGTAATGGACATTATTATGGCTTAAATTTGATAATTTGATAAAGCGATGCCTGAGAATTAGCTGCGATATCGTAGACTTTATCTACAGCCAAATTGGTCGGCATGACAAGTTCAAATGTCTGAAATTTACACCATCTTTAGAGCTTGAAAAGTCCTTTCCAAAAAAGTATGCATCATAAGAGGTCGTAAGTACCACCTACGACCTTATTTTTCTAAAACGCCGTTTAAAAGTAGCTTTCAGCTTTGACTGGTCCAAAATGAATGTTTTGCGCTTTTTTCAAATAAGGACCATCATCGTCCATGTAGATTATCCAAACAAGACCTGGCTTTACGTTCCAAATTGAAAGAGCGTAGAAAAAAGTGAAACAAAACAAGAACATGTTGATTACTAGCACTTCATCATTTTGCCCAATGTTTTGTGCAATAATTGACACAAATTAACTCTTTATCAACACCAGGCCCCGGTTTCTCGAAAAACCTTAAGTATATTTTCATGAGAACATGCTCATCTTCAAAGGAATAATCTCCAACGTTGAAGGGTATTCGATTGAAGTTCACGTGGATTTCGTGCGATTTGAGCACGGTGCTCAAATTTGAGCATGAGAACCTACTTAAGTTTTTTGAGAAACCGGGGCCAATTGTGTAGTTCAGTCGAAATCTGGTCCAACTTTAGGTCGTTTAACTTTTGGAAAGGGTTGAACATTGGGTTAGCTGTACATAAAGGTATATAGTGCTAAAGCCTCTCTTACAACCTGTTGTGCGTCTTTTTAAATCATACGTTTTAAAACTCTACAAAATCGCACGATTCATAAAGACACACTGCGGGTTGTAAGAGCGCCTCAAATAGTGTCCGGTCAATTCTTTGCTGCGTGCAGTCTGCGTCGTGGTTGCGTCCACCAAAATCATATGCTGCACGTGCGTGCATCGCACGACTAAACGTACGTTTAAGACGCAGACCGCACGCAGGAGCACGTGCGACCAGTTGTAAGAGAGGCTTGACATGCGATGAGACGGTAGTTAAACATCCTGCTGATTTCAACATTTTCTCTCTCCATACCCATGATTTTCGAAGGTTCACACTAAATTGCAGCGACTATACGCAACAAGAGCCATCAGAGACGGACAATGCTCCCCGATTAAGGCATTGTCACAATTAATGTATGCCATGCACAGCTAAGATTAAGCTAACAAACGTTAAGCCCACTTTTTCCACGACATATTTTTATACCCAAATTTCAAGTAGTTTATTGTCAAGGGCATCTGATTTGCTAGTCAAATATGAAATTTCATCAAATTCTGACCATTAGACTATGAGAAATTAGAGAAAAAGTGTATTTGACCTTAAGTTTCCTTTCCCCATGACGAGGCCTCAAATCCAAAAACTGGGAACAGTACATCGGCATTATGTCATAGGGAGTTCACATGGTAAGTTTCATTTGATTTGGCCCAAGGGTTATAGAGAAATCGCCTTGGACGGACGGATGGAATGACGGACGGACAGACGAAGCGGCGACTATATGCTCTCCCTTCGGGGAGCATAAAAATGATATAGAAGAAATTAAAGGCTTTCGGGGAGTGAAGACACATGGAGAAGTACATCTGCACTATCATTTTGCTCTTCACCTCGATGGTTTTCAGCATAACCTTCCCCGGACAGTACATGTAATTTAACAAACCCAAAAAATATTTACTGTTCCAATTTGACAGCTGTTTCAGACGACAAAATCCAATTTAACGAAAATAGGATTTGTTTATTATATAACAAAGAAATATTGAGGCAAAATGGAATTTTTTATCAGCATTTTCTTCTTTTGTCATAATGTTTTCACATGCTCTTTCTATAAGGGACGTCATTTTAAACCAGTCCGTCTGGAGAAGGGTTAGACAATGTAAATATGTACTTTGGAAGATGCTAAATTTTGGAAGGAAAATTAAATCATGGACTGGAATACGGCTTGGAATAAGAGGACAGATAAGACATTGGATGGTCCTAAAACTCAAATCTTCGCACTACCTGAGTGTTACCAGTAATTTTAACACTTTGACTCAACCCTTTCCCAATTTCCCAAACAAAAATTTTAGTGGTGGTCCAATTTTTAAATATGTTGCACATGTCAAAACTCAAAGGAATGTTCATAAAAACCGGATTCATTTACATTATAGAATAATAAATATTGAGTCAAAAGGAGAAAATTGTGGTTATCAGCAATTTCTTCTTTTGTCTTAATATTTTCCTTAGCAGTTTCTATCAGGGATGTCAAAACCAGGTTTTGTTTGGGAGATAGTTAATGTGTTTACCAAACGCATGTCAACTGAAAGAATAACAAGAACAAATCAAATGAAAAATAAAAAAAAATATTTTAATTTTCATAAACAAAAATGACATTTTAGCTGGTAAAAAAAGATCTTTTTAACCCTTTCCCTAGCGACAAAATTTTGACTTGTTTTCGAATTTAAAATCTGCTGCAGAGGACAAAACTGGTTTACATCCATATGGAATTTGTATGTATTATAGCTTTGAAGATATTGAGGCAAATGGAGAAAAATGCTGATTATCAGCATTTTCTTCTTTTGCCTCAATGATTTCCCAATCCTTTTTTATGAGGGACGCCATCTATTTTGATAACATACAATGTTACATTATGTATTTGGGTTTCTGCACAATATCTCTCTTAACCCATAACCAAATGACAAAATTCTAAGCTTGTCCAAATTGAAAGAAGTTGCTGACGAAATTCAATGTTATGAAACTTTAAACATACATGTTCAACTCTTTGGGTAGAAAACATTGTGGAAAATGAAGTAACAAGCAATTTTTTCATTTGCCAAAATGTTTTCTCAGTCATTTTTCTTGAATTTTATTCTTGAATATTGTAAACAACACAGTACGGACCCAAAATAATCCACAAATAGCACAAACAAGTCAATAAGTAAAAGTTTAAAAATCTGTTTAAACACCGGTTACTGGCGGTTAGTAATCACCATCTTCATTCATCTGTACACCTCATTGATCAACCTGCAATGATACAAAAGTAACAAATGAAAGTATACAGCACCCTCCTGCTGCTTTTGGAAACATCATATCATGTTAAAAAGAGAACTATGAAAAACATTTTCCTATCTTCCCGTGTCCTAAGTGGCTTGACAGTTATGGAAAATGGTATTAACTTTTCCCCAAAAAACAAATTTTAGGACAAAATACTGAGAAAAGGGGAAAAAGTGTAGATAACAATTTTGTCTATTTTTCTCAATGTTCTCACAAACTATTTCTACCAGGGACATCAACGACTTCAGGTCTTGTTTAGCCCATTACCACACAATGACGCCTTTTGAAACCCTGCAAGATAGAGGCTTTCGTAAACATTGAGGAAAAATAGAAGAAGAAATTGCTGGTCACAAGCAATTTCTTCATTTTCTATATTAATTAATAAATGTTTTCTGCCTAAAGATACAACTTCATTCACTTAATTGTCATCTGCAAAATCTTTGAATTTGGGCCAGTCTAAAAATTTGCTGTTTGGTAAAGTGTTAAGAAAGGTTTAAATTGAAAAGACGCTGTGCAGCGTATATTATTATGATGTTCATATGACACTCATGACTCTTGGTTATGGTGCTGAGATTTTAGATTAGATTTATCGGGTTTAACGCTGTTTTCAACTGATATGGTCATATTGTGGTGGATGGAGCACCTAACCACGGATTCCTGATATTTGTCTCACTAATACATCCACAATATTATCTAAACAGAACCTCCAAGTTCTCTCTCCCATAGATGATTCACACCCATAATTGGAGAGGGACAAATGACTTTTGTCAAATGACAGAATGGATAAGAGCTGGCGTCTGAACCCAGCACCCCTGGATTGACAGACTCCAAAGTTACCGACTGAGCTATCAGGGCCTGCTGACTCGGCTGTCAAAATTCTAGACAGGCAATTTGTGTGTGAAAGCAGAAACTTTCATTGAAGGAACAAAGAGAACTTGTCCCTTTTAACCCTTTCCCAGACAAGACCTTGTTTTGAAGTCCCTAATACAAAACGCTTAAGAAAACATTGAGGCAACCAGCATTTTCTCCTTTTGCCTAAATATTTTCCATGGTATGATTTACACAAACACATTGTTTATAATCTTCTATTTTGTCACCTAAGGCTGTTTTGGTGAAGTCTACAATTTCAGTGATTGGGAAAGGGTTAATTAGAATGACATTTCCTCTGGTTTTGTTATGTAGTAGTTCTGAACATTTCAATTTACAAACTGTTTTTTAACATGATGCAGAAGAAGCCAAATTGTTGCAAAATCCAAATGCCCAATCCTCACCTGGCTTTGAAGTTTCTATCCCAAAAATAATCCACCACTGTACAGTACACCACTCCAGAATTCAAGTTGGGTCATTCATATTGGTTTATTTTCTGCATGTCTGAAAAGATAATGTTATCATATCATTGATTCATAATATTATTTAGATCTTTCCTTTGCAAAGGAGATCTTGTTTTGACAGTCTATGAAGAAAAGGCCTGCCAAAGAGAACATTGAGTCAAAAGAAGAAAAAGCTAAATATCCTGCCTTTTCACATTTCCATACGCGGATCCAAAAGCAGGGGTCTTGCTACCAATTTTTGTTTGGGGCCAGGGGCCATTGAAATTGGGGAAAATAGCGACGTTTTAACCTAAATTGGAAAAACTAAAACAAGTCTGTATTCATACTATCAATCAGTTTCAGTTGCAAATAAGACTGTAGTGGTGTAAAATGCATTTGTACATATTCTTGTTTAACCCTTTCCCAAACGACAAAATTTTACGGTGACCCACTTCAAAAAATGCCACAAATGACAAAATGGAAGTTATCAAAGATAGAATTTGTGTAAAATATGGCAGAGAATATATTGAGACAAAAGGAAAAACTGCTGTTTATCAGCAGTTTCTTCTTTTGTTTCAATGTTTTCCCAAACCTTTTCTATTAAGGACGTCAAAACCAGGTCTTGTTTGGGAAAGGGTTAAGAATCTACTCTAAAACTGTTTTCAAAATGTTTGTAAATGCAGATGGGGTCTTAACAAGGGGCATTCTGGGTTCTCATTGGAAATTTTCATCAGAGAAGTGGGGAAAAAAAGATACTTTTTGCCATTGGGAATGGGGCCAGGGTTTTCCATGACGCACAAATCATGCGTCATTGTCGCAATTTCAAAACAAATGACCCCTTAGAAATTTACTTGAGGGACATTAATGACGCAAGTTTTAAATCCAGATTTTCCTATGATACTTGCATTTGACCCACGAAATAGTAGAAATGACCCCTAACTTTGAAGGCAAGGGGGTCACAATGACCCCCAAGTTCTCATGCTCAGGGAAAACCCTGGGGGCCCAATAACGGCCCTAAATTTTGGCAAACGAGACTCCTGAAAGGGGGGTCTGGGGGTCATACCCCTCTGGAATTTGGCGAAAAAAGGGGTTATCAAAAAGATTACTGGTTATGTACCAAAGTAGCTGCGTCATTTGTCCCTGTGTGCCACGACAAGCTGATATTATATCTGGCACTTCGTGGTATTACATGTATCTGCATGCTCAGATCCAGTGGGACCCGGTCCGACCCCCTGACCCCCCCCCCCCCCCCCTTGAATCTGGCAAAAAAGCGGTCAAAGATTGGAAGACAACCCCCACCCCGGGAAAAATACTGGATCCACGCTTGATCATGTTGATTTCTCATATGCACTTATTCGATATAAACATCCATTTTATTGTCTACATCCAGCATCTTTCAGATTGGACCTACCAGATTTTTTGCCATTTGGGAATGGGCTTTGAGTCATTATTTTTGTTTTAGAATATGCAAAATTGTGACAAAGCTACTGAATGACAAAAAAAGAATAATTTCTTCTTTTACCGGAAAGTTATATTCTTATGAATTAGATCTACGCCTACAATAGCTACATTTAAAATAAAATCAATTATTGTGTAACAATTTCTTCTTTTCCCAGGTTTTAAAATTCTTATTTTCTTTAACAAAAGTTATGCCTACATCTGAAATGAAATAAATCATTGTGTGGTAATTTAACACCACCAAGATACGGTTTCGACATGCTTTTCAGAAAAAGATCTAAGACTCTAGAAAACATTCAGCGAAAAGAAGAAATTCCCGGTGCTCAGCAATATATTTTTTCCTTAAATATTTTGATGCAATTTACAAATTCTACATCCTGGTGACATTGATTTTCTCATCTCAAACAAGGTTCAAATGGGAACAGTCCAGGAGTCTAGATTTACTTTAGCTGTTTGGGAATGGTGAAAAATATTTTTGCTGGATCGATATTTATTTGGGACGAATGTCATATGCTGTCGTAAACCTTTTCTATGTTGTTGAAAAGCATTTAAGACATACATTACTGCATAGAATAAGAAGTTCACTTACTCCGAATTGCATCGCCGACTGGAAACAGTGGTTGCCGCTGGCATTTCTGAGTGCAGTCGAAACAAGATGGACGTCATAGGAAATCTTGTAACTACGTCAGTCAGTGCGCGTGACGTAGTTAGACTGGATATCGAACCTCTGAATTCGGGACCGGTAAAAAGCAAACGGAAGTAGATAAAAGTACCACACAGTCTGACTGACCGAGGCGTTCCGAATGCTCCATAAAAAATAAAATAAACAAACAAAGATGGCGTATTTTTCGTTGAACGGTATGTGAGATTTGAATGATTGAATCTGTTGATTTCAATGATTTTGATCTTTTTTGATTTTATGCGTAACATATAGTCGGCCTTCGCCGGGGCCTTCGGCCCCGGACTTCGTCCGTATTAGATCTGAAAGTGGATTGTGAGCCAGGAAATTGTCTAAAATGTTTTTATGATATTAAGTCATCATTTTTCTAAGAGTTTTGTGGATATAAATATTGTTGGAAACAAAAATACTGTTTCACAGCAGCCTTTACAGGGACTTTTCATGCACAATAACGAAATTTAGTCTCTCAGTTTATCTCCCTATTGTGGACAAGTGATAGTCTAGAAAGTTGATACATCAAAATATTAAAATATGTTTACATGGATCAGATGGTAAATTAATCCTTTAAAGGGCGACGGTAACAGATGGTCTAATTGCAAAAAATGAAATTTTTTGAAAAAATATGCAAAACTTTTGTGTTGACCACCTCGGGATGGTTAATAATATGCGATTCAGACAGAGAATGAGCCGAAATTACAAGACAGATAGCTGAATTTAGGGAGAATCCAAACCTAAATTCAACCCCGTCTCAGATGGGGTTAGAATTATTTTTAAATTGTTGCGCATGCGCATACAGCGCGGACCATGATTCAAAAGAGATTCATACTTGAATTTCAATATGACGTCATCATGTATGTTGTGACGTCATTTAAGAAAGTCGCATGTCCTACTGTTTTGACCTACTTTCGACATCGCTTCATGAATTTGGCATCAAATTGCGAAAAAAATGAGTCGTTGCTTCAATAGTTTGTCGTAATCATTTAATCAGGTCATATAAAGCTTAAACAGTGTACATTTCGTTTGTATTTGACAATTTTTGAATCCAAATCTGGGAAAAAGTAGCTTTAAACTGTTGTTTATTTTTTATTTGCTATGCTGTCACTGTGCCATTAAAAAACTCGACTCATTTTTGACATGTTGTTCTAGAACCATTAAAATTATGAACAATTTTAGGGATTATGTAATGGCTAGATTTTTTTACAATGTGAAAAATGTATTCTTAACTTAACCAAAAGTTTTACTAGATCTATCTAATCCAGGTCAGGACCAGAATTCAGCAAAATAAGAATCTATTTTAGTGATAGGCCTATACCAAATAATAATAATAATTCTTGGTTAAGTTTAAATTATAATCCAGGTTGTTAAGTGATCAGGTAAATGTTAAAAACGAGTCAGTTTTTGTCTTGAGAAAAATTATAGTAAACGCCGAGTTGAAAATTAAATGCATATACATATTTATTAGAGCAGGTTCATTTATTAATTTGCAGTAAAAAGTGTCAAGCTAAAACTACAATGACAGAATGCTGTTTCACATCAAGGAACTCAGATTGTTCGGGAGGACATTCCTTAATTAACCATTTGGAAGAGGATGTGAAACTCAGTGTATATTCAGAGCTAAAACTGCTTCCATCGAGGCTTACGGAAAACTTCCAGATATGTAGCGGTCACTTAGAGAGAATATTAATTGATTTGGCCAACAGAAGAAGAAGAAAGACATGCAGTATTTCAAGTTTCATCCGAAAAGACACCCCCCTTGAAGTACATACTGCTAAAAGAGCAGGGGAACGGAATCTGACAGGCAGCATGTTCCATAGAATAGCCGAAATTACAGGAATATTCATCCCTGTTGGCACAGGTAAATTTTTCTAAATCTTACATGGGAAAAATCATTATAAAGCCCATTCCCCCACAATTGCCAAATTTTAATTGTGTTGCACTGAAGGTGTTGCATTGGAAACTTTTTTGTGAATAAAAAGTAATTACTTTTACAGTGTTTCCTTGTTTAAGATAATGTGGCAAATGAATCAAATGTTTGTCACTTTTAAGCATTTTGATTATTTTCTCAATGTATCCAAAGCCTTCAATTTGTTGGGCATCAAATAGCCTGATTATGGGGAATTGCTTAAATTAATTTAAAAGAAAGATTTGAAAGAAGTCTTTACTATTTACAATTTCAAATAATGATAGTCATACAGTTTGGTTAGACTTACTTTATTTTACCCTTTCCCAAACAGCACAAAGTTATGACTGTCCAATTTGAAGGCTGCTGTACATACATATCAAAGCTATGTCTTGTTTTAGAGGGGTTTATAAGAGAAGTAAAATATGAAAAATGACAATAAATTCTATTGTCATAGACCTATGAAAACAATAGTTAATCAAGACATATTTTCTTGCAACATTATCTTCATGAACTAATAAGTTTTCCAAAGCCATTATCTTTTGAGGAGTCTAATTCAGTCATTGTGTGGTAATGAGTTAATACATATTTCATTGTTTACAATTTCTGTCAGCATTTTGATAGGAAAATTGTGCTCTTTGAAGAAGGTTTTAATCATGCAAATGTCACACTAATAGAGACCTGATGATTAAAATGATTGACCCTAGTCAGTGTGCGCTCTACGTGCAGCCTGACTGGAATAGATACTTCTCTCTTATATGTTTTTTTCTTATATGTTTTTTTAAATGCAGAATGTTTCTCCTATCTTGGTATACACATTCATTTTCCAAAAAAGAGCAGGTACTCCAGCTGCCACGATGTAACCATAGCAGTTGAAAACAGTGTAAAACCTCAATAAATCAATCCCATAAAGTCCCTTTTGGTGTGATAGGCTTTCAATCTATAATGCATGTTCATCTTTATCTTTTAGCAATTTGTAGACAATGTCGTGAAAAACTGCTTTCTACAGAGAAAACAACCAATGAGAAACAATCAGATCATTCTGAAATAACAATGGTATGTATTTGTTTTTAGCGTGCCGGGACTTTATGTCCGGGGAGCTAATGTCACAGCCCTAGTGTCGGCGTCAGCGTCGGCGTCAGCGTCGCGTCTTCGAAAACTTTAACCTGGTCTATATCTCAGACACTATTACAGATACAGCCTTGATACTTCACACATGGATACCTCCTGCCAAGACCTTTCATTTGGGACCACGACCTTTGACCTAGTGACCTTGACCTTGGAGTTTGACCTACTTTTAAAAAACTTTAACCTGATCTATATCTCATGCACTATTACAGATAGAGCCTTGATATTTCACATATGGATACCTCATGTCATGACCTTGACCTTGAGATCATGACCTTTGACCTAGTGACCTTGACCTCTGACCTTGAACTCCTTTTTTTGTGACAAACTCTCGTATAGGCGAGCTACGTTGTCCGCGGACAACTCTTGTTTCATTTATATAGTGACATTCAAAGTTAACATGAGGTTTTTAGTGATATTTTACACACTAGATCGATCTGGTTCTGAGTAGCCCTCTTGATTACATAAGGGTTACTACTCTAAACAGGATAAACCGCAGGAAAGTGATCATAAAGGTTGATAACATAATTATTTTCTCAAAAGCTATTGAAAGACTTGCATTATAGAATTATTTCCTAAGATTATGTAGAATAACTAACTTCACTTTCATGAAACGTGATTGGGGGCAAACGAGGTACTAAGTAAGTGTAGATAGCATGCACTTCACCTTTTTAAAAAAGCCCTGATACTCTCGGCTGAATGAAAGTCATGTTAGTCTTTTACATAATCAAAGACAAGAACCACCACAGATTTAATATGCTCCCCAAATAAGGCATTGTCACAAAAAATGTACGCCATAAATGGAAAAAGTTTCTTATTTATTGCTACTATAGGTTTAAGGATTTGCTAATAGGAAATGTTACCCTTCAAGTTGTGGCCAATGTTAGTGTGTTGTTGAAATACTGAGAGCTAACATAAATCAAACAAACATTGAGCCCCATTTTTCCCTTGTAACTTATTTTTACATGTATGAAAATTTCAAATGATTTATGGTCAAGGACATGTGATATGCTACTCAAATTTGAAATTTCATAACATTGATATTCTGACCATACAGCTGGGAGAAATAAAAGAAAAATGTATTTAACCCTAAGGTCCCTTTTCTCATGACAAGGCATCAAAAAAAAAAAAACATGAAAAAGAATTGGCATTATATCATAGGGTGTTTACATGGTAAGTTTAATTTGATTTGGTTATGTAGACATTGCATCAGACTGACAGATTCTCCAATTATTGACCTTTAGAAATGACCTTGACTCATAACCTTGAACCCAATAGAAAGGTTTTGTCATAAGCAATGCCGTTTTGAAATATGAAGGCTACCGGTCAATATCTCTTACTAATCAAAAGTTGCAATCAAAAATGATAATTATTTGCTGAGACATGGAGTGGCTAACATAAAGCTAACGAATATTAAGCCGCCTTTTTCCGTGACATATTTTTCATACCCAAATTTTAAATATTTTATGGTAATGGGCATCTGGCTTGCTACTTTAATATAGAATTTCACGAAATTCTAAACACCAGACAAGGATAAATTAGAGAACAAGAGGACCATGATGGTCCTATATCGCTCACCTGAACCTAAATGATATGAGCAACACTTTTGTTCAATTCAATTAATATTTATTACTTTAAGACTGAAAAAGAACTTATGGTCAATAAGGTTGTGAAAATCTAACTCATCAAGATCTAAATTATGGTGCCAAACATTGTACAGGGCTCCAGATAAGAGGGTGTGGTGACTTTTCAAACTGCAATAATGCTGTCAGTGATCATCAAACCCTATGTTGTAGGTACTCATTTGTATCGTCTCATCGAGACGATTCAAATGAGTACCCACAACATAGGATTTGAATTTGAAAAAACATTGTTAGTATGTCTTCACCTCCACTTATCTGTAGCCCTGATTGTATCCAAGTTTTGTCTTGATTGATAAATAATTGTAGATTCTAGAGTATAAACAAGGTCGATAATAGCGGAAAACAACAATTTTGTCAAATTCAAGGGCACAAAACGCTCGACTTTCTGATCAGATCAGACTGAAAATCAAACTCATATGAGATCTTATGGTTCCCAACATTGTGTCCAAGTTTTGTATAGATTGATCAATAATTGTAGATTCTAGAATGTAAACAAGGCCGAAACCAGCCGAAAATGGCAATTTTGTCAATTTCAAGGGCACATAACTCTCAACATTCTCATCAGATCAGACTGAAAATCAAACTCATCCAAGATCTTATAGTCCCCAACATTGTGTTCAAGTTTTGTCTTGATTGATAAATAATTGTAGATTCTAGAGTATAAACAAGGTCGAAAACAGCAAAAAACAGCAATTTTATCAAATTCAAGGGCACATTACTCTTGACATTCTAATCAGATCAAACTGAAAATCGAGGTTACCTGAGATCTTATAGTCTCCAACATTGTGTCCAAGATTTGTCTTGATTGGTCAATAATTGTAGATTCTAGTGTTTAAACAAAGTCGAAAACAGTAAAAAACAGCAATTTTGTCAAATTCAAGGGCACGTAACTCTTGACTTTCTGATTAGATCAGACTGAAAATCAATCTAATCCCAGATCTTATGGTCCAAAACATTGTGTCCAAGTTTTGTCTTGATTGAATAATAATTGTAGATTCTATAGTGTAAAAAAGATTGAAAACGGCCGAAAATGGCAATTTTGTCAAATTCAAGGGCACGTAACTCTTGACTTTCAGATCAGATCAGACTGAAAATCAAACTCATCTGAGATCTTATAGTCCCAAACATTGTGTCCAAGTTTTGTCTTGATTGACCCTTTCCCACACATTGGCGCTTTTGGATGCCCCACAAAATAAAGGCTTTGGAAAACATTGTGACAAGCAATTTCTTCATTACCCACAATGTTTTCTACCAAGAAAGACCAAAAAATGTTAAATTTTGTTCAATGGAACTTGTCGTCTGCAACACCTATGATTTTGGACTAGGCTAAAATTTTGTTGTTTGGTAATGGAGTGTAAATCTATTTATATCCTCTATCAAACTACAGAGCTCCAGATAAGAGGGAGTGATGACTTTTCCAATTGTAATAGTTCTGTTATTGTTCATCAAACCCTATGTTGTGGGTACTCATTTGTATCGTCTTGTCCAGACTATTCAAATGAGTACCCACAACATAGGGTTTGGAATTGAAATAACAAAGTTAGAATGTCTTCACCCCCACTTATCTGTAGCCCTGAAACTAGATAACTCTACTTATACTGAAAAAAGTAGTGTCAGAGTTCCTTCCCTTAGATTAACTCTTTTTTGAATACAGCAAAAAAGTGGCAATTTTGCCCAATTCAAGGGCACATAACTCTCATCTTTCTGGTCAGATCAGACTGAAAATTGACCTCATCCAAGATCTTATGGTCTCCAACATTATGTCCAAGTTTTGTCTTGATTGATCAATAATTGTAGATGCTAGAGTGTAAACAAACTTAAAAACAGCATTTTTTGACATTCAAGGGCAGATAACTCCGCACTTTCTGGTCCGATCAGGCCCATAATCGAACTTGTCCGAGAACTTATGATCGTACTTGTTTTGGCCAAGTTTGATCAAGATTGAGTAACTTTTGTGGATGCTAGAGTGTAAACACCCCAAATGTTGACGGACGGACGGACGGACGGACGGACGGACGGACGGACGGACGGACGGACGGACGGACGGACGGACGACGGACAAAAAGTGACCACAATAACTCACCTCGAGCACTTCGTGCTCAGGTGAGCTAAAAACTGTATTTTACCCTATTTGCCATCAAAATGAAGCTCTATGATACAATTTTACCTTTTCCACTGATATTTTGTTGGTCATTGATATTTTATTTAAGGTAGTCCACACCTGATGAAATTACCTCAACGTCGGAATTCTTTGGACGACGTTATAAACATTTGGTGGTGAAACGCTGAGATACATAAAAAGTGTTAACGCCATCACACAAACAAATCCAATGTCGACTGAATCTAATTAGGGTTGAAATATCTCAAGGATTAAATGATTTGGTGTAATAAAGATATATTTTATCAATTATCAACTCTGTACCTCAGTACATTTATATTATTGAATAATCATTCACAATATTAGTGCTTGTTATTTGTTTAGTGCTAGATGAACATACTGTATACATATAATTTTGTAGGATGCTGTAACAGTCATTCCAAAAGAAGTAGATGAAAATTTCAACAGTATTAAGAGTGAGCATAATGATTTGACAGTAGAGCCATCTGCTAAGAGAAGAAGGGTATTATACTAAATATTCATTTCACACTTAAAACATGTATGATTCATTTAATTAGTTATTTATTCCATTGTTTTCACCATGTCTGTCTGTCTGTCCATCCATTGGTAGACTTTTTTGTTTCCATGATCTAACTAAAGAACCATTAGACCTAAGATCATGACACAGTTTTGCCCATGACTCAAGGAGGATACCCTATTGTTTTTTTTTATCACAAATGTGAATGTCGCAATTGCACTATTTTTAAAATGTGTGTATGTGCTATATGTCAAGAACCGTTTTTACCTTGAATCATGAAAAATTGTAAAGTTGTTGCCCATGACCCAAGGAGGTGCCCTATTGTTTCTGGGTCTCAAAAACAGAGTTCAAGGTCACTATTGGACTTTGTTTAAAATCCGTTTGTGTCAACAACTGATTGACCTGGGATCATGAAACTACACAGTTGTTGCCCATGACCCAAGGAGATGCCTTATTGTTTTTTTGGTCACAAAGGTCAAAGGCTAATGCCACAATTGGAATTTGTTTAAAATCAATTTCTGTACTCCAACTAAAGAACCTTCTGACCCATAGCACTTTTTCTGTGACAACGCACTAGTGGGGGGGGGGAGTATTTGTCCGCTTTGAGACAGTTCTATTTTCAATTTACCCATATTGGCTTTGCCAAAGAAGACCATAATTGGCAATATGTCATGAATCTCCCTAGGTAGATATATTTCTTAACCCATTGCCACACAGTGACTCTTTTTTACTTTCCACAAGAAAATGGCTTTTGAAAACTTCGTGGAAAATGAAGAAATTGCTTGTGACAAGCAATTTCTTCATTACCCACAATGTTTTCTATGTAAAAATACAAAAAATGCAAAATTTCATTCACTTGAAATTGAAGTCTGCGTCATCTTGGAATTTGGTCTAGTATAAAAATGTTGCCGTTTGGTAATGGGTTAAAAGAAAGTACATGGCAAAAGTCCAATAACTGCCAATTTTAATCATGTACTGCTTCAAACTAATATTAAGAAAGGAAAGTTATACTTGCTTGCTGAACCTGTTGTGAAAAATTATGAAAACATTTCATTAAAAAATTACATGACTTTAAAAGTGCTTGTTCTTTTAGGTCAATGTTGATTGTTTTCTTGTATATTTCAGACTTCAAACATGCCAAGCACTAGTGTTTATGAATATTATGATAATGGAAAACAGACATCAGATAGTCTTAAGGTAATCAATATTTACTTAATATTACTTGTGTTCAAGTTCATAGATACAGCAGATAACAGGGCATGAAGACATTCTATATATTTTATTTTAAATTCAAACCTTGCGTTGTGGACACTTATCAGAATTGTCTGAATAAAAAAATTCAATGAGTTTCAACAATATAAGGTTTGATGAACTATAAATGTAACATTGCATATGGAAGAGACATTTCCCCCATTATCTGTAGCCCTAGAATAACATAATAATTTCAAATACAGTACTTTTTGGTAACCCAATTCAGTTAAATGGTATGGGTTGTCTATGATTACTTCTACTAAAACAATACATGTATTACAAAAAAATGAATAGGTGATATATTTTTGTCCCTTTAAAATCAATTAATCTTTTATTGAGGGATCAATATGAATAATAACTGCTATGTTTATGTTTATAAAAAAGGAATTTCATTGATCCCAAATTTTGATAAATAAGTGATTATTTGTACAATGTTAATTTGGAGGAAATTATGTTAAAAAAAACACTCATTTTTTTTATTTAGATTGAAATAGACAGCCACCAAGATATTTTGAGCCAACATAGTCATGCATCTGAGGCCTCAGAAGATTCCATCATAGGCGTAGAAAAGCGAGAAATGTTGAACAAGTTTTTGGGTTTTTTCCAAATCTCACCTGTCAAAGAACTCAAAAAACCCCTTTTTCTGTCAAGTGAAAGAACCCAGAGGCGGTATGCTGTCAAAGCAAAACAATGCTTAGACAGCATACTGACCGTTATAGCACCAAATGAAGGTGAGCTTCTGTATAATGCCATGCTGACACAAGAAGAAGAAAAACGTGATAAGGTTCTTGTGGAAGTCTACTTGCGAGGAGGGTCTTGGCAGTTCAGGCGACAAGTACTGTCAGTTTTGGTGCAAGAGAAATCCTTGGAAGAATGTCAAAAGGTATACATGTAAATGAAGTACATTCTGAGGCTAAACACTATTCAAGTTACATGTTATGAATGTAAACAGAGTTGATAACTCTACTTCAAAAATAATTATACCCCCCAAATTCAATTTGGGGGGTATATAGGAGTCAGCTTGTCCGTCTGTCTGTCTGTCTGTCTGTCTGTCTGTTGGTCTGTTGGTCTGTTGGTCCGTCTGTTGGTTTTTTGTCCGCTCTATTTCTCCTAAACCACATGTCCAATTTTATTCAAACTTCACATGTGAACTCATTACCAAATGCAGATGTGCATATGAAATTTTTGTCAGGGTTCATTGATTTTTGACGGAGTTACAGCCCTTGAGTGAATTTTCTTGTCCGCTCAATTTCTCAGATACTAATGGACGGATTTCAAAAAAACTTTACAGTTATGCTTAGTAGCTCTCAAATATGTGCATATCAAATTTTGGTGATGATTCATTGATTTTTGACTGAGTTATGGCCCTTTGCTGAAAATTGCCATTTAACGCAAAAATCAATGTGTGTTGATCGGTTTTTCAATTTTTTGTCCACTCTATTTCTCATAAACTATTGGACCAATTTTGTTCAAACATCACATGTGAACTCATTACTTAGTTGAGATGTGCATACTAAATTTTTGTCACGGTCCATTGATTTTTGACGGAGTTACGGCCCTTGAGTGAATTTTCTTGTCCGCTCAATTTCTCAAAAACTAAAGGACGGATTTCAAAAAAAAAATTACAGTTATGCTTAGTAGCTTTTATATATGTGCATATCAAATTTTGGTGATGATTCATTGATTTTTGACTGAGTTATGGCCCTTTGCTGAAAATTGCCATTTAACGCAAAATCAATGTGTGTTGATCGTTTTTTCAATTTTTTGTCCACTCTATTTCTCATAAACTATTAGACCAATTTTGTTCAATCTTCACATGTGAACTTATTACTAAGTTGAGATGTGCATGCTCAATTTTTTTTCACGTTTCATTGATTTTTGACGGAGTTACAGCCCTTGAGTGAATTTTCTTGTCCGCTCAATTTCTCAAAAACTAAAGGACGGATTTCAAAAAAACTTTACAGTTATGCTAAGTAGCTCTCAAATATGTGCATATCAAATTTTGGTGATGATTCATTGATTTTTGACTGAGTTATGGCCCTTTGCTGAAAATTGCCATTTAACGCAAAATCAATGTGTGTCGATCGGTTTTTCAACTTTTTGTCCACTCTATTTCTCATAAACTATTGGACCAATTTTGTTCAAACTTCACATGTGAACTCATTACTAAGTTGAAATGTGCATACTAAAAAAATTTTCACGGTCCATTGATTTTTGACGGAGTTACGGCCCTTGAGTGAATTTTCTTGTCCGCTCAATTTCTCGGAAACTTAAGGACGGATTTCAAAAAAACTTTACAGTTATGCTTAGTAACTCTCAAATATGTGCATATCAAATTTTGGTGATGATTCATTGATTTTTGACTGAGTTATGGCCCTTTGCTGAAAATTGCCATTTTACGCAAAATCAATGTGTGTTGATCGGTTTTTCAATTTTTTGTCCACTCTATTTCTCATAAACTATTAGACCAATTTTGTTCAAACTTCACATGTAAACTCATTACTAAGTTGAGATGTGCATACTAAGTTTTTTTTCACGGTTCATTGATTTTTGACGGAGTTACAGCCCTTGAGTGAATTTTCTTGTCCGCTCAATTTCTTAGATACTAATAAACGGATTTCAAAAAAACTTTACAGTTATGCTTAGTACCTCTCAAATATGTGCATATTAAATTTTGGTGATGATTCATTGATTTTTGACTGAGTTATGGCCCTTTGCTGAAAATTGCCATTTTACGCAAAATCAATGTGTGTTGATCGGTTTTTCAATTTTTTGTCCACTCTATTTCTCATAAACTATTAGACCAATTTTGTTCAAACTTCACATGTAAACTCATTACTAAGTTGAGATGTGCATACTAAAAAAATTTTCACAGTCCATTGATTTTTGACGGAGTTACGGCCCTTGAGTGAATTTTCTTGTCCACTCAATTTCTCGGAAACTAAATGACGGATTCCAAAAAAACTTAACAGTTATGCTTACTAGCTCTCAAATATGTGCATATCAAATTTTGGTGATGATTCATTGATTTTTGACTGAGTTATGGCCCTTTGCTGAAAATTGCCATTTTACGCAAAATCAATGTGTGTTGATCGGTTTTTCAATTTTTTGTCCACTCTATTTCTCATAAACTATTAGACCAATTTTGTTAAAACTTCACATGTGAACTCATTACTAAGTTGAGATGTGCATACTAAAAATTTTTCACAGTCCATTGATTTTTGACGGAGTTACGGCCCTTGAGTGAATTTTCTTGTCCACTCAATTTCTTGGAAACTAATGGACGGATTTCAAAAAAAACTTTACAGTTATGCTTAGTAGCTCTCAAATATGTGCATATCAAATTTTGGTGATAATTCGTTGATTTTTGACTGAGTTATGGCCCTTTGCTGAAAATTACCATTTAACGCAAAAATCAATGTGTGTTGATCGGTTTTTCAATTTTTTGTCCACTCTATTTCTCATAAATTATTAGACCAATTTTGTTCAAACATCACATGTGAACTCATTACTTAGTTGAGATGTGTATACTAAATTTATTTCACGGTCCATTGATTTTTGACGGAGTTACGGCCCTTGAGTGAATTTTCTTTTCCGCTCAATTTCTCAGATACTAATGGACGGATTTCAAAAAAACTTTACAGTTATGCTTAGTAGCTCTCAAATATGTGCATATCAAATTTTGGTGATGGATCATTGATTTTTTACTGAGTTATGGCCCTTTGCTGAAAATTGCCATTTAACGCAAAATCAATGTGTGTTGATCGTTTTTTCAATTTTTTGTCCACTCTATTTCTCATAAACTATTAGACCAATTTTGTTCAATCTTCACATGTGAACTTATTACTAAGTTGAGATGTGCATGCTCAATTTTTTTTCACGTTTCATTGATTTTTGACGGAGTTACAGCCCTTGAGTGAATTTTCTTGTCCGCTCAATTTCTCAAAAACTAAAGGACGGATTTCAAAAAAACTTTACAGTTATGCTTAGTAGCTCTCAAATATGTGCATATCAAATTTTGGTGATGATTCATTGATTTTTGACTGAGTTATGGCCCTTTGCTGAAAATTGCCATTTAACGCAAAATCAATGTGTGTCGATCGGTTTTTCAACTTTTTGTCCACTCTATTTCTCATAAACTATTGGACCAATTTTGTTCAAACTTCACATGTAAACTCATTACTAAGTTGAAATGTGCATACTAAAAAAATTTTCACGGTCCATTGATTTTTGACGGAGTTACGGCCCTTGAGTGAATTTTCTTGTCCGCTCAATTTCTCGGAAACTTAAGGACAGATTTCAAAAAAACTTTACAGTTATGCTTAGTAACTCTCAAATATGTGCATATCAAATTTTGGTGATGATTCATTGATTTTTGACTGAGTTATGGCCCTTTGCTGAAAATTGCCATTTTACGCAAAATCAATGTGTGTTGATCGGTTTTTCAATTTTTTGTCCACTCTATTTCTCATAAACTATTAGACCAATTTTGTTCAAACTTCACATGTAAACTCATTACTAAGTTGAGATGTGCATACTAAGTTTTTTTCACGGTTCATTGATTTTTGACGGAGTTACAGCCCTTGATTGAATTTTCTTGTCCGCTCAATTTCTTAGATACTAATAAACGGATTTCAAAAAAACTTTACAGTTATGCTTAGTACCTCTCAAATATGTGCATATTAAATTTTGGTGATGATTCATTGATTTTTGACTGAGTTATGGCCCTTTGCTGAAAATTGCCATTTTACGCAAAATCAATGTGTGTTGATCGGTTTTTCAATTTTTTGTCCACTCTATTTCTCATAAACTATTAGACCAATTTTGTTCAAACTTCACATGTAAACTCATTACTAAGTTGAGATGTGCATCCAAAAAAAATTTTCACAGTCCATTGATTTTTGACGGAGTTACGGCCCTTGAGTGAATTTTCTTGTCCACTCAATTTCTCGGAAACTAAAAGACGGATTCCAAAAAAACTTAACAGTTATGCTTACTAGCTCTCAAATATGTGCATATCAAATTTTGGTGATGATTCATTGATTTTTGACTGAGTTATGGCCCTTTGCTGAAAATTGCCATTTTACGCAAAATCAATGTGTGTTGATCGGTTTTTCAATTTTTTGTCCACTCTATTTCTCATAAACTATTAGACCAATTTTGTTCAAACTTCACATGTGAACTCATTACTAAGTTGAGATGTGCATACTAAAAATTTTTCACAGTCCATTGATTTTTGACGGAGTTACGGCCCTTGAGTGAATTTTCTTGTCCACTCAATTTCTTGGAAACTAATGGACGGATTTCAAAAAAAACTTTACAGTTATGCTTAGTAGCTCTCAAATATGTGCATATCAAATTTTGGTGATAATTCGTTGATTTTTGACTGAGTTATGGCCCTTTGCTGAAAATTACCATTTAACGCAAAAATCAATATGTGTTGATCGGTTTTTCAATTTTTTGTCCACTCTATTTCTCATAAACTATTAGACCAATTTTGTTCAAACATCACATGTGAACTCATTACTTAGTTGAGATGTGTATACTAAATTTATTTCACGGTCCATTGATTTTTGACGGAGTTACGGCCCTTGAGTGAATTTTCTTTTCCGCTCAATTTCTCAGATACTAATGGACGGATTTCAAAAAAACTTTACAGTTATGCTTAGTAGCTCTCAAATATGTGCATATCAAATTTTGGTGATGGATCATTGATTTTTGACTGAGTTATGGCCCTTTGCTGAAAATTGCCATTTTACGCAAAATCAATGTGTGTTGATCGGTTTTTCAATTTTTTGTCCACTCTATTTCTCATAAACTATTGAACCAATTTTGTTCAAACTTCACATGTCAACTCATTACTAAGTTGAAATGTGCATACTAAAAAAATTTTCACAGTCCATTGATTTTTGACGGAGTTACGGCCCTTGAGTGAATTTTCTTGTCCACTCAATTTCTTGGAAACTAATGGACGGATTTCAAAAAAAACTTTACAGTTATGCTTAGTAGCTCTCAAATATGTGCATATCAAATTTTGGTGATGATTCATTGATTTTTGACTGAGTTATGGCCCTTTGCTGAAAATTGCCATTTAACACAAAATCAATGTGTGTTGATCGGTTTTTCAATTTTTTGTCCACTCTATTTCTCATAAACTATTAGACCAATTTTGTTCAAACTTCACATGTGAACTCATTTCTAAGTTGAGATGTGCATATTAAAAATTTTTTTCACGGTCCATTGATTTTTGACGGAGTTACGGCCCTTGAGTGAATTTTCTTGTCCACTCAATTTCTCGGAAACTAACGAACGGATTTCAAAAAAACTTTACAGTTATGCTTAGTACCTCTCAAATATGTGCATATTAAATTTTGGTGATGATTCATTGATTTTTGACTGAGTTATGGCCCTTTGCTGAAAATTGCCATTTTACGCAAAATCAATGTGTGTTGATCTGTTTTTCAATTTTTTGTCCACTCTATTTCTCATAAACTATTAGACCAATTTTGTTCAAACTTCACATGTAAACTCATTACTATGTTGAGATGTGCATACTAAATTTTTTTTTACGGTCCATTGATTTTTGACGGAGTTACGGCCCTTGAGTGAATTTTCTTGTCCACTCAATTTCTTGGAAACTAATGGACGGATTTCAAAAAAACTGTACAGTTATGCTTAGTAGCTCTCAAATATGTGCATATTAAATTTTGGTGATGATTCATTGATTTTTGACTGAGTTATGGCCCTTTGCTGAAAATTGCCATTTAACGCAAAATCAATGTGTGTTGATCGGTTTTTCAATTTTTTGTCCACTCTATTTCTCATAAACTATTGGACCAATTTTGTTCAAACTTCACACGTGAACTCATTACTAAGTTGAGATGTGCATACTAAAAAAATTTTTCACGGTCCATTGATTTTTGACGGAGTTACGGCCCTTGAGTGAATTTTCTTGTCCGCTCAATTTCTCGGAAACTAATGGACGGATTTCAAAAAAAAATTTACAGTTATGCTTAGTAGCTCTCAAATATGTGCATATCAAATTTTGGTGACGATTCATTGATTTTTGACTGAGTTATGGCCCTTTGCTAAAAATTGCCATTTTACGCAAAATCAATGTGTGTTGATCGGTTTTTCAATTTTTTGTCCACTATTTCTCATAAACTATTAGACCAATTTTGTTCAAACATCACATGTGAACTCATTACTAAGTTGAAATTTGCATACTAAATTTTTTTCACGGTCCATTGATTTTTGACGGAGTTACGGCCCTTGAGTGAATTTTCTTGTCCACTCAATTTCTTGGAATTAAAGGACGGATTTCAAAAAAACTTTACAGTTATGCTTAGTAACTCTCAAATATGTGCATATCAAATTTTGGTGATGATTCATTGATTTTTGACTGAGTTATGGCCCTTTGCTGAAAATTGCCTTTTAACGCAAAATCAATGTGTGTTGATTGGTTTCTCAATTTTTTGTCCACTTTATTTCTCATAAACTATTGGACCAATTTTGTTCAAACATCACTTGTGAACTCATTACTAAGTTGAGATGTGCATACTAAATTTTTGTTACGGTCCATTGATTTTTGACGGAGTTACGGCCCTTGAGTGAATTTTCTTGTCCACTCAATTTCTCGGTAACTAATGGATGGATTTCATAAAAACTTTACAAGTATGCTTTCTGCCTCTCATATATGTGCGTATCAAATTTTTATTATGGTTCATTGATTTTTGACTGAATTATGGTCCTAGTTTGAAAATAAGCAATGTTTACAACATTACCATGTGTTGGTCAGTCTTTTTTTTTTTTTTTTTTTTTTTTTGCTCTTTTTCTCACTTGATCATTTCACAGTTCATAGGAAATGTACATCTCAAAATGCACAAACACAGCGCTTTTGGGGGGTATGATCACTTTCAGTGATATTCTAGTTTATTATGCCGTCTTTAGGAGTGAATAAACACTATGGTACTTGAAATTATTTTCAAAACAATTTAATGATTTCATCTTTTGATGCCATATAATTATCCTGGCATGTATGAATATTTTAATTTGATATATTTCCCAACTTTATGACCTAGAGCAATAATATTTTAAAAATCTTTCACTGATGACATCATTTTGAAGCTACCACAGATAATGAATTTAATGCGTATATAGGTAAATTATTAGTATGAAACAACAAATTGTCTTTGTAAATGAAAAACCTTGTATCTCGATTCTGAAAAAAAAATTAAAAAGGAGGGGAAAAAGTGTAATAACTTTTCCCAAACTGAAATGTTTTACTTGAAATTTGGACATATTGTTCACGAATAATGCGTCATTAATACTGATCAGTAAAAAATATCTCAGACCCTGCAATAATTGTCTTAACTGGGCACACAAGTGTGTACTTTGAAAATCGCCAGAATCGACATACGAGGTTTTACATTTACACCAACGAAATGTAATATTTTTGGCAAATGAAGAAAATGGTGGTTGTGGGCTTTTCTATATTTCAAATTTCTTTTTGCATGAATGTTTTCTCCAACTTTTTCTACTATGAAAGTCAAACCCAGATATTGTAGAGGAAAGTTTAAAAAAAGAATATTCATCATATCGTCGCTTTTCTGCAAAAACCTCGTATCTGCAGCTTGTTTTAAGCTGCAGATACGAGGTTTTCGCAGAAAAGCGACGATATGTCATTTTCATTCATAAATAATTGAAAAAAACCCTTTATTGTAAAGTAAAACAATGTAATTTCGATCAACCTTTGTATTTCAAATTCAAATTTGCTATCATACAATTTTCCCAATTTCTAAAATGTTTATGCTTTTCATACAGATCATTCCTTCAATAACCAATTGGCGCTATTATGAAGCCAAGAAGCATGGTAAGACAGTAGGAGTTGGGAATCCCGTATCAAGCACTACAGGAACTAGACAAAAGATAGATATTGCCAGCCTGGAACATTTTGTGGATTTTATAACTTCAACTCATATTATAAAAGGTAGACTTGAACATTTTTGGCTTAATTTGTACGCAATGTTGTTTCCATTGTAAACACATTTTTTGTTATTTACTGACACTTTATATGTAGACATGATATTTGAAATAATTTCAGATGACTTCAACTTCACATATCAGATCTAGAAGAAAAGTGGTCTTGTCTGGAATATAATGCTTACAAGTGTCTCTGTTACTGTAACTCTAATGGTTGGCCTTCTAAGCCTTTTTTATGTTGTTGGAAAGTGAAAGGAATGTTCAAATAGGTTTGAAATCAATATCAATTATCAAGATCTAAATGAAAAAAACAGATTTTACAGTTCACAAAGGAGATTTCCTCACTAAAAGATGAATATATGATACAATCACTCAATTAAATTGCATTCTTCATGTAGTAATGTCACTTCCTGTCTTCAGTAAGAAATGAATATTTTTAGCTGTGAGTGAAGTTGTCCTGAAATAATAGAGCCTGTGATTGGATGAATTGGTACTTTAATTTTTTTTAAAGATTTGCCCTTTGGACAAAAGACTTTGAGAATGGAATCCGGTGAGATCATCAAAATACCAAACGTAGTCAGAAGTCTCTCTGCATCAACTATTGTGGACCAGTATCAACAAATGTGCGAAATAGACAATATATCACCATTAGGTAAATTATCATATTCAATTTATAACAAACCTTGAAATAGAATCTATTAATGAAAAAAGTAACAAGAGGGCCATTGGCCCTGAAGCGCTCACCTGATATCATAACTTTGTGTATACAAAGTTTCAGGTTGATTGGACAAAAAATGTGACCTCTAGGGTGCACACAAGGTTTAACTAAGATTTGACCTCGTGACCTAGAATTGATCAAGACAATCATTCTGATCAATTTTCAGGTTGATTGGGCAGAAAATGTGGCCTCTAGAGTGCACACAAGGTTTTACAAAGATTTTACCTCATGAACAAGAACTTTACCCACACAATGTATATACATATATAGCTTGCCTTAATGGCAACCTGTCACAAAGAAAATATCATAGTCAAGTTAGAAGGTCATTTATCAAGCATATTTTTTCTGATTTTTAGCTCACCTGAGCACAAAGTGCTCAAGGTGAGTTATTGTGGTCACTTTTTGTCTGGCGTCCGTCCGTTTGTCTGGCCGTCTGTCGTTCTGTCGGCCAAATTTTATCAAACCTGGCCAAAACAAGTATGATCACTGTTATATCTACTATGTTGTGTATATTTTCATTTGCATAGTATAAAAAAATCACTATCTGTTGCCATGGCAAAAAGTTTATGGAGGATTGGTAGAAATTTTCACTGACTTCCTTATGTTGCCTAGCAACCGTGTCTTTGAGACATTCCAAAAGAAATTTCAAGCAGACTTTATCTGGTAATGTTTATACTTTTGAGTCATATCTATGTTTTCCTGCTAAGTGAAAGAACAAAGGTTCTGTGACAGTTCTAGTCCATAAATAATCTCAATTTTTCAATGAAAAATATGTGGGTGGTGAATAATTATGTCCCACGAGTGTATTTTAGGATGAATTGTGTAAGTACATTATGTTCTGTTGTCAAATAACAGGAAAGAGTACATGCTACAAGATACTGACTGAGTGTTCTGCTTCATTCCGTAAGAGCCTTGAAGGTTTGGACAACTATGTTATGGAAGGGTCCCGCGCATTCCAGATTCTTGAAGAGCATCTAGATGAAATGAACAACAAAGATCTTAAACTTAGACTTATGAGACAGAAACACTACCTTAAGACTGATTTCAAGGTAAGTGAATAAGTTTTGATACTTTTTATTGAGATGGAGAATTTTAGTGATCATTTTGCAATCACAGCAAAAAATTATATACAATCTATTGACATTCATTTGGATTTTATATGGCTATTTATTGCTTGTCATTGTTATAATTAAGGACCCTTATGGCTTACATTTGCAGTGTTTTTTCATATTTTTTGGAACGGTTCTGAAACCTTGGAAATTTGGGAAAAATATGTTGTTTTGTCAAAAAAAGGGAAAATAAATTCACCACAGACTGTAACAAAAATTGAGTCCTGTGAATAGATAGCAATGTGAAATAAAATGAAGGGACTTCTAATTTATCTCTGGATATTTTTCCCCAACAAATAAAAAGTAATGATTAAATTTCCTCTCAAAACGAAGGAAACACTTTGTATTGGGAATTTTCTTTCCAGATTTAGGAGGAAAAATAATCTTTTTGTCATTGGGAACGGGTCCTTTTCAATGTCGGGTCCAAAGAAGGAGAAATAATACTGATTTGGAATATTGTTTGTCTCCAGGCTCTCTCAGTTGAGACTGTTCAGTTATCCAGGAACATAAGATGAGCTGTTTTTGTCAATAGATGTCTGTCCGACCTGTCTGTTCATTCACATTTTTATCTTGTTCTTCTTAACCATTAGGCCAAGTCGTAGAAAATTTGTCTAGAATGTGCCTTTGTTGCCATTTTCAAATGTCGCAAAATAAAGATTCACAAAAGATTAAGCATACACTATCTGAGATTATCAGACTTTAAGAAATCAGTAGATAACATGACTCTTATTTTTAATTATTTCATGAATAGGTTCATTTGAGTAATGACACCAGTATCCAAGACCACTGTATGGCATATTCCCTAAGTGTACAGAATCCTGAATTCAGACAACACTGTGATCATGAACATAACCTCAGATGTAAAAATTGTTTGGAGTTGGAGCATGTACTGACAGATATTCAGCAAACTGCAGTTGACTCAAATTTGGACCATAAAGATGCCATCTTGTTTAAGGTATATATCATCTACCTGTTTTTTCATCCATCAATACAATATGCTTATGTTTTGCTCAAAATCATCACCATCATCATCTTTTTTCTACTTCATGTTCTTTCCATTTAGCTTTCCTGAGCATGAAGTGTTTGAGGTCAGTTGTTATAATCACTTTCCATCTGTCCACAATTTGGACAATGGTGATTTGACAATATCTTGTAAGAGTTTTTTAGCTCACCTGAGCACGAAGTGCTCGAGGTGAGGTATTGTGATCGGTCTGTTGTCCGGCGTCTGTCTATCTGTCTATCTGGCTATCTGTCTATCTGTCTGTACGTCAACTTTTCACAAAAAAATCTTCTCCTCCTAAAGTACTTGGCAGAATTCATTCATATTTCACACATATGATCCATGGGTCATACTTTTTCAAAATGCTTCAAAGAATTTCAATAAGGGCCATAATGGGGTCAAAAATGAGGTCACAAGGTCAAATCTTCTTTCTGCTCTATTGGCCACATTTATAGCTCAATCGTTGTGAAAATTAATCAGAATATTTGTCTTGATGATATTGTTCAGAATGTTTATCTTGACGAAATCTTGGTCATTTTAAAAGCAGGTCATGTGAGGTCAGAAACTAGGTCAATAGGTCAAATCTTGTTTTTCCTGTAAGAACCAAAATATTTACTCAATCATTGTGAAAGTTCAGAATGTTTATCTTGATGATATCTTGGTGATATGAATAGCAGGTCATTGGAGGTTCAAAACTAGGTCACTAGGTCAAATTTTGTTTTTGCCCTGAGAACCAAAATATTTACTTTATCATTGCCAAAATTGTTCAGCATATTTATCTTGATGATATCTTGGTTATGTGAAAAGTGGGTCATGCGAGGTCTAAAACTAGGTCACTAGGTCAAATCGTGTTTTTGGTCCAGGAACCAACATATTTACTTTATCGTTGTGAAAATTGTTCAGAATATTTATCTTGATGATATCTGGGTCATTTTAAAAGGAGGTCATGTGAGGTCAGAAACTAGGTCAATAGGTCAAATCTTGTTTTTCCTGTAAGAAACAAAATATTTACTCAATGATAATCATTGTGAAAGTTAAGAATGTTTATCCTGATGATATCTTGGTGATATGAAAAGGAGGTCATGTGAGGTTCAAAACTAGGTAACTAGGTCAAATTTTGTTTTTGCCCTGAGAACCAAAATATTTACTTTATCATTGCGAAAAATGTTCAGAATGTTTATTTTGATGATATCTTGGTGATGTGAAAAGTGGGTCATGCGAGGTCTAAAACTAGGTCACTAGGTCAAATCTTGTTTTTGCTCTAGGAACCAAAATATTTGCTTTATAAATCGTTGTGAAAATTGTTCAGAATATTTATCTTGATGATATCTGGTCAATGTAAAAAGGAGGCCATGTGAGATCAAAAACTAGGTCACAGGGTCAAATCTTGTTTCTGCATTTAGAATCATAATGATATCTGAATGATTGTGAAAATTGTTCAGAATATTTATTTTGACAATATCTGGGGCATGTATAAAGTAGGTCATGGGAGGTCAAAACCTAGGTCAAATTTTGTTTTTGCTCTAAAAATCAAAATATTTTTCATCATTGTGAAAATATTTCAGAATTGCTTATCTTGATGATAAATGGGTCATGTAGAAAGTGGCTAATGTTAGGTCAAAAACTAGGTCAAAGGGTCAAATCTTGTTTTTGCTATAAGTACCTAAATATTTACTCATCATTTTGAAAATTGTTCAGAATGTTTATCTTGATGATATCTAGGTCATGTAACAAGTGCGAGTTTGAAGTTTGCAAGATGATTGTCTCAAAGTCCTCTCAGGTGAGCGATGCAAGGCCATCTTGGCCCTCTTGTTTCTGCCATCTTATCATCTCAAACATCAACAATAATCTTGTTATCAACATTTACATTTTCATCATCATCAAAAACAATTTCTCATTGTCAACATTATATTTCCAAATGTCATAACCCACAATAAGACCAAGTCTAAGAAACATTTAGTCATTATTGTCATCATTCTTGTCGTCAACAGCATAATCAACAACATCAAGGATGATCAAATGGTCTTCAAAAACATCATCATATCCAATATCATTGTAAACCTTGAATTTGATAAACAATAAGAAGAGATTGAAAGGATGTAATGTAATTTGTTTCAGATCGAAAAGGCAATATATGACATAAAAGAACTCCAAAAACATCTGGTAAGGTCCAAAAAGCAAGAAATGGCCCGATCACAAATTATTGAAGAGATGTCATCATCCATGGCTATTATCACTTGCGATTGGGCGATGAAGTTTCTGCCTCGACGCTACCGTGAAGGAATGATAGACTGGTTTGGGAAGAGAGGCCTCAACTGGCATGTTTCAGTTGTCTTGATGAAGAAACAGGAAATTTTTTCCACCAAAACTTATCTCCATATATTCAAGAACCAAACATGCCAGGATTCTAAAACTACAGCAGCTGTAATCTGCAACACAGTAGAAGAAGTCAAACAAAGTCAACCTCACATAAATGGGTTTCACATATTTAGTGACAACGCAGGGTGTTATAAAAGTACTACAACACTCACAACTTTAAAGAGCCATTTGGGAGAAGATATTTTAACCTATAACTTCAGTGAGGCACAAAATGGGAAAGGTAATTGGAAAGCTTGTCTATTTCGGTTTCTTATAATTTACTGGATGGAATAGTACACAGACATGAACAGGGAATATTATGCACAATCAATAATCCCATTATAGCAATGTTTTCTTAACCTTTTCCCAAAAGGCTAACACATTATAATTCTCCATATTGAAAGCTGCTGCAGATAATAAAATGTATATTGATTGAAATAAGCTTTTTGTATGAAATGATCTCGAAAGTATTGAGCCAACTTGTAAAAAGTGATGATAGCTTGCCTTTTTGCCTTAATGTGTTTACAAGCATTTTAAAGTATGGATCTAAAAACTGACATTGTTTGGGAAAGGTTAAGACGCACAACAAATGTATTTTTGTAACAAATCTAAAGTTTCCCAGATTAAGATAAGTGATTTTTTTAGCTCAATTGGCTATACTTTAAGGCAGATATCTTGTAAATGATCAAGGAAGTTGGAAAATGAGAAAAAAATAATTGTAAGGCATCATATTTTAAACTGATTAGACTTGTTTGGATTTTCATGACATTTTGGTTTGATCAAGGTCCGTACTGACTTATTTAATTTCGCTGAAGATAATACAAAAATAAATAAAAAAGATCTCGATCAAACTGTCTATGCCATAAAATCTCTCATTCCACACACATACACATATATACATTATAATATAATTATTATGTGGTAGACCTTTCAGGTATGATGATCTTTACTATACATATGTACCTGAAAGGTAAGCTGCTTACAATCAGACATATATTTCAGGGCCCTGTGACCGTAGAGCTGCCCATGCAAAAGCTGCTATCAAGAAGTATGTAAATGAAGGACATGATGTAATTTCAGCAGAAGATATGAAAGTGGTAAATATTTTCTATTATCAGCGATTATGCTGCATGACATCATTCAAACTGCTATTTACATCTTTTTGATTATTCTAGTAAGGAAAAACCTGGGATCATATGCATCAAATTTGATTGTGTTTGGTTCTTTAGGAGAGAATCCTGGGTAATTGTTGAAGGAAAGACAAATAAATATGTGTCAGACATTTATTTATCACAGCAAGAACAATCATTTTGAACACAGGCATCGGATTATCATTTATTCTAGTTTAAAAAAATAAATATTTTTTTTGCCTTTTTAGCTCACCTGAGCACGAAGTGCTCAAGGTGAGCTATTGTGGTCGCTTTTTGTCCGTCGGCATCCGTCTGTCTGTCTGTCCGTCCGTCTGTTCATATTTTGTTGTTACCACTCTAGCTCCCACAAATATTGACCAATCTTAACCAAACTTGGTCAAAACATGTATGACCATAAGTTCTCGGATGAGTTCGATTTTGAGTCAGATCGGACTAGGAAGTCCAGAGTTATGTGCCCTTGAACGTCAAAAATGGCTAGTTTTGACTTTGTTACCACTCTAGTATCTACAAATATTGACCAATCTTAACCAAACTTGGTCAAAACATGTATGACCACAAGCTCTTGGACGAGTTTAATTTTTGGTCAGATCAGATCGGATCAGGAAGTCCGGAGTTATGCGCCCTTGAATATCAAAAAATAGCTAGTTTCGACTTTGTTACCACTCTAGCATCTACAAATATTGACCAATGAAGACAAAACTTGGCTTGAATGTTGGTAACCATACAATAATGAATAAGTTCAATTTTCAGTGTCATCGAAGTAGGAAGTTTGGAGTTATGTGCCCTTGAATTTGACAAATTTGTCGTTTTCGACTTTGTTTACACTTAAGCATCTACATTTATTGACCAATCAAGACAAAACTTGGCAACAATGTTGATAACCATAAGATGCTGAATGAGTTAAATTTTCAGCAGAAAACTCAAAATTAACATGCCCTTGAATTTCACAAAATTGCCGTTTTCGACTTTATTTTCACTCTAAAAATATCCCAAATATTGACCAATCAAGACACAACTTGGTCACAATGTTAGTGCCCATGAGATCTTATATGATTTTATTTTTCATTTTGATTGGACTAGAAAAACCAGAGTTGTGTGCCCTTGATGGTGACAAAATTGCCAATTTCGTTTTTAATTTCACTCAAACAGCAATAGATATTGACCAACCAAAAACAACTGGGATATAAGATTGATGAGAATATCTTTATCAGAACAGAGTCAAGTGCCCTGGAGTATGACACTTTAACAGCCACAAATATTGATCATTTTAAAAAGATTAAGAATGCTGATTTCAGCTGGATCATAATCTCGCATCTTAAGTTTCGTGTTCTTGTCTTAGAGATACCTAGGTCATGTAAAAGGTGGGTCTTGTTCTGCATGGAGAAAGTTTCAAACTTCTATCAGGTGAGCGATCCAGGGCCATCTTGGCCCTCTTGTTTATTTCTAGGCATTGGAAAGGACTCCTATGTATAGTGTGAAAGTGGTTGACATAGTGGAGGACTTAGATGTAATGAGAGAAGATGGGACAAATGCAATAAAAAAGATTTCAGCATTTTACAACTTTAAATATGAGAATGAAGGATTGCGTATGTGGCAGGCATACAACGTTGGCGAAGGTATTTTTAATGTTTTGTAATACTTTGTTATATGCCGCTGGAGGCGATCGTATATTGGTGTCATATTCTCCATCTGTCTGTCCGTGCACTTTTTTTGTGATCCAACTCCTCTTAAGTTTATGACTGGATCTTTTTGAAACTTGCTTGGTGTTATCACCTTAATTGGTAGATGTGCACGAATTAAGGATTTTAGGGTTCATTAATTTTTGCATTAGTTATGCCCCCTTAAAACTTTTAAATATCTGGGGCCCGTTTTACTAACAAACTTACGAACATTTTTAAAACAACAACAACTCTGATTGGCCGAATAATTACTGTTATTATTTCTCGTTCAATCAGATGTGTTGTTACAAGGTTTTTGCAAAAATATATGTTAGTAAAACGCGGCCCTGGTGCTTATTGAAATAGCAGCCTTGTGAATGCAACTCCTCCTAATGTTTCTTCTTGATTGAAATGAAACTTGGTAAATGCCATAACCATAATTTGTAGATGAACATGGATCAAGGATTTTATGGTTCTTGCAAGAATTATGCCCCTTGACACTTAGTCTCTAGGCCTTAATGATATTTCAGCCTTGATAGTGAAATTCCTTCCAGGTTTTTGACTGGATATCTTTAAAAATCTTCTCGTGAAAACAACTTTTTACAGTCTTTTTAAATGGATATTTGTTAATAATTGCCAATGTCATTATTCTGTTTCAAGTTTTATAAATGAATCTATATGAAACTTGACCAATGTCATTATTTTCGTGAAACAGCAGCAAAGTGGCGTATATTTTGACTATGGCACTTTTGTTCATGTATTTTGCATTGAAGAGGTAATTAAATAAATAAAAAAAATGCAGTCAAGATTCCAGATTATATACAAATACATGTAACAAAGTAGGATGGTATATAGATGTTGTCATGATGTTGGTAAAATGTTGATATTTTCTTTTCGAAAAGACTGGTTTACAATATAGTATTTCATGTTTTGATGAGAATGTTTTTAAGATTTTATTACTATGTGCCCTTCCCTTTTACACGAAAGTGCTTGTTTTGTTGAAATGTATGTGTGGTTTTTACTTTAAATATAACTTCAGGGAAGCTTGTTCCATGTGTTGAGCTTAAGCCTCAAAGGAATTCAGTGTCACTAACAGTACAGAGCAATTGCAATGAGGACTGCACATACAAAGATGTTACTGGTACATGTATTTCATTCTCCTATTTTTAGCCTATTTCATGCTGATCTTATCATATTCATATTGTAAAAAAAACGGTTTTCACACACTACGATCAGTATGCACATACATGCAGTCTGATCTAAACCTGCATCACTTTATACTTTATATGTGACTTGTTACAAGAAATTTCTTAATTTCCAAATATGTTTTCATCAGTTTAATAAGAAAAGACGTGAAGTTCAATTCCTTTTAACTTGTAGATTTAAATTAGACTGCTACATCTTTCAATTTGGACTGATCATTTGCTTTTTTACGCTCCCCGAAAAAATTTCGGGCGAGCATAATTATAGTCGCCACGCTGTCCGTCCGTCTACAGCCAGATCTCAGCAACCCTTGGGCCAAATTCAATGAAACTTCACATGTGAACTCCCTGGAATAATCCCTAGGGACACATTTTCTCGGTTTCCTGATTTGAGGCCGTGTCATGGAAAAGGGGGCCTTAATTTAAAAAAAGTTTTTCTCTAAATTCTCTTCATCAAATGGGCAGAATATAATGAAATTTTGAATTTATGTGATAAATGAGATGTCCTAGACCATATTCTATAAATGATGTGTGCACGGAAAAACTGTCATGGGAAAAGGGGGCTTAATGTATGATAGTTTTTATTTTGAGACAAACACTTATTCGGGGAGCATAATCCGGCAATGATGGCTCTTGTTGGTCAAGGCTAACGAATCAAAAAGTAGTCTCTGTCATGCAAGTCAAATTCAATATAATTCTATATACATGTAACTGATTTTTAGATGAATCCTTTCACTCTATGTTTTTAACATTTTTTACAAATATATGAAGTAGTGAAAATGATATTTAAAAAAAGAAAAAAAACATACAGTGAAAGGGTATATTGGCCACTAATGGGATTATTCATGTTGAGGAATTGGGTCTTCATATTTTCATAGGTAAAAGCACACAGAGAAATCATTACTTCTGCCAGAAAGAAGGGTGTATTAAAGAGTTCAAAGACATGCAGTCTTTAGAGCAACACATGCTGAGGGATACATGCGAGTACCAGCTAGAGCGAACATGCGACAAAGTAAAGTTGATGTACTCAAAAAAGCTCGAAAGGAATATTGCTACATGCAGCAGTTCCACAAATGCAAATGATGCTATAAATAGTGAGAGTGATATCTGCATGGGTTGGGCCCTGAAAGAAAAGAAGAAAAAAACAAATTTTACAAAAGTCCAAAAAGATTTCCTTATTGAAAAATTTAACATGGGGAAAGTTGGGGGAAACAAGGTGGATCCTTACAATGCTGCTGAAGAAATGCGCCTGTCAAACAAATTCTCCAAAGAACAATTCCTTACTGCCCAACAGATCAGTAGTTTTTTTCCAGATATTCTCAGCAACAAAGGAAAACACTTGACAAAGATGATATCATAGCAGCCAATGAGGAGAGTCATAAAATGAACATAAAAAATGAAATTTTGGCTTATTTAGAAACTGAAACAGACAATTGAACAAACAAGTAAATGGGAAATAAAAACATTGCAAACACATGTTCTGTGCAACAATGTTTCTTTTCCCATTTAACAGTCACTCTAAATGTTTTCAAACGCTTTCAACATGGAACTTCGAAACCAGGTTTTGTTTTGAAAATTGCTTCTGGGAAGAAATATCTCTTTTTCCTGCTTCTCTCACTATGTTTTCAAAAGCTTTCAACATAATTGAACTTCAAAACCAGGGTTTGTTTTGTAAGGGCTTCTCTGCAGTAATGTACCTTTTTCCAGCAACTCTCTCTCTCTCTCTCTCTCTCATTGTGTTTTCAAAAGCTTTCAACATAATTGAACTACAAAACCAGAGGTTGTAATAGGATTCATTTTTATACAGTAAACAGTGACAATACTTTCTTGAACATACTTTCGGAAAAAAAAAACAATAGTATTCTGTCGGTGAACTACAGCTTGATTGAAGCTGCAGTTAGTTTATTACTTGTTTGTTTTTTCGCTAGTATGGGCCCTAAAGTCATGTCTGTGTAGAGTAATAGTGCTGATAACAAATGTGGAGAATGGATTATCTAAGTGTTGTAATTGGTTTTTTTTTCCTCATAAACAACATTCCATAAGATTAACAAACTTATAAACAAAACCACCAAATATGTATATAATGATTTATTAAACCACTGACTGTTCAATAAGATACAATAAGAAATATAGAGACGAGATCAGCATTTTCTTATTTTGCCTAAATGCAATTATTATGATTCTTGTTGCTATGCAATTGTATGCCACTTTTTAAAACATTTCCTAAACAACGAAAATTTAGGGTGTTCAATAGTTTAAAAAATGCAGACAATATCATAAATGAACCGGAATATGGAAAAACTTCCTTTAATCATTTGAGACATTCATGTTTCAAGATCAGCATGTGTCTTAATAGTGCAGACTGATCAGGATCCATGCTGCTATCTTAAAGTTTCTTTATGTCAGAGAGAATCAATTAGAGAACAATATCAAACTGTGAGTATTCACAGGCCGATCTGGATCCATGTTGTTCTCAAATGCCAGAAACGACGTTTTTCAGATCCTGGCTGAAATTATTACGAACACAGTTTCTCTTATTGTCTAAAAGATGTCGGAAAAGAATAATTTCTTGATTTATGATAATTATGTCTTTTCTATCAATGTTTTCCAAACAATATCTACTACACACTTAAATACACTTCTAACGAAACGCTTACATTTTTTATCAGAATTGGATATCCAATAGAGTATATTTTATGAAATTTTCAGCAAAAATAGTTCAATAACGTTTTCATTTTGTCTGTATTTCATCAAAATCGGTTGTTCCTAAAATATAGAAATTTTTTTTTACAAAGACTCAAATATAAAAAGTCTAAAAATCCTAGGCGATTACAGATTCAATAGCATCAAACTCGCGTCACCAAATCATGTTCATATCTCGAACTCCTGCTTCACAAGATTTGATAGCACGCTTTTATGTGCGAAGCAAAAGTAGAATTCAGGCGCACCTATTTTGTTGAAGAAATAAAGTTTGCAACGTGTCAATATTGAACAAAATCATCAAATTTGTTACCAGAGGTTAGTTTTTCGCGTTTTTGCTCCAAGAAATTGGAACATACACTTTGGGACGAGTGGAGGAAGAGTATCCCGCAAAGATTTATCATAAATTATGCTTTTGGGTGAATTCAAATAAAATGGCACCAAAAAAATATTTTTTTCCAATTTTTAAATTTCAATTGATCATTATGGTCTATATGTTCTAATATTGTACCTAGATTAAATTTTAATAATCTAAAACAGCATTGAAAAATATTTAGATATGAAAAAGTTTCAGATTTTTTAATTGAAGAAAATCAACAGAAAAACATGTGAATACATATATTTACAAAGTAGTGTACCCTCACATAATGATACGAAAATTATTATTTTTTTCAATGCAAATTGTAATTTGCGAATCAATAAGGAATTCTAAGCAAAAAACCTAGTTTTTCTGTCATAAATCTGGTGAAAATATGACTTTTTACTAAAAATTACTAGTGATTTTTTCGTACATGGGTCAAAAAGTTTTTATTTTGATGAAGTTTGGCCTCATATAGACTTCAAACCCAATTTTCTCAACAATATAATGAATTCAGAACATGTCTGCAAAAAACCTTGTACAATTGTCATGTTTGAACGAAAATCTAGACAATCCAAAACTTGCATCTTTTGTCACAAATGTGTTGCACTCCAGACATTATTAACCTATTCGGATAATTAATGACCCTCCTTGTACTTCTTTTTCAAGTAAAATGGTAAAAATAATTCACTTGATTACTATAACAAACAATTGTATACTCTTCCATGTATTTCAAACAATGAGTACTTGTAATAATATGAAGATAGTTCAAATTTCTAAGAAAATCTTTAATTTCGTGAATATTTTTTTCTAAATATGCACTGGATAGGTATAAAAAATTACTTATATCATACCTTGACATGTAATAAGTTCTAATGAAACAAGAACAATTAATCATCTTAGATAGGTGTGCTATAAATGGTGAAAAATGAAAGTTCTTTTTTTTAAATAATTTGTTGCACTCCAGACATATTCACATGTTGACAAAGCTGGCTAATTTATGATACAATTCACACTTCTTTATCAAGTAAAATGGTACAAATAATTCATGTGATAACTATTACAAGCAATGTTACTCTTTTCCATGTATTTCAAACAATGAGCAACTGTAATCATACCAAGATAGTTCAATTTTCTAAGATTTAAATTTCTAACCCCTAAAATGAAAACCAATCGCAAAGATGACACAAATTTGTGCCTAAATTGTTTAAATATATGCCCTCTTTCAAAAAAACGATATTTGATGATAACACTTTCTTTGGATCAGGTCTTTTTTAATTAAGCCAAAAAACTTGTTGCACTCCAGACAACATAAATACTTGTCTAAATCAAACACAAGTCTGTGTCTAAACTGGATTTCTGGTGTGAATAATCTTTGAGTCTATGTTATCGGAAAAAGAGAACAAAAGTTCATTAAAAAGTAATGTACAGTGAAAGAGGGGTTGTGAAACTTCAAATGTTGCACTCCAGACAAACGTGGGTGGATGTATTTAAGGAACAGTAAAGAGTTTTTGTCCGTATTAAGGTATTCAAAATCATATTTGTTCAAGGCTACAAACATTTCTGTACATGGATTATCATAAAAACTTGACTTTTCAGTCATAGAATTCCCACAGTATTCAATTATTTCGAGTTTCTCTATATTTGCCGTTGCACTCCAGACAGCGCACGACTTTTGTTCTTGTGTGAACTTCAGCGAACCCTTTGCACACAAACACTAACCACATACAAAATTCAAAACTCAAGATGTTTAAGTTAATGTAAAAAGTCTTACTTTTACACACATATTGTTATTCTTTTATTGTTATGTATTTAGAAAAAAGACAGTTTTTTTCTGTTTACAAAAAAGCGTTTCACTCCAGACATTTTTTGCATGTTTTTTGGGCATAACTTTAAAACCGTCAAAGATATTTCAATAAAATTTTGCATGAACATACAATACACTAATTAACATCACATGGTCCTTGCAATTTGATCAAATATTCTATTCTTTTTAGTCTAGATGAAAAAATATGGTTGGTGCCATTTATTTTGAATTCACCCTTTTGCAATGAGAAAGGGATGTCTTTGTGTCGTATAGGCCCAGGAGCGACACACAGATTGTTAGCTGAATGTCATAAACTTTACTGCTAATGCATGAATAACATGAATTTACGTTATCAGCTTGCACGGCCTTATTGCGAGTCTTTGATTTATAACACATGTAATATTATATGACCTGCAAATTTAATAATTTCTTCTCAATATTTCGTAATGGAAATTACAGATATTTAGCCAATATGAATAAATAAAATTTGTCGAAAATTTGATAAAAATGGTTAATTCAATTTTAAGTTATTTCAAAAAAGGTAAATGTTGCGTTAGAAGTGTCCTTAAGTGAACACGTCAAAAATAGAACTATGATTGGCAAGGATTTATATACAATTTTTTTTAAGTATATGAAAATTAAAGATTTTCATAATCATTTTATTTAAAAAAAACCAATTCCCACATGATGACGCTTTTTGTTGCCAGTCTAAAAGTATGTCATTTGATAATTGGTTAAAGACAAATTCCTCTCACATTCTAAAAATTGTAGATTTTTATAGTTCAACATTGCTTTTTAAACATGTTCCCCAAACAATATATGAAGTTGCTGACATTATTTTAAAAATGTCAAAAGTATAACACGTGTAAAACACAGCATAGAAAATATTCAGGGAAAGGAGAAATTGGCAGATCATTAGTAATTCCTTATTTTCTACCAATGTTTCCAAACCACTGATAAAAAGACGTCAAGATCAGGCGTTTTTAATAATAGGTTTGATGAACTGGAAAAGAAATAAAAACAAATGAACATTATGTTGTAATTTGTCTTCTTTTCAATTTACCTTTTTGATAACTTTTGTATGCTACATAAAATGAAGCATTGAGAACAAACTTTAAAATCAATTTAAAAGAATCGTGCAGTTTGACAAATTTTCTGTAAATTTCTCAAAAAGCACATGTTTTACACAAGTAAGACCCCCCCCCCCAAAATCAAGAGTACCAGAATGGCACTGTTATCGCTCACCTGAGTTCTTGTTTTATACATGTTCAGTTTGTGAAAAATATAAATTCTGTCCTCCTTCGCTCACCCGAATTCTTGTTTTATACATGTTCAGATTGGGAAAAATATAAATTCTGTCCCCCTTTTCCTGTGACGAGGCTTCATATTGAAAAAAAAGGAAAAGAAAAGTACCTCTTAGCAAAATCATAAGTGATGCAAATATGAAGTTTTGTCTAATTTTGCCCTGCGGTTATGGAGAAATTGCTTCAGACATATTTCGTGTAATTTCACTTTTTTCTGTTGCCATGGCAACAAGTTTTCTTTTGTATACATTTCAATTTTTTAGCAATTTTTAATAGGGGACCTCCTAAGGGATATGTCTGTCAAGTTTGGTTAAAATAAGCCTGGTGGTTTAGGAGGAGATGTCATTCAAAAATGTCATTAAGATTTGGTCGAATTTCTCTATTTCTGTTGCCAAGACAACCAGAGTTTTTAATGGATTTCAATTATTTTAGCAAGTTTTAAGAGGAACCCACCCCCAGGAATATTTCTGCCAAGTTTGGTTGAAATTGCCCAAGTAGTTTAGGAGGAAATATTGATCAAAGAAAATATTGAGATTTATTCGAATTTCTTCTTTTCTGTTGCCATAACAACCAGAGTTTTCAATAGATTTCAATTCATTTGGCAATTTCAACATGAACCTTGTAAGGAATAATTCTGCTAAGTTTGGTTGAAATGTCGAGATAATTTAGAAGAAGATGTCGCTCAAAGATGTTTTTGAGATTTAGTCAAATTTCTCTTTTTCTGTTGCCATGGCAACCAGAGTTTTTCAGGGATTTTAATTTTTTAAACAATTTTTAAAGTGGGGTCTCCAAAGAAACATTCCTGCCAAGTTTGGTTGAAATTGACCGAGTAGTTTAGGAGATTTCATTTAAAGAAAATATTGATGGACGACTCACAGACACCGGACGAAAGGTGATCACAATACCTCACCTGCAAGCACATTGTGCTCAGGTGAGCTAAAAATCATATTACCAGATTGCAACCAGGACTAATGTTGTAGTTTTTAATATTGAAATGTTACAGATAATAATAACAAACATAATTCCCAATAGGGAGAACATGGACTGTTGGTGCCTCAACGAATATTCCAAATAATGACGGAAACTAGTACTGTCCGGTTACTATGTCACTTGCAGAAAAAGCACAAATTTGTGAATTTGAGACAAAATTTAGCTTTAGTTGCTAAAACTGATTCATGGGTGAGTTTACTTACCACTTTGTATTAAAAAAAATCTTTTCGGAAAAAAATTATTTGACTAACACTGAACATACCCCTTCTGAAAAAGAAAATTGACATTTTTGAAATTTGTGAAAATTGCTTCTTTTCAAATCGAATTTCCGAGAACAATACAAATTTGCCCACCGATTTTATTTCATGAATAATTTACCAAGATGTGCTAGCCCATGAACCATCAGGTGATTTTTATTAACCCAGCTGCGTTTTCTGGTTATTTTGCTTTAAAATTGGCCAAAAGTATGCGTTTTCGCTTTTTTTCAATTTTGCCGATAGTAGCCATTTTGTTTCCAAAATTGTGGCTATCAGATGATACATGCCTGTTAACTGAATATGCAAAAGAATTAAGTTGATGTGGGACATTCATATAAATAAAGCCATTTTTTAAAATTTAGGATGTGAAACGCATGCGAACTGTCAAAAGATAACCTATTTTCACTATTTTCGAAATCCAGAAAATGCAAATTTTGCAAATTTAGCCTTTACCTGGTTACCATGACAACCATAGTCTCAATCGAAGAATTGACATTATTTTTCATGGTTTGGGGTCATATGTCTCCCATACAAAAAGTTTCATCAAAATCTGAGACTATGCGTGCCGGACCCCTATGCTAATTTTTTGGTGGTTAGGTGGAATTGCTCTTAATTCCTATCACATTTCATCAACCTCTGCATTCAGTTTTGGGCCTGGGAACTGTTTTTAAGTGTGGCCTATAGAAATAGCTTTTTTGTTATTTGGCTACCAGAAATCATACTCTGATTCAAGATTTTTGAGTTCCTATCACAAAGCATCATCTTAATTCAGTTTTTGGCCTGGGAGTTGTTAATCAGTGTCGCCTATAGAACTAGCTTTTTTTTGTTAATTGGCGACCCGAAATCATACTCTTAATCCAGATATTTGAGTTCCTAACACATATCATCCTCTGAATTCTGTTGATGGCCCAGAATCTGTTAATCAGTGTCACCTTAATAATTAGCTTACTTTCTTAATTTACTACCAGAAATCATACTCTTAATCCAGATTTTTGAGTTCCTATTACATAGCATCCTCTGAATTCAATTTTTGGCATGGGAGCTCGTAATCAGTGTTGCCAATAGAGCTAGTTTATTTTGTTAATTGACTACCAAAAACATACTCTGAATCCAGACTTTGAGTTATCACATAGCATCCTCGGAATTCAGTTTTTGGCATGGGAGCTGTAAATCAGTGTTGCATTTAGATCTAGCTTACCTTGTTAATAGACAACCAGAAATAATAGTCTGAATCCAGATTTTTTAGTTCCTATCACATAGCATCCTCTGAATTGATTTTTTTGCCTGGAAGCTGTAAATCAGTGTCGCGTATTTTACTAAATATTTTGCTTATTGACTACCAAAAATCATAATCTTGATCCAGAATTTTGAGTTCCTATCACATAGCATCCTCTGAATTAACTTTTTTGCCTAGAAGCTGTAAATCAGTGTGGCGTATATTACTAAGTATTTTGTTAATTGATTACCAGAAATCATACTCTCAATCCAGATTTTTGAGTTTCTATAACATAGCAGCCTTTGAATACAGTTTTTGGCCTGGGATCTTCTCATCAGTGTCTCCTATAGAACTAGTTTATTTTGTTAATTGACTACTAGAAATCATACTCTGGATCCAGATGTTTGAGTTCTCATTACAATGCATCCTCGGAATTCAGTTTTTGGCCAGGGAGCTGTTCATCAGTGTCGCCTATTAAAATAGCTTATTTTGTTAATTGACTAACAGAAATCATACTCTGAATCCATATTTACAGTTCCTATCCTATCATCCTCTGAAATCAGGTTTTGGCTTTGGAGCTGTTAATCAGTGTCGCCCCTAGAACTAGCTTCTTTTGTTACTTGGCGACAAGAAATCTTACTCTGAATCCAGATTTTTGATTTCCTATCACATAGCATCCTCTGAATTGAGTTTTGGCCGGGGAGCTGTTAATAAGTGTGGCCTATACAAAAAACTTATTTTGTTAATTTGCTACAAGAATTGATTCAAATTTTGATTTCCTATCACATTGCATCCATTGAATTCAGTTGATGGCCCGGGAGCTTTTAATCAGTGTCGCATATATCACTAGCTTCTTTAGTTAAGGACAGATCCTCCATTTATTTCCCACGGTAAGATTTTTTTTTTATTTTTTCTGTACTGATATTTAAATATATAAGAAGTAAAAAAATGACTTAAAAACTATAGGTCACCAAGCGAATTAAAAAGTTATTGGATTTCAAGGGAGACTAGACTTGTCTAAAATTGCAAAAATGAGGTGTCACTTAAATACCCACAAAAAAGGTGTTCGAAATGACTAGCATTACATAAATAAGTCTTTATTGTGTTCA
The DNA here is from genome assembly GCA_963680895.1 of Fragum sueziense. Taxonomy (NCBI): domain Eukaryota; kingdom Metazoa; phylum Mollusca; class Bivalvia; order Cardiida; family Cardiidae; genus Fragum; species Fragum sueziense. The sequence goes on from OY804592.1 coordinate 31,892,748, forward strand.
ATATGTTTTGTTTTGTATAAATGAGTATCAATTTGGGAAAATTTATTGGTGAATTTGAAATTTCTAGTAAATCATTCTTTCAAAAGTAGCTGAAATTGCTCTTTTTTCGCAACGTTTCTGATAATAAAAAACATTCCAGCGGTAAGAATTTTTTTCTTTTTTGGTATAGACATAGTGCTTGGTCATGCCTACAAAAACAAACAAAGAAAAATATATCAAACCATGCGTTTTTCTTAGTTATAAGTAAAATTTGGTTCACTTTTTGCAGCTCTGTCCGAAATTATTTCACCACTTTTGTCCATTTTCTTCCTTATTACCAGCTTTAGATAATAAAAAGTGTCATCTTTTGTGTCCATCTGAAGCGGACTAGCTCATAAAAACACCACTTTGCTTTTGTTGCTCCGTTTCCTATCGCTAACGCCACATGTTGAACGCGTAACAGAAAGCGAAGTGTACCATCCGAGTACTATTACACTTTAATTGACCAAACAGAGAAAATTGAAATAATCGAAAAGGGTCTTGTCATTCATCAACCAAACATTAACTAAATGTAAAAAATACATTTGCTGAAAAGGCCAATTACTGAAACAGCTTTATTTCGTTATTTAGGATATGCGCAGTAAGTTGCGCAGTAACAACTGGAGGATCTGTCCCTAATTGACTACCAGAAATCATACGCTTATCCCAGATTTTTAAGATCTCATCACATAGCATCCTCTGAATTGAGTTTTGGCCGGGGAGCTGTTAATAAGTGTGGCCTATACAAAAAGCTTATTTTGTTAATTTGCTACAAGAATTGATACTCAAAATCCAAATTTTGAGTTCCTATCATATTGCATTTGCTGAATTCAGTTTTTGGCCTGGAAACTGTTAATCAATGTTGCCTATAGAACTAGCTTACTTTGTAATTGACAACCAGAAATTAAACTCTGAAACAGAATTTTTAAAAATCTACCATATAGCATCCTCCGAATTCTTTTTTGCCTAGGAGCTGTTAGTCATTTTCCCTTAAAAGTAGCTTTTTTAATTGACTACCAGAATTCATACCCTTAATCCAGATTTTTGAGTTCCTATCACATAGCATCCTCTGAATTCAGTTTTTGGCATGGGAACTGCTAGTCAGTGTCGCCTAAAGAACTAGATTTCTTTGTTAATTGATTTCCAGAAACGGTACTCTGAATCCAGATTTTTTTAGTTCATTCACAAAGCATTCTCTGATTACAGTTTTTGGCCTTTGAACTGTTAATTAGTGTTGCCTATAGATCTAGCTTAATTTGTTTATTGACTACCAGAAATCATGAGTTCTTATCACATGGCATCCTCTAAATTCGGTTTGTGGCATTGGAGGTGTTAATCAATGTCGCATATAGAACTAGCTTATTTTGTTAATCGACTACCAGAAATCATACTCAATCCAGATTTTTGAGTTCCAATCATATAGCATACTCTGGATTCAGTTTTTGGCCTAGGATCTGTTAAACAATGTCGCATATAGAAGTAGCTTTCATTGTTAATTGACTACCAGAAATCATACTCTGAATTCAGATTTTTCAGCTGCAATCAGATAGCATCCTCTGAATTCAGTGTTTGATCTGTGAGCTGTTAATCAATGTGGCCTATAGAACTAGCTTATTTTGTTGATTGACTACCAGTAATCATACTCCAAATCCGAATTTTGAGTTTCTATCACATAGCATCCTCTGAATTCAGTTTTTGGCCTGGAAACTGTTAATCAGTGTCGGCAAACGAATTATCTGCTTTTTTAAATTGACTATTAGATATCATACTCTGAATCCAGATTTTTGAGTTCTTATCGTATAGCATCATCTGAATTCAGTTTTTGGCCTGGGAGCTGTTAATCAGTGACGCCGTAGAAATAGCTTATTTTGTTAATTGACTACCAGAAATCAAATCCTGAATCCAGATTTTTGAGTTCCTATCTCATAGCATCCTCTGAATTCAGGGTTTGGCCTGGAAGCTGTTAATCAGCGTGGCATATAGAACTAACTTTCCTTGTTTATTGACAACAAGAAATAAAACTCTGAATCTAGATTTTGGAGTTCCTATCACATACCCACATGTGAATTCAGTTATTGGCCTGAGAGCTGTTAATTAGTATCGTGTATAGAACCAGCTATTTTGTTAATTGACTACCAAAAGTCATAACCTGAATCTTGATCTTTGAAATCTTATTACGTAGCATCCTATGAATTCAGTTTTTGGCTTGGAACGTGCTAATCAGTGTCGCCTTAAGAACTAGCTTAATGTGTTAATTGACTACCAGAAATCATACTCTGAATCCAGAATTTTGAGTTCCTATCACAAAGTATCATCTGAATTCATTTTTCGGCCTGGGAGCTGTTAATTGAACTAGCTTATTTTGTTAATTGACTACCAGAAATCATACTCTGAATCCAGATTTTTTAGTTCCTATCACATAGCATTCCCTGACCTCAGGTTTTGGGCTGGGAGCTGTTAATCGGTATCGCCTATACAGAATGTCCCAAAAAAAACGGAACCCATTTTTGAAAGTATATTTCTCATGTATCAGACAATATTTCTCCACCAAATTTACATATGCAATAGCAACGACAGTTTTCTATTAGCAGTTAAAATTTGGTCGAAAAATAATGATTAGTTTTGAAAATATTGACATTAAAATGAATATACCCGGAAAACCATTTTAACACGATATCGATCTTTTCGTTTTGCAGCGCGCGCCTACACTCATTGGATAAATTGATGCTATGCAATTGGTTTTTAATACAATATTTCAATACAATATAAAAATGATTTTGAAACATTGTATTCACAATTATAGTGCATTTTCATTTCATCTTTTTTGCTAATAGATAAACTATTAATGCTGCGAGCTGCGATGTAACTAAACTGAATACAAACAAAATATCCAGGTGCATCACATACTCATGAATAATATTCATAGGCACTTATTTTATTTCTGACCAACATGCCGGTCACCGCTCAATTTAAAGTACTACGGGTTTCATTTAACCTGACCTTTATGCAAAACACAAATAACACAAAATTCACAAAAAAGAATTAATTCATAGTCCACAGAAATGTATACTATGCAAGCAAATTAAGGCTGGACTAATTTTAGGAAGCATACCAAGCTTGTAATTTATGAAAATAAAAGTTACAACTGCGCCATGTGAAATGAATCACATAATAATTTGAAATTAATTCAAACAACCACCCTATGGACTCAATTTGAACGTACAGAACGTGTACATATTAAATTTTGAGAAAATCGGTGCATACATGTACAACGATACAGAATTCATTAGCTGACCGTTAGTGCGTTTTCACGAACAAACAAGACGCAAAAATCAATATCATGTCAGATCGTTTTTTTAGTGTCATTATCAATTTGCTTATAACTTTTGAACCGATACATATTTTTAAGTGAAATTTGGAACACAAATGCAAAAATAATGCATCTTTAGTACTGCAAATTCAAAAATTAGATTATATGCTTACGCTTTGAAATATTTGACTTTGAATTAGGGTTCCGTTTTTTTGGGACACTCTGTAGAACTATCTTTTTTTTTGTTAATTGACTACCAGAAATAATACTCTGATTCCAGATTTTTAGTTACTTTCACCTAGCATACCCTGACTTCAATTTTTGGCATGGGAACTGTTAATCAGTGTCGCCTATAATACTAACTTTTTTGTTAATTGACAACCAGGAATGATAATCTGATTCTAGATGTCTGAGTTCCTATCACATAACATCCTCTGAATACAGTTTTGGCATGTGTTAATCAGTGTCGCCTAAAGAACTAGTTTCTTTTGTTAATTGACTACCAGAAATCATACTCTGAATCCAGATTTTTTAATTCTTATCATGTAGCATCTTCTGAATTTAGTTTTCGGCCTTGGAGCTATTAATCGGTGTCGCCTATAGAACAAGCTTATTTTGTTATATTACTACCAGAAATTATACTCTGAATCCAGATTTTTGAGTTCCTATCACATTGCATTCACTGACTTCAGTTTTTGGCCTGGGCGCTGTTAATCTGTGCCGCCTAGAGAAATAGGTTATTCTGTTACTTTGCTACGAGGAATGATAGTCTGATCCAGTTTTTTGAGATCCTAGCAAAGTGCCTCTTCTGACTTCAGTTTTGGGCATGCGAGCCGTTAATTAGTTGCGCATTTAGATCTAGAAATTTTTTCTCATTGACTAAAATAAATCATACTCTGAATCCAGTTTTTTGAGTTCCTATCACATATCATCCTCTGAATTTAGTTTTCGGCCTGGAAGCTGTTAATCAGTGTCGCCTATGGGTATAGCTTGTTTTGTTAATTGACTACCAAAAATCTTACTCTGAATCCAGTTTTTTGAGTTTCTATCACATAGCATCCTCTGAATTCAGTTTTTGGCCTGGGAGCTGTTAATCAGTGTCGCCTTCAGAACTAGCTTATTTTGTTAATTGACAACTAGAAATCATACTCTGAATCCAGATTGTTGAGTCCATATCACATAGCATCCTCTGAATTCAGTTTTCGGCCTGGAAGCTGTTAATCAGTGTCGCCTATGGATATAGCTTGTTTTGTTAATTGACTACCATAAATCTTACTCTGAATCCAGTTTTTTGAGTTTCTATCACATAGCATCCTCGGTATTTAGTTTCAGGCCTTGGAGCTGTTAATGAGAGTCGCCTTTAGAACTAGCTTATTTTGTTAATTGACTAAAATAAATCATACTCTTAATCCATTTTTTATAGTTCCTATCACATTGTACCCTCTGAATTCAGATTTCGGCCTGGGAACTTAATCAGAGTCGGCTAAACTACTAGCTATCTTTGGCTGCCAGAATTCTTACTCTGAATCCAGAAATTTGAGTTCATATCACATAGCATCCTCTGAATTCAGTTTCCGGTCTCGGAGCTGTTAATCAGTGTCGCCTCTAGATTAGCTTATTTTGTTAATTGGCTACCAGAAATATATACTCTGAATCCTGATTTTTGAGTTCCTATCACATAGCATCCTCTGAATTGAGTTTTTGATCCGGGAGCTGTTAATTCTGCTCGACTGTACAGCTAGCTTATTTTGTTAATTGACTGCCAGAAATCTAACTCTGAATCAAGATTTTTTTAGTCCCTATCACATAGTATCCTTTGAATTCAGGTTTTGGTCCGGGAGTAGTTCATCAATGTCTCCTTTAGAACTAGGTTATTTTGTTGAATGACTTCGTGATATGATACTCTTAATCCAAACTTTTGAGTTCCTTTCACATAGCATCCCCTGAATTCAGTGTTTGGCATGGGAGCTGTTAATTGGTGTCGCTTATAGAACTAGCTTACTTTGTTAATTGACTACAAGAAATCATACTCTGAATCCAGATATTTAGGTTCCTATCACATAGCATCCTCAGAATTCAGTTTTTTAACTGGGAGCTGTTAATGAGTGTCGCCAAGAGAACTAGCTCATTTTGTTTTGGACTACCAGAAATCATATTCTCAATCCAGACTTTTGAGTTTCTATCACATAGCACCCAATGAATTCAGATTTTCGGCCTGGGAGCTGTTAATCAGTGTCGCATATAGAAATAGCTTATTTTGTTAATTGCCTACTTGAAATCATACTCTTAATCCAAGATTTTCGTTTTCTATCACATAGTCTCCTCTGAATTTAGCTATTAGCCGGGGAGCTGTTTATCATTGTCGCCTATAGAACTAGTCTGTATGTTAATTGACTACCAGAAATCATACTCTGAATCCAGATTTTAGAGTTCCTATCACATAGTATCCTCTGAATTCAGATTTTGGTCTGGGAGCTGTTAATGAGTGTCGCCTTTAGAACTAGCTTATTTTGTTGATTTACTATAAGAAATTATAGTCTAATTCCAGTATTTTTGCGTTCGTATCACATACCATCCTCTGAATTGACTTTGTGGTATGGGAGCTGTTAATCAGTGTCGCCTATAGAACTAGCTTTTTTGACTACAAGAAGTTATACTCTGAATTAAGTGTTTTACGTTCTTATCACATAGCATCGTATGAATTCAGTTTTTGGCCTTGGAGCTGTTAATCAGTGTCGTCTATGTAACTAACTTAATATGCTTAAAGACTACAAGAAATCATTCTTCGAATCCAGATATTTTAGTTCCTTTCATATAGAGTCCTCAGAATCCAGTTTTTGGCCTGGGAGCTGTTAATCAGTTTATTTTGTTAATTGACTAGCAAATATCATACTTTGAATCCAGATTTTTCAGCTCCTATCAGACATAACCTCCTCTGTTTTCAGTATTTGACCTGGGAGCTGTTAACCAGTAGCGCCTTTAGAACTAGCTTATTTTGTTTATTGACTACCAGAAATAAAACTTTGAACCCAGATTTTGCGTTCTTATCACCATGAATCCTCTGAACTCAGTCCTTGGCCTTGGGGCTCTTTATCAGTGTCGCCTATAGAACTAGCTTATTTCGTTAATTGACTACCAGAAATCATACTCTGAATCCAGTTGTTTGACTTTCTATTACTAAACATCCTTACTGAACATTAATTTTTTGGCAAGGAAGCTGTTAATCAGAGTCGCCTATAAAACTATTTTTTTTTAAATTGACAACCAGAAATCATACTCTTAATCCAGATTTTATTACGTTACTATCACATAGCATCCTCTGAATTCAGTTTTTAGCCTGGGAGCTGTTAATCAGTGTCGCCTATAGAACTAGCTTATTTTGTTAATTGACTACCAGAAATATTACAACCATTAGCCCATACCACTAGACTATTCACGCTTATGAACGTTAAGAGAGTAAAATATTATGATGTTTTTTATTCAAACCCTTGTAAAATGCTACGGAAACTGTCGATTCTGCCTGACAGTGTAAGATTGCTGTCGAGTATTGATTATACCGCGTCAAAAGGGCCGACTTCGAATCATACTAAAGCTCAAGCCATTGGGAATTATCATTGGGAACCAGCGCTGTTCTGTGTATTGTATTTTCTCCCCATTCTGAGTCAGCCGATCAAAATCCTTATTTACCTCGACATTGATTGGTCATCTGTTATCCGAAGAGTTCCGAAATGACGTGATGGCTAAAATTACCGTACCACACTTTTTCCGGTGGCCAGACTATTGCTGCGGAAATGACGTCATAAAGCTCGCACTATTGATGTTCGATTGGAGCGATAGCTACAACTGCTTCATTCGAAATAATTTTATTTAGAATTGTCGGAGGTGTCCCAAATGCAATAGCTCGAGCTATAGTCCCAATCAAAGTCAAGTACTCATTGTATCTTCGGCAGGTTCGGATCAATGTTTACGGACAATAGTTTGAGTTTATTGGGGGTTTTACGCTGTTTTCAACTTCTATGGTCATATCGCGGCGGCTGGAGCACCTAACCGTGGGTTCCTGGTATTTCTCGCACCAGTACAACCACAATATCCAAACCGAGCCTCCAGCTGCTCTCTCATATAGATGATTCACACCGATTTCTGAGAGAAAAATGACTTTTGTCAAATGTCAGAATGGATACTGGCCGAGCCGGGGTTCGAACTCGAGACCCCTTGATTGACAGACTCCGACTTAACCGACTGAGCTATCCGGGCTACGGAAATAGTACTATTGATCGTTCAAAAAGAGTTTTTGTGTCAATCTGATGTTATGTTGCTATATTTTGATATTAAAGACAGTTGCTTGAACAAATAATCATTCTACACAGAGATCAGGGTGTTTTCTCTTATTTTTCGCAAAAAACAAATATACTGAGATGAAAAAGTTTAGTCAGTATGAAGTTTTTGGTCAATAATTTTGTCTAAAACGTTTTACAATGCCAAAATTTTTACTCATAACAATCTTCAACCAATTTAGAACAAGTCGGTGAAATTCAATTGGCATCCATGTTTTACTTAACCTTCCTTTCGACAATTCATTCCAAAAGGGGTCAAATTGAAAAGTCACAGCTTCAGGAATGACTTTTTGTAGAGTCTAAATTCCTGGTAATTGACACGAAAAATCGATCTTTGTATCATTTCTTGGTAGAATAGAAGTCTCTTTCTTGACTGTGAGTGAGAAAACTTCTTTTTAATGGAATTTACAGTAGATTACGGTGACTTACGCACCCAACCTGTTGCTCCTAGCATTTTACTGCGATTTCAAGAAATCGTTCTATCAGGACTAGTGGCTGATTTACCACTGATACAAACTTATTTATTGTAGGCAGACAATTAGAAAAATTAACTGACATTCAATATTTGTCAAACAATGCCTGAGATCTGGCTGAGCCAATGCTCGAAAAGCCAACTCTCGAGGAAATGGCCAGGCAAGTAAAAAACAGATTTTTTTAACAAAATGTCATTATTGAACAAATTGGTTACAGTGTAGTCAATTTTCAATGTTTTTGTCAGATTGGACGTGACGTAACTTGATGACGTCACAATTAATGTTTATTCCTTATAGGCTGTTTTCAGAGGTATCAATGACCAAATTCTCATGCATGTGCCCATTTTTGACAACAACTACTCCAATGCTTAAAACTGGAAGTGCTTGCCAAGTTCAAACTGAAGGAAACCGCCAGAGTTTGTAGGTTAGGTAGATAGTTTCTAACACTGTCATTTTTGGCCAAATTGATTAAGCCAGGGTGCTAAAATCATGTAAGCTGGTACCAATTTTATTGTGGATTTTTTGTATCTGGTCTATTGTCTTCGGTTAGCATACATTTATACAGGAAAAAGACTTGCGCCTTAACTGCAGCAAGTGCACCTGTCACATTTTGAAATTATTTTAGCACAAACCTAAAAACTAAAATTTAGCAACATTATTTGAAGATATTTGTTAAGCGTTGAAAATTGCACATTTCACGCTATGTTTTCTACCAAGAAAGACAAAAAATGTAATAATTCATTCATCTGAAAATGACGTGCGCAAATATCTTTGAATTTGGATCAGTATAAAATTTTGCCTTTTGGTAAATAGAAAAATTTCATTGATTACTTAATTTATCCGAATCGGCGACTGGGTCAACTTGTAGCACTTAGGCCTCGCTCGTTTGCCTCTCATCATCACGGTTGAGATTGTGCATGATGGGATGGATAACGAATACGGACAGATTTGCCTCACTTCAGGTAAGAAATTGTGCAATAATTTTCTTATTTCTGCTCCAATTTTCAAGCGATTTGTTGCATGTACCCTGCATTACTGAGCTCTTTCCTCAGGTATACGACTTGATGGTAGAATCTTTGTACTTTGTCCAAAAATTGACCCCAATCGACCAGAAAAACGACAAAAGATTCAGGCCCTTTTTCTAGTCGGTTGGGATAGTTTTTTGAGAAATGAACAAAAGGTTTCCAGATAAGTAATACATCTGAGAAAAGCGCTCAGTAACACGGGGTACATGCAACAAACTGCGTGAAAATTGACGCAGAAATAAGTTAGATATTGCACAAATTCGTACCTGAAGCGTGGTTAGTTTGGCCGTAGTCGTTACCATTTCGCTTTCAGGACGGTTTGGACAATAATTCGGAAAAAGTAGCACCAGGTATCTAATACGTCATACATCCGATGAAAAGGCTCGGTAAGGCGGGGTACATGCAACAAACCTTTTGAAGATTGACGCACAAATAAGGAAGTAATTGCAAAATATCTTACCAGAATCGAGATTCTTTTGTCCGTATTCGTTATCCATCCCATGATGCACAATCTCCACCGTGATCATTGGAATAATATGGATGATTTCACTTAAAACTAACGTCTTCATACCCCCCTCACACATAGCTCGCGACCTTACTGCGACCTGAAAACTAGTAAAATAGCATTTTTCTTTCGAAATTCGTTTGCATTTCTTTCAAATTTCCAAATTTCTCTCGCCGACGGTCCGGGCTCAACAGTCTTGTGTTCTGTTTGTTTTTCTGTACGTCCTCGATACGACCCTTCTACGTCCATGGCGTTTCCACTGCGACTGTATTGCGTCCTTACGGCGATCCCACGGCGATCATCGGCGACCCAGCTGCGACTGTGCTACGTCCTTTGCGTTCTTACGGTGACTCTACGGCGACTATTGCGTTTGTCCGGCGACTGTTCTGCGACTGTAAGACGACACTACTACGTCCTTGCTACGTCTATGAAAATAATACTTTTTTCCAGTAAATATCATTTTGAGTCTGACATTCAACGAGTGAAGGCGTATATTTAATTAGTTTAAAGTTAAATCATTTATACTGAACAAAAGTGAAAACGCTACACTGCAAGATTTCTTATTTCTGGAAAAGTATCGAACTAATAGCATGAAATATATTTTGACGTTCTTTCCCAGGCTTTCAGCAATCGTTTTGTCGAAATTTCATTGCCTTGTCTCCTTTATTGTCAGAGTTACAGCCCTTGATATGCTTAGAGCTAATTTCATCTAATGCCGCATATGCGCATGCGCAGAAAACTCTTCATATTTTTTTCGGAATTGGCCATATCCGGATTGCCAAAAAAACATTTAAAATCTCACTTATCTCTCGTAGCAAGCTCTAAAATCAAGGTCTTATCTGTCAATTTTGCGAATTACCCCCCTTTGATATAAACAAATAGGGAACTTAAATGTTTGATAGTCACAAATTTATCACGGTGTTCGATTGATTTTTTTGCAACATCAAGTAGGCCTTACAGGGGATTTTTGAACCCTTTCCTCGACTAGGATTGTTCCCAAATGTCCATGCAACTGCGACTTCAATTTCCCATGGAAATTACGTTGTAAAATTATCAAGCTTTGGAACATAATGAAATATCTGCTTTTCAAACATCATTTTCTAAACCCTGCAACAATTTTATGCAAACTTCTTTACATTTCCTGACTGGTAACTTGTCGAACTACCATTCCGTGCAGTTCGGCATGGGTTGCATTCTTCTGCTTGGATTTCTGAAGGTTTAAATTGTGTAAAATTTCCGTTCAAATAGTACATAATAGGACCCCTGTCACATTAAAAGGGTCCGTTTTTCATCCCCGTAATTAAGATCCACAAAACGTTTAGTGTATAGAACAACCAAGTCAATGAACAATTCGAAACACTGTCGTTTGATTTTTTACTTGTTGTACTAGTATTTAGAAGAAATATGACAAGCATTGTAGGTGTAGCGTTTTCACTTTTTTCAATATATTATTCCAAAGATGAGAGGCGGACGAGGCAAACGAGCGGGGCATCTAAAGTGCTACAAGTTGACCCAGTCGCGAATTCAGATGAATTAAATAATCAATAAAGTTGGCCTATATACCAAATGGCAAAATTTTATACTGATCCAAATTCAAAGATTTTTGCATACGTCATTTTCAGGTGAATGAATTATTACATTTTTTGTATTTTTTGGTAGACAATATAGTGTGAAATGAGCAATTTCTTGTAATTTCATCGGCGGCGTCCTTAGTGCGAGTGTACGACGTCTATTGCGTTCTTATTACGTCCTTACTACGATGCTGCTGCGACTATGGCGACTCTATTGAGACCCCACGACGACCCAACCAGGACGTAGTAAGAACGCAGAGGTTCTGCGACTGTTTTTTGCATGTTCAAAATAGTCGCCGACGGTCTGCGACCTTGTGCGTCTTTGGGGTCCTTGCTACGACCTCGCTGCGTCCCTGCTGCGTCTATGGCGACTGTGCTGCGTCCTTGGTCGTAGCAAGGTCGCAGTAAGGACGCAGTAAGGTCGCGAGGTATGTGTGAGGGGGTATCACTCGTTGAAGGCCAGACTCAGATTTAAAAATTTACTGAAATTCACTGGAAAAAGTTTTATTTTCATGGACGTAGCAAGGACGTAGTAGGGTCGTCTTACATTCGCAGAACAGTCGCCGGACAAACGCAATAGTCGCCGTTGAGTCGCCGTAAGAACGCAGTGGACGTTGCACAGTCGCAGCTGTCGCCGATGATCGCCGTTGTGTCACCGTGGGGTCGCCGTAGGGACGCAATACAGTAGCAGTGGAAACGCCATGGACGTAGAAGGGTCGTATTGAGGACGTAGAAAAAACGTACTGAACACAAGGCTGCGGAGCCCCGGACCGTCGGCGAGAGAAATTTGGAAATTTGAACGAAAACCAAACGATTTTCGAAAGAAAACTGATATTTTACTAGTTTTCAGGTCGCAGTAGGGTCGCGAGCTATGTGTGAGGGGGGTATCGGCTTCAGTGTTGATGTAAAATAATTCTAACGCCACATTTGCCTTTAGTTTTATGTAGATTTTTTTTTAATTGTGTACATTGAAGCATGCATGTAACATGGACAGAAATTATTTGGTGTCGACATTTATGTTAATAGTGCTAGGATAATTAAGTCTTTTATACTGCAAGCTCCTGATATATTTTCAGCCTTGAAGATGATTACCTTTGGTGTTTCTAATAAGTGAATTGGAAAGAAGGAACATTTTTCTACCTACAGCTGAACAGTCGTATGTAACATTGACACCAAATAACACTTTGTCAACGGTTTCCAAAAAATCTAGAAATTAATTATTTAAAATTAAATCTCAGGTGGAGAATATAATGAAGGCCAAATAATAATCAGAAGAGAAAAATTAGTTGTAAGTACCCTGAAGGGAGAGAGGTCTTAAAAGAAAAAAAGTGTGTCAATGTTACATGCACAAAAATTGTATTTTTTGGTGTGGCAAGTACATGGACATTCATGGATCTAAAAAGTTAAATTATCATAAACATTTGACCTTTATCTGTGTCTGAACTGAATATTAAAACAACATCTCTCTTTTTATTTTTTCCCTCATTGTCACACTGTGAGGCACATTAGTGAATTCTTGCCCATTTATCATTGATACGTTAATAACGGTATTATTAGAGCAAACAAAATGTAAGCATCTGCCACTCTTTTTGGACGATCTATATTTCTTTTACCTACGCAAGATTAAGGCAAGACAACGGTAACTATTCCCGTTTAATTGTGAATCTAATACAGTTACGAGATTGCATAATAACAACGTCGGATTATCAAAACTAACGGTAGACCCAATCTAATTTAAGCACAAAATTCATTGCCTCCACGTTACACAACAACAACAACAACAACAACAACAACAACAACAACAACAACAACAAAAACAACAACAACAACAACAACAAAAACAACAAAAACAACAACAAAATTTACTGACAATTTTTAACAAAAGCTGTCCATTCGTGATCAAAATTAGGGAAGATTTTATCTTGAGTAAATAGTGATATTATTTCGGACAAACAATAGTATTTCGTAGGTGTTGTTATTAAATCTCGTAACTACGGCTTGAATCAAGCCGTAGTTATGAGATTTTGTAACTACACCGACAGGTTATCAAAGCATAACGATAAACCCGGTCTATTTCAAGCATAAAATTCATAGCTATTACATTTGAAATTGTAACAAACAGGCCGAAAACATTGAAACAGAAGCAGAAATATTGCTCAATATTATCTGTAAAACCCTATAAATAGACACGTATAGAGGACGAGAATTGACCTGGCAGAGCATTGCATTCGATGAGCATGGGCTGCTCTGACGGGTCATTTATCGTGAGGTATATATTGTTTAACCAATATTGACTAGATGTCATTGCTATTTTTAGAACACATACTTGTACAAAATACTCAAACTCTATTTATAAGTATTTCAATATGAATCTTTATTCATTTATCGATAAGCAATCACCGTTTAAACAGGTAAATATTGCTTAGGCTAGCATTTAGTTAAAAGTTTTATATTAAATTATCACAAAATCGTGTATATAATCTTTAAGACTTTTTTTTCAGAACAATATTGGAAAATAGATAAATAATTATTGTAAAAAGCCTTTCCATCAATATTCTCGTCATAATCTGAATTGAGGGTTTGATTAATTGAAATTATCTCATTCACATAATAGATTAATATAAATGTGTTTCGTTTCTGTGTTAAAAATTCATCTGTAATTGTTTTTTGTATGAATATATTGTTTGATCAAATAAAATTTCAAATATTATTTCATAACAATCCGCCTTTCCTTCATCCAAACGTTCAATGCAAAACTAGTGTAAGTGTATGAAATCGTCGGTGTAATTGCAAAACCACTTATCTCCAACTGTTTTAAAGCTGGAGATACGAGGTTTTGCAATAATGCCAACGAAATACTTCTCTATGCCCTTACATATTAAAATTTGTAAAAGATATAGATATAGAAATTAATATATTGTCGGTAACGTTAAAAATGTCGTAACTACAGCTTATTCAAGCTGTAGTTATGACATTTTCAAACGTAGCCAATGACATAAAAAGTAGTTTATCGTTATAAGGCTACCTTCCTGACCGAAGTCGATTTTGTTTGTGGCTTGTAAAAGGTTATGTAAAAGGCCAACTTAACCATTTTGTACGTTGAATAGTATACATTACCATGGATTGTGCAATACTTGTATCGTAAATACACTTTAAAATCTAATTTGCTCCTTTTTCCTTTTGTATCAGCATTGTGTTTTCTCTTCTAGAGAGAAAAATGCTGATTCACGGGAGACTACTCTTGACTCACAACAATCTTATGCTGGATGAGGTTAGGTCCCTTCTCCAGAAATCTCTTCGCCGGCAGAGTCCGCTGGCGTTTCAAGCTACAAAGGAGCTGATTGGCTACGAGAAGGACCAGCTTCCATGGAAAAGCATTGTGACCTTCATATTTGAAGATCACTGCTTGAACAACTTGGGGTTTTTCAAGACACTTTACAGCCTATACGAAAAGGCAGATAAGTACAAAAGTGTCGAGTTGATACACCGGGCTTACACGTGCCGACATGCTGCTTGCTTACAAGTAGTTGCGCTTTCTGACGATTTCTGTTCACTTGAGGACATTTTCAAAAGTGACCTTGAAACAGATTCAAGTCTTAAAGGCTTGGTAGTAGACACGCCAGGCAAGGAGATAAACATTGATCTGTTACTCACAAACATTATGAAGAATTGGCAAGATGACAATGTCAGAGTCCTCGCAAGGTTATTTGCCTTTGTAAATATGGCTGCAAAGATTGAGAAGAGAAAGTTGACAAAGAAAGGGATGAACTATCTAATCGTGTCAGGACGTAAGGCACCCACGTTGTATCAGTTGGTAATGAGTGTGTTGTATAAACATACTACAGATGAATATATGAAGGAACTGATAGAGATATGCTACAAGTTTTCTGTTGTACCTGATGCACCACAGGGACTGATTCTCTTCTCAATCCTGACCAATCTAGAGTATAAGGAGACTGCAATAAATGCGAACGTTGACTGTTCCAATTTTGGACTAGTCGACTGGAAAGGAGTCCAGAAACTTGACAACATGCCGGCATGGGCCGTGGACAAGCACACCTTCCGCGGGAAGTTTGGAAAAGGATCCAAACATGTCTTTGTGAAGAAGTTTAAGAATGTCTCACCTCTGACAGAAGCAGAGCTTGAAGAGTTTCATGGTATCAGACCGAAGTCTGACATCAAGGTGTTCTTTGATGAAGGTTGTATCTGTACAAATGACATCCTTTCACACAACCCGATATGGGAAGACACCAAAAACATGTACTTTAAACAAAAACCATCGCAGAGAAAAACAGCGAAGATGACTCAAGCGGTTTATCAAAGCATTCGAAAAAGCAAAGTTTTGATATTCGGAAAGATCTGTGTGAACAAAGATGGCCCGGATGTACACATGAAGAAGGAAACAGAAGAACAGAACAAACCTAGTTCTAGTCAAATGAGTGAAAGTATACAGTCAAACCGCTATGAAAAATCTACGAAACGAAAACATAGCGTTGACAATGGAAGCAACGGAAGTGCAATAAAGAGACAAAAACTTGAGATGAAAAGTACGACATTTGGCGACGAACAGTCTGCCTCTACAAAACATAGCGGACCGCTGCTTCAGCTACCTACTGGGAGTGCAAAGGTTTATACAAGGCTAGATAATGTCACCGGAAAGGTATGGAAAGGTCCGTATAAGAACAGAGAAAAGCTGAATCTGTGTATGTTCTTCCATAAAGCAATGAAGGACGTATTCAAAGATATACACACACTGGAGTTTGAACAATGGAAGAACTATCTCCTCTTCCCTCTCATGAAACTGAACAAAGAGGAAAGCCCAGCGACAATTTCAAGAGCATACTATGATTGTATAGCGAAGAGAGAAGTGAGTGTAGAAGAAGGCCAATTTGTTGACCGTTCGTCACTTGGTATCATTCAGCTTCACAAGCTAGAACCGGACAGTCTTGTACAACTTCCGGTATCAATCTGGGCTCATTTTGCCTTCCGCTACTTTCTCAACATCGGAGATTCCGGTCTGTACAACGCTATCGCTACAACCGACTTGCGAGAGTTATATGGTATTGATATGGAAGAGAATAGGGCTAACGTGAAAGGTTCTGGTCTATTGGATCTTATCTTTGTGAAACAGCCTAGTAAAAGACTGCGTGGTGTTATTGAAAACAAAGTACTAAACAGCGTTGAAGAGTTTTCTGAGCTTGTTTTCGCTGATTTTGACTTTTTCCGTTTAGAAGGGATGTATCGAGCATTTGGCATGAAGAATGAATCGGATAGATGTAAAGCAAGGCTAGCTGAATTGAGGACTGTGGTGGATAAAATGTGTGTGAAGGAAATTGGTGTTTAACAATTTAAAAAAAACTGCAAAAGTGGGACTGTTACAATATCAAAGCGGCAAAAGACAACAAAGTGAGTACAATCATGTAAAATAAACTGAGAAGCGAAAAAAGTATACTCTTTTTGTTTTTCGATATCTCTTATGATTTCAATCATGTCAACTCATTTTTGTCTTTTTTTTTCTTTTTTACTCATAAACCAATAATGCAGTGTTGATAAATTTCACCTGAAATTGCTTGAATACCCATGCTTTTGCTTCATGTCGATTTTGCAAATTTTGCACGTGCGACTTAGTAGAGCATCTTCTATTCTTGTTAATCCATATTTGATTTCTTTATTCTTTATCAAAACAAATCATAACTTTAAATTTTCTCTTACATTATAACACAATTCTTGGTGGCTGGTAGAAATCGATCAATATGCCCCTTCTGCCTTTAAGACCATTTTCTAAGACGCAGCATAACATGAAAAAACGAACTTTATATACACTGGTAAAGGAATATTCTGTGCATTTCATTTTCAAAATCTGTCTATGAATTTAGAAGGGCTATTGCCAGATACATTTGTAACTTTTTTTTTGTATCCAATCCCCTTTTACCATGACGCATCGTAATATGGAAAAGCACTAACAATACACGCAGCGTCCTAGGTGACTAGGAATTTTATGTAAACATTTTATCCAACTCCGTTAATAAATGTAGGGATTGTGTCAACGTGAATTCTTGCGTTAATTTATTGATTAAATCCCCCTTTTCGATGCCACTGTATGACATGAAAAAAGCTTCGCAGTGGAAGAAAGGACAGATAGATGGGTAGTTAAAGAAGTTTACATTCGAACGATCGACCACCTTCGTTGGCGTTTAATAATCGTAATAATCTATGCATAGTTTTCTCAGAAAACACGGAAGAACTAGGGTGTATACTTATGTTTGACTCTCAGTATAAATACCGAAATATTGAGACAAAAGAATAAGATGCCGACAATCAGTATTTACTTTAATTGCCCCAATCTTTTCCCGATCCTTTCATAAAAGCGATGTCATACTAGGAAATGGGTTGAACTTTTTTCCAGACAATACAAAATTGGACTGGTCTAGAATTATGGCAATGTATTTTCAAGGTTTTTTTGTTTTTTTTTTTCGTTATCGTCACCTATGTCAAGTATTATTTATATTTGTATTCTTATATTATTAAAACATTAAATGGTAAAAAATCAATGTGTTTATGTTTTGCAATTTTAAGGTTCTTTATATTATGCACATGTATTTCTTTTTTTAAACTTTGTCAAAAACGTTTTGAATTATAAAATGAAATAGAATAAAATAAAAACTATAAACAACACATCGTTTCGACTTTTTCTGCATGCCAGAAAATATTAAATGAATTATAACATACAGATGCCATATACAAATTCAATATGAATGAATCCATCGTATAATGGCGAAAATTTGTGAAATTGAATGGACAGAAAATTTCGAGATAGAAGGAAATGCTGATAAATAAAAAAAAAAAAAAAGAAAAAAAAAAAAAAAGAAAAATTCAGATTATCAATTCCTTACCCTTACCTGAAGCCGGGCTAAGGTAGTCGTACCTGTTATCTATCCATGATGTACAATTCCCATCGTGATATTGTCGGAGTGCTTAAACACGAAAGGGATTGTGAATCATTGGATGGGTAACAACCACGGCCCAATTAGCCCCACTTCAGATAAAAAATCATGCAACAACTTTCTTATTTCTGTGTCAATTGTCTTACGATTTGATGCATGTAACAGGCCTTACTAAACTCTTGCTGTAATGGCATATTATTAAACGCCTTTTACTTTTCCTTAAAAAGTGATCCCAACCGATTAGAAAACGGACGGATAACAACTACGGATAAATTAGCCCTGTTTCGGGCAATAAATTGGACACTAGCTTTTTTTATTTCTGTGTCCAGTGGTTTGTTGGATGTATCTTGCGTTACTGCTCACTTTTTTTTAAAAAATGACTTACTTCATACATCTTGTACATGTATATGCTTTTCCCGAAGATTGACCCAAGGCGAAGAGAAAAAAATTCCGATTTTTATCCCTTTAGTCTGGTTCCCTGTTGTACTGTGTATTTTAGTACGCAAGGCACACAGTAGCCATGGCGGCCCCGAGTATCGAGATTTCATCACAAAGATAAAGAGCAATGTCCGTTAATTTTGAAAGCATAGATATGATATTTGTGAAGTAGAAAGATTTTGAATAGATAGAAATAAAGCGATGTTGAGTTATGAACATATTGGCTACTGTGTGCCTGGCCCAAAAACGAAGTATTGGGGCAGGTAAAACAGACAGTTTTTTTTTTATTTTCCGACAAATATAATAACAGACAAGATTTGAGCTGGCAGAACAGGGTGTATGGAAAGGTCAACCGACCTATCGTTCAGGGGAGACAATATATATGCAGATGCCCCGGGTAAATGCTGTTGCACTAAAAGGATGTTTTCGTCGGTTATTTATATTTGCCTGTCTGGACAGGTGCTCCAAATCTATTTACGTCGAGCCCCGATAGCTCAGTCGATAACGTCGACGTCTGTCAATCCAGGAATCGCGTCGCGTGTTCGAACCCCGGCTTGGCCAGTATCCATTCTGCTATTTCACAAAATTCATTGGTTGCCCAACAATGGGTGGGAATCATCTATGTCAAAGAGCAGTTGCAGGCTCGGAAGGATATTGTGGTGGTACTGGTGCGGGAAATACCAGGAACCCATGGTTCGGTATTCCAGCCGCCGCGATATGACCATAGCTTGTATCTGGGTTAACTAAAAACGTTACGCTGCGAGCAGGGTTCGAACCTGCGCGGGCATTGCCCATTGGATTTCGAGTCCAACGCCTTAACCACTCGGCCATCGCAGCTTTTAGTTTTATCTTACAACATTAATCTGACTCTTAATATACCTTTACTAAGCAACAGCTTGCGTTGTTTTTATTAATGGAAATGAATGTTGTGCTTAAATAGATTAGGTTTACCGTTATGTTTGGATAAACCGTCAGTTTTGCTTTTTTAAATCTCTTAACTATGGCTTGAATCAAGCCGTAGTTACAAGATTGTAAAACAACAAAGGCGAAATACTATTGTTTGTCCGAAATTACGTCACAGTTACAGTTGTCGCCACATCGTATGGCACAATATTTATGTTTTGTTCAAATGTAATTGAACGTTAAAGAAAACATAAACACGTGTCACACGATGTGGCGACAACTGTAAGTAGTTAAAATCCTTCCCTATTGATATAGCTTTACTCTTTCCGAAAAATGTGGTGTTTTTTAAAATTAGAAATAAGGAAATGCTGAGGACCAGTACTTTAATGGTTTCCTGTAAGGTGTACTTTTTTTTAAACGGACATAACATTCCCGTTTCATTTTTGGGAAGCAAAGTTTGCAAAATCTGCTTTTCTATGCAGCCACCCCTCACTGCACTAAACCCATTATTTGCATACCACACAACAGAACATCTTCTTGTCCAGCTCAATGAGGTAACAGTCATTCGAATTTTCAATGAGCAAGTCTGAAGTAATACATGTAGATATTGAATTGTGTGACTGAAAATGGAACATTCAATTAATCATGTCTCTAAGAGAATAAAAGACTGACGTAGTAATTTGCTTTATAATGGTTCAACGATCAGTCCAATGGCCGTCCTTGTAAATGGGTCAGTCAAGTTTAATGAACTATGAACCATTTTCAAAGCTATAAATAGTTAATTAATTTACACAAACGATAAATATGCATGAAGGTTGTGCTAAAAATAGATACAACAATTCCTGCATGGAATCAAAGTATTAAAGGTATTCAAATGGATTATCAAAGTACCTAATCAAAGTACTCTACTTCTGGACAGGCCTACATTATTAACAAATTTGCTTCCCGCCAGTTCTTTCAGTACTTTGATTTGAAGTATGTCCTGATGCCAAGATTAGTTATTCTTATGCGTGTAAACGCTATCAGTTTTTTTTTACATTGTTGCCAATAAGCAAATGAAACGCCTTTTAACTTGATACAAAAATGACAAATTCCATTTACATATGAACTGTTGTATACACCAATTAGTTTAATTTTAAGAAATAGATCCCGTAAACGGCGCAATTTTTTGTTTGATTTTTTTTTATAACTTTCATCTATAAGGAAATATGCTTTCCGTTAAAGAAAAGCCCTAAAATTGATTAGAAAATATATACGTATATATGAAATGTCTCTTTAAAAATCATACGTACATCGTATGTATTTTCTACACTTAATCCAGAATCGATTAAGTCATTTCCAACGACATGTAGCTTGAAATTGGGACCAACTGAAAATATTTGTAATAAAGAAAGGATTATATGAGTTCACAAACCAGCCACAATCAATCGATATAGCTCACGATAAATGACCTGGCAGAACAGCCCTATACATTATATAGATGGAAAAGGCTTTGGAATTGAAATCCAATAAGAACTGCCGTCGCAGATTCGAATTCCGGTCGCATCGACCATTTTTGTCAATACGCTTACGGTTTATAGCTCATGATTGATGACCTGGCAGAGCATCGCCAGCTATAAGCCTGGAATGCTCTGTCAGGTCAGTTATCGTCAGCTATATTCAATGTGAAGATGTTACCAAAGCGTAAATTAAAACAAAACAAATGTTTCTTTTCGCAAAAATTATTGGATGCATTAACATGCGAAGCAGTGAGAAAAAATGTTAATGCCAGATATAAGCACTATCTAAGGCTCCATGCATAGGCGTAGGAAGGTTTATAATAGCGTAAGAAGGTTTATAAAGGGAGGGGGGGCAAATGTTTAAGTGAATGGAACCCGACTGAGTGTGGCGTTGCTGGGGGGGGGGGGGGGGGTCTTGGTGGTATGCCCTCCAGAAAATTCTGAATTCTAAGAAGCTGTTACCTGCAATCTGGACACTTTCAGACATCATTTTATACCTGGACCTTTCTTAAAGGAAAATAATGGTGAAAATTATTGCGCGGGACAAACGATATGTTGGCCCCCTTCTAAATTATTGGGGGTCCTGACCCCCTGGCCCCCTCCTCCTCCTACGAGTACGTCAGTGTCGTATACTTTTAAAAATACAACCCTGTCTTATTTGAGAATTTGATTTATTAGTGGTAAACGTAGTTTTCAACTGTTATTTTTATTTCGCGTTGGCAAGAGCACCTAACCATGGCTAACTGGTATTTTTCTCAGCAGTACCACCACAAAATCATAACAGAACTTCCAGCTGTTCTCTTACATAGATGATTCACATCCATTGGTTAGAGACAAATATCTTCTGTCAAATATCAGATTTGATACCTGCAGAGCCTTGGTTGGAACTCGCGACCTCTGGATTGACAGACTCCGACGTAACCGACTGAGAGTTGATTTGTACAATTGAAATACAAAAACTGCAGAATTCTTGCAGAAGCGTTTATTGAAATGACACAAAGAGAAACAAATTAAAAAGGGAGACAAACAATGTACTAAACATAAAACAGTGGATTTCTGTGTCACAATAATTGTTCTCAAATATTTTGTCACATTATTTTTTTTTTACTTTGAAAGAGACGTAAAATCACGGTGGTTAATCACGTGAATCAGAATTTCAGACAATCGTCGATATTTTTCTTAATACTTGGCCAATTTGAATTCAGTTTGAAGCAAAGAAGGTGAAAAAATGCAAGAAATAAGGTGGGCGTGGTGGATTTTTGAAAAATCAACTGATAAAAACGTTAATGAAGATCAACCAAAACTGGTTGATCTTCAATAACGTTTTTTATCAGTATTGGTTGATCTTCAATAACGTTTTTTCTCAGTTGATTTTTCAAAAACCCACCACGTCTATCTCATGCGTGACGTTTACCCATATTCTCTGCTTCAAACCGAATTGAAATCGGTTCAATATTAACAAAGTTATTGAAGATTTTCTGAAATTGGTGTATCACGTGATTATAGACGGTGAAAATATGAAAAGAAAACAAATAAAATTTAAACATATTATTGAACCGAAGTATTGTCCAGCAAGGTTAACCCGGGACAACTTAATTTTCGTGCGCAATGTCCGTTAGTTGAGCGTCTTAACAAAACAAAGCCGAAGTTGGGTCATTACATATGCAGATGTCCCGGGTTAATCTTGCTGGACAATAACCTTGCGCTCATTATTGTCAATATTGCAGACGATAACGTTTGTTTATAAATATTCATAGCGCACGGTCACTTCGGTTTAACAATAACTAAACATTTTACAATCCGTTTTAATTCACCTAACAGGGTGTGGCTAAGTAAAGAGGTTATTCGACGAGTTTACTTCTCGATACCTTGGTTGATAGAAGAGAAAAAACGTGCGGCACGAGCATGAACATATTTCAAATTGAGACAGTGCGCGATTGTAAAATGTGTTGTCATAAAACCTCGTAGCTACAGATTGATTCACGCTGTAGTTATAATATTTTGCAACAATACTGACGGATTACCGCTAATCGAGAAGGCTGTTTCTCCCCAAGCTTAAATGGAATGAACCGTTTACTAAGCTCCGCCCTGTCTCCCGAATAAAAACAGAATATACAAAATCATCCATATTCACTGAAAATCATTACATACTCCGACCAAATAAAATAACGAGATAGTGTTTGTTGTAGAGAATCTTTGGTTTATTTCTTTTAGTGTATTCAACACTATCAAGAGAATATTATATTTTCTTTAAAAAGAAGAAGGAAACATTACATAGGAATGTCAAAGGGTCAATAAGATTTTTGAGACCAAATGAGTGAATGTGTCTATCTGTCTGGAAAGTACACCTTGTCGTTATCAGGGCATGGCCTGTAATAGTTTCCATATCCAACGTCCATAACGTCATCCTCTACGTCATAATCATCGATGACGTCTGCTTGCTCGTCTTTATCGCCACATTTTTCTCCTTTGTAGCAGCTCTTTCCTCTGAAGGACTTATCGATGCAGAAGTGGATTTCGCCAAGGTAATATTTGCCGTCCTGGAAGATCAAGTGAATTAATCCTTTCCTTAACAAGACACAGATTTGGCTTCCCTTAATGAAATACCTTTAGAAAAACATTGTGACAAAAGATGAAAATGCTGAGTGCAGAAGTGGATTTCGCCAAAGTTATATTTGCCGTCCTGGAAGACCTGGCTTTAATGTTCTTATAGAAATAACATGAGGAAAATATTGAGAGAAGAAATGCTGATAAACAGTATTTTCTCCTTTTGTCTAAATATTTTCTGTGATATATTTTACGAAAGTCCTTTTTTTCAACAACTACCATTTTGCCATCTGCGACAGCTTCCAAATCAGGACAGTCCATTTGTTTTGCCGTTTTATAAAGGGTCAAACCCCATTCTTACTTGGCATGTGGATTTAACCATGCACGTACAGTTGTCCCAATGTAATCTGATGTTTATAAACAAACCTTTAACCTATAAAAACATGTTATTATAGAGACGCACGTGCAAATCGTCTCGTCATCATTACATCAAAATAATGATTATCATCAATATGGTTTCGTTTTGACCTGTATAACCTATAATTAGTAAATGGATATACTTTTTATTCTTTGGCGGGAATCAGAATATCGTGGATCCGCTATACATTCTACTGTAAGCGTTAAGAATCAACAACACAAGTGATGTCGTGATAACGTTATACTACGGGTTCTTTTTATCGTACCTTCTCACTGATAACATTGCTCAGATAACCCATTATAGATAGACAACGACCTGTAAATGATCAAAGATCAGCGAGTTTAAATTGACAGGGTAAGAGGGATTTCGAATTATAAAAAAATGTGACGCCAACACGTATCCCTGTAATAAATCGACGAAGTACTATCTGGATACAGCTACTGAACTCACACGGCGTCGCGGACAGTACGCAATACCTGTCATTGTTCGCTTTTATTAAGTGGAAAATAGGCGCTCCTCCCTATTTACATGTATTGGAATATACCGTAACCTTTCGTCACGGCTCACGATTCGATGTATATTTATACCAAACGACACTATTTTATGGTGATCCAAATTGAAAGATCCTGAAGACGACGATTTCAAGTGAATGGAAATTTTCAATTTTTAGGTCTTTTTGGATGGAAGACATTGTGGGAAATGAAGAAATTGCTTGTCATAAGCAATTTCTTCATTTTCCACGATGTTTTCCACGGCCATTATTTTGAGGGGAGTCAAAAAGTCATTGTGTGGTAATGGGATAAACTATACTCCACGGTAGAACGTGGGTTATTTCTTAACAAATCTTGTTGATCCTACCAGCTGATATGGTCCGATCGAACGCTGTATGAAAATTATTAAATGATTTGCAAACATCTCCGTTATGAAATGTGTTTTATTCGTGTATTGTTCACCCAAATTAACCCGGGACAACTTAATTTTCGTGCGCAAAGTCCGTTAGTTGAGCGTCTTAACAAAACATTGCCGAAGTGGGGGTCATTACATATGCAGATATCCCGGGTTAATCTTGCTGGACTATAACTTACATTTCTAACTTTATTTGAAGACACTGGTGATCAATAAAATTAAAATAGAAATAGACAAACAAAATATTCTGCTGCTTAAAATTCTGAAATCCTGGCCCTCTCACAGAGTAGATTAAATGGGAATTAAGGCAATTTTTGAAAGCACTTCAGTCATACTATCTCGCGATGGTTCGAATGCCTAACCATGGATTTCGAGTTTTTCCAACACCTGAGGCCCAAATTTTTCACTATCAAGGTCCAGTTTCCCATAAATATCACTATGAAAATAAAAGGTGGGTCAGTCTATCATATACAGATTTTATCTATGAGGACTAAATGAACTACAGTTGAAATTTTCTTGGAAAAAAATAATCTAGCTATATACGTTTATGCAGGTTGACCATTCCATACGTTAAAGATTCGATTTAAAGTTTGTTTTTACGAACCGAGAGACGCACTCAACCGACTAAACACTTTAACCCACGACCACTGAGTCTCAAGTCGGCTGTTAAGAATTGGCGCCTTCGGCAGCCACAGCCGTTTGGCTTTCAACTCTCCTGTGTACCCATTTATATACCTGGGTGAAGAGGAGCAACATAAGTTAAATCTTTTGCTGCGAAAAATTTCTGTGGCACCGGCGGGATTTGAACCCAGGACGCTTTGATCCCAGGCCCGCATCCTACCTCTATAGACCACGGCGCCACAGGTTATTTCTTGAATATGTTCTTTTACCTCAGACATCCTAGCATGGCTACCTTTATGATTTGGATATGTCGTGTAGCCATGGATATTTTTATGATGGTGTCAATAATCAGAAAACTTGTGAAAATAATTGAAAACCATATTAATTTAACCATTGTCATACTTGATTTGCGATATGGTCACTACAATAAAATATTAAATGTTAAGTAGGGAGGATACTCGTATTTTAATAACTATAATAGCTTCAAAAGTTATTACAAAACAACAGTATTTGTGACTTTTATTCAATATTTTACCACCCGGTTTATTAGTATCCATAGTTAAACAGTTAACCTGTTTAAAACACATACTTGAATGATCGTTCATGGAAAGACTCATGTGATAATACATAGTAGCAAAATTCTTTAATCGCCATTTATGTTTGTTGCACATACATGTTTCTCCTTTAAAACTCAAAGACTATCAAAAATGCTGATCAAAATTGGTTTGAGTCAAATTCAAACAATGATAAAAGGGTAAACATGGCTGCTTTTATATAAATCAAAGTGCTGAGAGCACTGTAATTGGACGTCTCTGATTGATTGAGCGGGATTGTACATGAACGAAAGATATTTTATTCATTCTTCTGTGTTTAATTCTATAAGATCGGTTTCGGACATACGAAATCGGCTTTAATACCAGAAAACCCTTCTCAGGCTTCAAATTGATTTGATTGCCGTTTCAAGACAACTGATTTGTCTCTATGAATAATCACTATTAATTTGATTACCAAATTCAATTAAGGCCATGCGATTAGCACTTTTGTCTTCTTGTTTCGGTTTACTATGAGTATTGTCGTCAGTTATACTTTTCATTGTTTTTATAAAGTACGCTACAAAGCAATTTATTCAAAATGTAAGCCAACGCGCTACATAAATGAAAGCCGCGATAGCTCACTTAGCAGAGCATTCACCTTGTACTCTTTACACATGTTATATCCGGAAGGCCCTGGGTTCGAATTCTACTCAGACATTGTTCTTTTTAATCATCTTTTTTTTTATACGCCGCCGGGGGCGGACGTATATTGGCATCATCTTCTCCGTCTGTCCGTCCGTCCATCCGTCCGTCTGTCCGTCCGTCCGTGCACTTTTCTTGTCAACGCAACTCCTCCTAAGTTTCTGGCTGGATCTTCTTGAAACTTGGTCAATGTTATCACCTCAATTAGAAGATGTGCATGAAGGAAGATTTTTTATGGTTCGTTGATTTTTGCCTGAGTTATGCCCCTTAAAAACTTAATCTCTGGGGCTTATTGAAATTGCAGCCTTGTCAACGCAACTCCTCCTAAGTTTCTAGCTGGATCTTAATGAAACTTGGTCAATGTTATCACCTCAATTGGTAGATAAGCATGAAGGAAGGATTTTATGGTTCGTTGATTTTTGCCTGAGTTATGCCCCTTAAAAACTTAGTATCTGAGGCTTATTGAAATTGCAGCCTTGTCAACACAACTCCTCCTAAGTTTCTGGCTAGATCTTAATGAAACTTGGTCAATGTTATCACCTCAATTGGTAGATGTGCATGAAGGAAGGATTTTATGGTTCATTGATTTTTGCCAGAGTTATGCCCCCTTAAAACTTAGTCTCTGGGGCTTATTGAAATTTCAGCCTTGTCAACGCAAGTCCTACGTTTATGGCTGGATATTAATGACACTTGGTCAATCACCTCAATTGGTAGATGTGCATGAAGGAAGGATTTTATGGTTCATTGTTTTTTTCTAGAGTTATGCCCCCTTAAAACTTAGTCTCTGGGGCTGATTGAAATTGCAGCCTTGTCAACACAACTTCTTCTAAGATTCTGACTGGATCCTTATGAAACTTGGTTGATGTTATTACCTTAATTGGTAGATGTGCATGAAGTAAGGATTTTATGGTTCATTGATTTTTGCCTGAGTTATGCCCCCTTCAATCTTAGTCTCTAGGGCTTAATGATATTTCAGTCTCGTGACGCAATTCCTTCCAGGTTTTTGACTGGCTATTTATAAAAACCTTTTTGTGAACACAACTTTTTACAGGTTTTTGTGTGAATATTTATAAATCCTTGTCAATGTATTTTTTTTTGTCGCAAGTTTTATAAGTGGCGGCGTATATTGTGACCATGGCACTCTTGTTCGACTTCTATCTCCACCATCGTTGGCGAAAAAACGACCGCGGTGATTTAGAATCGATCTTAACACAAATTCAACGAAATAAAGTAATGAAACGACGATCATTTACATACAATTCCGCTCAATCAATGAGAGGCGTCTAAATATAGTGCTCCAAGCACTTTGATTTTTATTCCTGTTTAGAGTAAAAAAAGAAATAAAACACGGTAGCAGTTTTCCCTGGTTGTGGTTACAAAACAAATTCAATACATACTTTTCCTGAAACAAAATACCAGATGAATTGGAGCACCTAACCATGGATTCCTCATACAAGTACTACCACAGCATCCTTACATCTACAGATGTGCATAAAAAGAAGAAATTGGGAACGTGCCGTCGGGAAAATGGCAGTGGAGTACAATAAGCAATTTAAATCTTTATATCATTATCAACGAAAATTTGAGAATAGCAATGTCCCTATCTGTACACATATTCATAAGATCATCCAGGTACCATCTGTTGCAGACCCGTTGCTTCATCTTCTTAGCTCAATACACGTAAACGGGTCACTTGAACGAAATAAATACAGATCGCTGTCACTTAGTCTTATACTAGTAATAATCATTGTTGTCATGATCATCGATCAGTATGTAAATAGGTCATGATACTGTCGAATATCAGTGATACAGATTCTGGAGAAAAAAAAAACTCGTAAGAGCAACTATTTTTCTGAATAGGTTGATTTCACTAGTGTCTCATCTGAGGCTGTTCAGATGGAACCCCGATTTGTCATGGAGTCGAACCCGAGATGCGAAATGAACTCACTCCCCGATAATCAATTTCAAAACCCTGGTTCCAAAGTACGTCTCGTGGAAACCCCGTTCCTTTAAATATGTCAAAGACTTAAACAACAATGATCAAAGAAAAGGAGCCTATCATACACAATACGTGCATTAAATTGGGTAATCATTCTAAAATGTGTGTTTTCAGTAAAGACATCAAGAAAAACAAACGTTTTAACAAACGTTTTACAGAAGAAATAATCCGAACTGGTTTTGAACCAACGGCGTTCCAAATTTCAAACTGAAAAAAGGTTGCGAGGTTAATCCTTTCCCGTTTGAGCTATCGCTGCTGCTGATGATATAGGGTGTCTGTTTACATTATAACCATAGTGTATGCATGTATCGCTTTCTAAAGATCTTACCCTTTACACAATAAATATTACGAAAGTAAAAAAACTACAAGAAAATGATTAAATCGAAAAAAGATCGTAAAGTTGGTTAAGACGTGGCATGAATTGAATCGGCCAATGAATCTTATAGTATTTGTTAGAGAACACATAGAAAGTAGGAAAAGATACGACAGTTTTCCTGTATGGTCGCAAAATCTATTTTGAATTTTGGTCAACTGGCAATTGAGTCTGAGAAAGGGTTTTTTGGTAATGAAAACCCATTTCGCCTGTCCAAAAGTGGTTATAAGAATTGTACGTCCTTTCGGACGTCCAATTAACAAGGTTAAGTTAAAAAAATGTAAAGTTGTGTAAATCACTAAACCGACTTATCATGAAAACTTAAGAAATCAAATTTTAAGCTTGGGTTTGGCATTTAATATAGATGTAAGCGTCTGGGATTTGAAATAAAAGTGCTCACACTCCTATCACGGTAAACTGGCGCGAAATGATGTAGCAGGAGTATAAAACATGTATGTTTCTGAACTAAGCAAGAGTACTTGGGATAAAAATGTATTGTACAAAATAACACTTGACTTGTACAATATTTTAATCAAATCCACTACTGATGAACATATATTGATAATCTGGCACCAAAGGAAGAGCTTACTTACAGTAGTACTTTGTGTAATGCCTGTTGAGATGACATTAAGGTCTATGTAAAGCTGGTCAAGATATTTTTGGGATCTATGACTTTCACATTTGGTTGTGTATTTGCTACCATCAAAGACAGGTCTCCAAACTTTTTGGTTGAGTTTTGATTCCGTTCTCAAAATGAGATCGAAGATGACATTAACGGCATTTACACCTCCACTATTGCGTTTAATGTAAGTCTAGAACATATTGGTGGGATAACAGAATATACATTTTAGTGGTGATGCAAGAGACTATAATATCTCAGAGACTGCCATCTCACCTAAGATGATACGGTCAACCCCCACACAATTTCATCAAGATATGATTGGGATTTATCAAGCATTGTCAGTTTTTCCATAAAGTCGGACTTCTTATTTGTTATCATTTTGAGACTCTCATTAAAAAAGGTAAGTGGAACTGGTGCATTCTCAAATGATATAACTTTTCCCCAGTTTCCAGTGGTACCTTTTTAAGCTGTGTATAGCTTACAAACTGATAAAAATCTTTTTAATCTTGCATTTCAATTTTGGTTTTCTAGATCCGATTGCAGCCACTTTACTTTTAAGTAAAGGATCATAGAGCTTTTCCTTTGCATATGCATTATTTCACCATCTGAAATCACATTGTATTCAAGAACCTTAATCCAATTATGAAGAAGCAGATACTTTGTACTTGAATGATACTTCCTACTGACTGCATTGGTTGCCAGACTGTGGACAAAGTAGTCTTGGTTAGTCCATATACAGGTCATGTGCTAAAACTCCTGATACACATATTTGCTGAATAACGAGAGGGAGATGCCTTGTAGCCATCAAAAACATCACAAAAGTTGGAACTATCAACAACTTACCTATTATAGTAAGGGAAGTGTTAATAAAATGTGTTGGTATTTTATATGGTATCAGTATTTGTAGTTCTCTGAACAAACTTTGAACAGAAAAAGACAAACGAGTAAACCCTAAAACTCTGCCAGCGAATGACATAGTTTTGCTGTATAGCTATAATGCGTGACCCACTGGAAATTTGATAAATTTTGGACACATAAGACAGATCAATCAGCTCCACAACCCATGAGTCTATCAGTTACTCCACCAGAACTTCTCAGTGACTTTGTTTGTGAAAGGATAGATAGATGTATATATGAGCATACATGAATATGTGTTTCCAATGAAAATCGTTGCACAAAAGCATGCCATTGAAAATACAAGGCAGTGATGGCGGGCAAAGAGGTGTGCACGAATATACTCACGTCATTTGCTCATATGTTCAAGTATCAACCAAAAACTTCATTGAGATTTTCAATGTACATAAAATCTAATGGATACCATTACCCAAGATCTTTGATTTTAGTAACTGTTCATGTAGCTTCTCTCGAGTAACCAGTGTGTATGTTACGTATATGAAACAGGATAATTATCACTTATTCTTTAGGATGTCATGATATATTACAAAAAGAAAAAGAAAATTCTGACAAAATTGGTGGTCTCATGAAGTTTTCAAGATAAGTCGGATTGGCTGATTTTCATGACTCATTCCACTTTAATGTAACACTGCTTTAACGTTTTATATAGGACATGTGATTCTAATGAATTTAGAAAATAAATGCCTAAACTGGTTGGGACCGCAACATTGC
Organism: Fragum sueziense; assembly: GCA_963680895.1. Lineage (NCBI taxonomy): Eukaryota > Metazoa > Mollusca > Bivalvia > Cardiida > Cardiidae > Fragum > Fragum sueziense. Next base: position 31,924,115 of record OY804592.1, read on the forward strand.
TCCCTACAGTGTATAGTGTTATATAGCTACTAAAGAAGTATCGTCATTTTCTATTTTTGATGAAATGAAATGTGTCTCAAATTTGGTTTTAAATGAAGAACTAAATTGCATATACCGCATTTATTAGAAACACGGTCGATGGAAAAGTCAGGGGTGGGTTTTATTAAGAGGTATTCTGATTTTGTCAGTAAAAACTTGCGAATCCAGTGTCAGTTTATGGACTGGAAGTTAAGCAACTTAAATTGGCAAAGTTTGGTTATTAGGACTGCAGAAAATACTCTTGGGGTTGAATTATTTCGTTGGAAACGGAATGGGGCTGAAAAGCTCTAATTTCTTTTTGAAACAATATTAGTTTATGACTTACACTATTTTCTATCCGAAATGGGGGATGGACGTTTATTAGATTACCCATTTTCGCTAAAATGTGCTTGAAACATGCTGATTTTCAGATGAATTTATGAGATTTATTATAATATGGGAGTTTATTAGAATAATTACGGTACTGTATTTAAAGCACTTATTTTATTCAACATATTTTTGTTGTCTAATTCTGACATTTCACAGCTCAAAAGGCGCGAAACTAAATTTAGAAGGTTTTTTTTTATCATTTTGCATGACATATTAAATTTTAAAGCCTATATATTGTAGTTTATTTTGGTATTCAACATTCCTGGCTTTTTATGCAAACTTTTGAGTAATAAGAAAAGAAAACTGTTAAATGACGTAGTTTTTCGCTACTTTTCACATTTTTTATTTTGACCTTGAATTTGACCTTGAATTTGACCTTGACATTGTGACCATTGTAAAATGTATCATGAAAAAGTTCAAACATAGTATATCATATTAAACCTAGTTTGTATGATGTATAGATGCACATTAAATCAGTACAAGCAATCATATACAACAACCTAAACCTATTGTTTTAAATTCTGGCGGCCATCTTTGACGCCATCTTGGATTTCTCAGCTTGAGATTGGCCGTTTGATAAACTTCAGAATATAACAAACATTTTGATATAGGTTAGAAAATGTTTTACTTTTTTCACCACCTACCCCATGAAATAAGCCACTTTTTCAGAGAAAGTCACTCCACTATTATATACTCCCCGTCATAAGAAAGTAGCCAATTGTCTTATGCAAATGGTCGACAATTTTATGATACTTTATAAACATGCCGAAATGAATACAAAACATTGGTGTATGGCAAGAAAAACGCTTTCGTGAAAGTATCGAACGCAGTATTATTACCCCATTAGCTTTGGTAGCTTGGCGTTAATTCCAGGAAATTCGTAACTGATACGGTAAACACTATTGAAATTCACAGCCATATTTAGGGCTAGAAAAGGAGCAAGGATGAATAAAGGTATGTGTTTATGATACTGTTTTTATTCGGAATGCTTAGTTACTAATAAACGATTTTCATTAGAACCCCAGACCCTTGCAAAATGGCGGTTTCCGGTTTTAGCCCAACCAACCCACAATTTCCTCTCAGATGCTCTATTCATTGAATTTTTTTCTGTTTGGTCTTTAGCAAGTTCCAAATTAAGAAAATGTTTTGCTCCACTTTACCCTCCAACCACTTCCGGTTATTTTCAAACATTTGATATTGAAACATGATTTACTGGTAGTGCTAACTTTTCATAGATCTCTATCATTTCAAAGGAACAGTTGTCTGTAAAATTGAAATGGGACTTTTGTTTGGGTTTCGACAGCGTCATCTTATGCAGAAAATGACAGCTTTAAACGAACAAAATTGAACTCAGTATACTAAAATACCGTTTTGGACCCACATGGCAACTAAACATCTTTTCGGGCACGTTGAAAGAATTTTAATCACTGTGGTCTGAAAAGGAATTATTGGGAACGCGTATGAATGTGTAAATACAAAAGGAAATAATGAATTGTGAAAATTGGGGCTATTTGAAAAGTGGCTACTTTTTTATGACGGTGAGTATATCTTTACGATTATCTACAATTTGGTGGGAGAGAGGTCTCTGTAAGGACTTTTGCATCTATCTGACCCTTGACCCCATATACTGGAATATTTTGATATCTAGTTTAGCTTTCGTTAATATATTTACTTTTAGAAACACATAGAGTGACAATAGGAAAACTAATAAGATCTACAAACGATATTTTTACGTATATCAACATAACATCAACTACTTTCGAAAAATGTTGTAACTACAGCTTAATTGAGCTGAAGTTACGACATTTTTATCGTAGCCAACGATAAATTCTACCTACCTTGAAAAAACAACGGAGCAGGGGTGGTTTGAAGGACTTTTCCAGTGCTCTTTGTATGTCTTTGGCCTGTGGAATAGATGATCATTTTATAGTTATTTTATAGCATATGTATCAGAATCGTAATGTAAATCACGAAAATATATATACTGTTCTAAATTAAAAGGTTTGAAGAACGTTAGTAGATCAAAATGATGAGAGCACTGTAACTGGACGTCTCTGATTGATTTAGCGAAATTGTACATGGACAATAGACATTTCTGTCTTCTTTCTAATTAGACGTTCTATATAGACTCTAACCCCTCTTAGACTCAAATGGTCAAAATTCAAATTGATTTAAAAATGTTATTTTACAATTTGGTCTCAATCAATAGAGACGTCTTATTACAGTGCTTCAAGCACTTTGATTTCTTTGTGTTTAGTGTCTAAACAGCACAGCAGCAGTTCATTCCCTTGCTGTGTTTAAAAAATAATCGAGTTCAATTCAGATCTTTTCCTGAAACAAAATAGCAGACATACTGGTGCACCTAACCATGGATTCCTATAGTTTCTCATACCAGTGCTACAACAGCATCCTTACATCTACGGATATGCATACAAAGAAGAAATTTGGAGTGTTCCGTTGGGAAAATGGCAATTGATTTATAAGGCACGATTTAAAATCTGCATATCATTATCAACGAACATTTGGAAATTACAATGTCCCTATCCGTGCATATATTCACCCTATCATCGAGGTATCGTCGTCGCTGTATTATATCTATTGCTAAATCTTTATAGCGCAATTCACGCGAACAGATCACTTAAACGTAAATACAGATCTTTGCCGAAAAACACCTTTTAGACTCAATTACCAGTTGGTCAAATTTCAAAATTGATTTGATGGTCATACATGACAACTGACGTGTCTTTATTTGTCGGTATTTTGATCTTTTATGGAAGAAAACATTGTGGGAAAGAAGAAATTGCTCGTCACAAGTGCCAGAGCCATTATCTGGTAGCGAGTCAAAAAGAGTCATTGTGTGGGAATGAGTTAACCCATTACCAAACATTGACACTTTTTGACTCCTCTAAAGAATAAGGCTTTGGAAAACATTGTGGAAAATGCAGAAATTGCTTGTCTCAAGCAATTTCTGCATTTTCCACAATGTTTTCTACCCAAAAAGACAGACAAATTTTAAATTTCATTCACTTTGAATTGTCGTCTGCAACATCTTTGAATTTGGACCAGTCCAAAATTTTGCCGTTTGGTAATGGGTTAAGGGCCATATTTTTCCCTAATCTTGAGTGTTCTATACTTACAAGGTAGCCCTTCGTAGATGGTTTTATGCCGCCTCTCTCCAGCGCTCTGAAATAATGAGATTTGAATTCTTTTTGTTTTCTTTCTTTTCATTTTTTTTGATCAGGTGTATTATGTTTGCAGATTGACATGATTGAGTTTAACCATGCTAATAGAGGTAACGCTCAATCATGTCAATCTGCAAACACAAAACGTTTTGTCTTTCAAAGTCACGTCCTGATATTCTTTATTTGCCTTTAACATATCGTGAATATTCATCAAAATATCATAAAAAAGCAATATTGACAAAGTTCTGTACTAATAATACAGAAAAAAGACATTTGACAAAGTCTTGAAATTCTTAAGTACTCTCACAATTTAAAAACGTCACATCTTTCTGCTTTCCAAAACACATGAACATTTTGTAATAAATAGCATAATATCTTAGAGTAGTTTCACAGGGCTCGCTTGTGCATATCAAAAGCTTTGATTAAGTACCAACAACAAACGGAATGACTAGAAATAAATGATGTCGTCGCTTTCCAACGAAAACCTCGTAACTGCACCTTAAAACAAACTGCAGTTACGAGTTTTATTAAAACAATCGATATTTGGTATTTTGAGACGTTAATCGTTCGGATCTGTAGTATTTTGACACATATACACGGTGGATAATCACGAGATACAATATTTTCAGAAAATCTTCAATAATTTTGTTAATATGCGACCAATTTGAATTCGGTTTGAAGCAGAGAATGTGGGCAGACGTCACGCATTAGATGGGCGTGGTTGATTTTTGAAATATCAACTGATAAAAAAGTTATTGAAGATAAACCAAAATTTTGGTTTATCTTCAATCACTTTTTTATCAGTTGAATTTTCAAAAACCAACCACGTACAGGTTATTCTTGATATTTTTCCACCTTCTCTGCTTCAAACCGAATTCAAATTGGTCAAGTATTGACAATGTTATTGAAGATTATCGAAAATTCTGAGTCACGTGATTGTACACCATGATATAATGCCCACCTCTTCGGATTATAATCTATGTACAGATCACATGTCTTCTCAAAGTACTTCCTACAGTTCTTTGTTTGAATCAGATCAACGGCACATATCCCGTGCTTGTTCCACTCATACTGCCTAAAAATATACAACAACGGCAGTAACAACAACAACAACAACAACAACAACAACAACAACAACAACAACAACAACAAAAAACAATCATTACCATCAACCGACATAGGCGCTTTCTGGGAATCTAACAGCCAGAATCTCAAATAAGAAAATCAGTGAACATCAAGTAACATAGGACGTCATTGGATGAATCACGCTGCGCAATCAAACACACAGCCTTATCCATACTTATGTACCCTCAACAATCATAGTATATGACCAAAATTGTGGCAAATATATGTATTTTCCCAAAATATAGCCACGCAATTATTACGCCAAAATAATAATAAATCAACTTATAGCTCGCTGTAGGACAAATTACTCAAGTTCCCATCTTAAGTTCATTATGTTAATTATGATAATCTTACTCAAGTTCCCATCTTAAGTTCATAATGTTAATTATAATCATCTTATTCATGTCTCATGTTGTACAAGAATGTACCTAGAGACGCAATCCCAGTTAAAGTGGACATTTGACTAATTTTTTTTCGAAATTTTTCATTTTACCCTTCACTCATTCTGGACAAATTTTCTTCTTGGATCACATCTTCTGCGCAAATTTCTTTTGTTTTGTCAAGTGGGCTTGCTTAGTTTTGGATTTATAGACTGTTAAAGGATCAAATGTGTGCATAAAAAACTACGTATTTTAAATAGACCCATTTGTGAAATGTGTGTCTAATTTCACATTAAGTAATGCATAAAGAATAATAAATCCGATACATTTTGATGAGTATTTGTTTACAAAATGTGAATCAATTGACAATATGGGTGAAAATGGCGAATTGTACCTATGCGAATGAAAATTCAAAACGACCATCCTTGTACAATTCCTTTAATTTAAAACGTTGACTACTTCCAACTATTCTAAAATACACCAAACAACCTTTAATTTTCTCTCGTATTGTTAAACAAAAGCAATGAGTTATTCCCTTAATCGATATACCGAAATGGAAGGTCAATGATTTGTTACAAATCAACAATAGTTTAAAACTGGTCTGTCCCGAACGTAACTACAGCTTGTCCCGTACGTAATATGCTTTCTTTCCTTTAACATCACAGCCTCTGTGTTATTACCTTTTCAATCAAATCATAATATTATCAGGCAATATCCATTTGCCAGACACTTTGTAAAAAAATTGTAATGAAATGAATAAAGGAAAATAAATACAACTCTATAAGCCATCTGGGTGTGTTGTTTTACAAATTAAGACTTCCTAGCCAAATTAGTTTCAATTTATAAAAGTTGAGATGTTCGTATTGTTTTGACACATGAGGTATGTGTAATAACTTTTTAATTAAGTGAAATGTTATCCAAAATTTGCTAGACATCCTTACCTCTGATGGATCCAATATACGAAAACGTACGGGACACTTTTTATAAAGGTAAGAAACGCTGAAATAGTCTATTTTAATGCATCAATCTAGTGTAATGTATATGGGTATGAATATATTCCTATATATATCAACAAAAACTGGCATATTTTGTGGAACTTTCTTCAATATTGTAAAAATAGTATCAATTAAGCGTAATCATAATACCATTACGTACGAGACTAGTACGAGTACGTGTACAGTCTATTATGTGCATTAAAAGTCTATTTTGCTTAAACTGGAGTCCTTAAGGAACCCAAAACACATAAAATAAGCACAGGAAACGTTCCATTTCAGCAATTCAAAAACTGAAAACTAAAAATTGCCTCGAACGTTATGGACTCGTACGTCACTTTTTAATGTGTACCCAATTTTATTTGGCCTGCTGTATCAATGCTATTATAGTAATCGGCATAATTCTTTTTGTGATATTTGAAGACACTTCGAATAGTGATTTTACTTGAAGAATTAAACTATTTATAGTTACTCATTTTTAACTAGAGTTACTTTAGTTCTTGCCTCGTACGTTACGGAGTTAAAATTACGGTAATTTGTTTAAGAATGATGTTGATTTTTTGAAAATATTGACAAAAGCATATCAAAATACGACTTCATTTTGATTATATATATTTATACTTAAGTAGATTACGCTAGATTAATGTATTAAATGAAGATTTATGTCAGTGTTTCTTAGCTTTAAAGAAAGTGTCCCGTACGTTTTTGAATTTTGGAGACAACGACTTGAGGCTGTTCTACAAATTTTGGAATACATTTTTTATATAAATCTTGGTATCGTTTTGGAGCTCTATGTTTTCTGTACAAGATTGGGACATTTCTGTTAGGATAATTTATTGTTGAAATTGACATTTTTGGTTTGAAAGTTAGAATTTACCCCCGGAGACATCGGTTTTTCGTACCCCCTAGTTTGATTGTCGCATGATTTTCATATGAAATGGAGTTCTTACGAACGTAAATTATAGATACATTTTTTAGTTATAGGTGTTGGATGAAAATAAATGTGGAGGTCATTTATATAATGTTGACCATTTGCAGCTAGAACATATTGAAGGCCGGAGACATCAATTGTCCCATTTAACTGGGATTGCGTCTAGAGTCAATAAAGTGAAGGCTTGATCTGGAAATAGCCAAAGGCGAACATAAGCATTTTGTACGGTTTAGAATTTTGAATTATTACATTCCTATCAGTAAAATCCTGTAATTTCACAGTGAAGTAAATTTTGATATTTTCACTGCAGTGAAATATTTCACTCCTGCCGGAACTACTTTTCTATTCTTTTTCCCAATTAATTCATGATCCTTTACAGATTACATGCATGCAGAACATCGGAAATGTGTGTCAAATAAGATCTACCTGCAAAAAAGAAAAATATCTAAAAAAGAACTAACCTATATTCTTTGTTTTCGTCCTTATTCTACATTTTTGATCAAGGAAGCGAACATAACGAAATTTGTTCTTTTAACGCCTGCTCAAAGCAACCGAACGACACATCACAGAATTTGATAAAGATTGTTGCTAGACCATCCCTTTTGTCTAAAACACGCTAAATCTATAGTTTTCCGCTGAAAATTCTGTTTCTGTCATGAATCTGTCATTCCAGTTGTTGACCTTGTTGTTGTTGTTTTATTGGTAACTTAGACTGGAGTTTTGGGAAATTTAGACTAGAAAGGTTGAAATTTATTTAGTTCGCTTTTTATTCTTTCATTACAATTGTTTTTGATAATGTAAAGTCCAGATAGCTGCTTCATTCTTTGCTCGCTTCAAAATTTAAACAAAATGGCGGCCTTTTTTATGAATACACAAAGAGCATGTATATGCGCGGTGTAAAGCCTTGGATCAGATTGGAATAAGAACGTAATTTTTCAAAAGATTTTGTCCCAATTGAGGGCTAAATTCCCAAAATAGGTATGTAATAAATAGATTAACTAACTGAATAATTGTAATATGAAATGGACCAGAGAGACAGCAGCCTAAATACGGTTTCGACACACAAGTAACAAGTAACAAGTAATGAAAATTATTTCACTCGAATGGGGTGAGATGCGGTTAAAAAATCTCGTCCTAGAGGACTCGTTTTTCAACCGCATCACACCCCATTCTCGTGAAATAATTTTCATATCACATTTCTCCAGTTATTTAATCTCTATCTAATGTATACTTATGGACCAAAAAGTTCAAAATTACCTCCCTTGCATATGAATATAGAGTAAAATGACATTTGTATTTTTTTTTTCTTGAAACATAATCGTGAAATCCGGTACGGTGGATGAACTTATGCGAAGTGTATTTACAAGTGTGTGAAATTTGATGCATTTGGTATGGCTAGAAAGTGATGATTTTTTCAGGGTCTGTAAACCTTAAGACCTTAAGATCAAGTTAAGCATATATATGCGCTGTTTGATAATAAACACGGTGAATAATTACTTGATACAGCAATTTCAGAAAATCTTCAGTAATTTTCAGTGTTAATACGGGACCGATTTGAATTCTTTTTGAAGCAGAGAAGGTGGACAAGCGTCACGCATTACATAGACGTGGTGTTTTTTTTTAAAAGTCAGCAAATAAAAAAGTTATTGAAGATCAACCAAAATTTCGGTTGATCTTCAATTACTTTTTTTATCAGTAGATTTTTTTTTCAAAAATTCACTACACGCTACTTATTCCTGGCATTTTGCCACCTTCTTTGTTTGAAATTAAATTCAAATTGGTAAAGTATTAAAAAAGTATTGATGATTTTCTGAAATTCTGAGTCACGTGATTAACCAACGTGATAAAGGGATAGCAAGACTAGGTATCGATTGAGAAGGGATTAAAGAATACATGTAGGTAGAACATAATGGCCGACTTCGAGTCAGGCGATAGCTCGACGATAGCTCGACGATAGCTCCAACCGAACACCGATAGTGCGAGCTATTGACGTCATTTCCGAAGCTATAGCTCCAATCGAACAGCAATGGCCCGGGCTATAGTCCGACCACCGAAAAAAGTCTAGTCCGGCCATCCGAGCCATTACGTCATTCGGAACACCTCGGATAACAGCGAACCAATCAGTGTCGAGGTAAACAAAGATTTTGATTGGCTGACTCAGAACGGTGATGAATTCAATAGACAGAACAGCGCTGGTTCCCAATAATGGTTCCCGACCACGCGAGCTATAGTGCGAAACGAAGTCAGCCAATGTAATGTATGGGCCATTGTAAGGTTCAAATGACGTCGGCATTGTTCAGCGATGTCGTAATTATTCGGCAACAGAAAGTGTGGTATTTTTTTCTCTTCATAAACCATCTGTATCAATTGGATATCGCTAAACATTTACGACGTCGTCCGAAGAATTCAGAGGGCGTATGAATATTTATATTTCCAGATGAATGAATTCTATGTAGTATACCCGCAATTTTGAGATTAATAAAACATCGGATTTTTTCGAGCGGCGTCGTTACGAACCCATTCGGGTGCGGTCGTAAACATCCGGCGGTGGAAAGTTCCACCGCCGAATGTTTTCGACGTAACCCGAATGACTCCGACGTCGCGCAAATTTCATTAGGGATGGACTATCTTAAGAAGTATTTGTGTATTTACCAAAAGTTTAACTTTCCGCTCCCCCCTTTCAGGTCGGGCCAGTAATTTCTCACTTCTGGAATCCTCTGGAAATAATCATTTAAATTTATTAATTAACCCTTTCCCAAGCAAGACTTGGTATTCACGTCCCTAAAAGCAATAGTTTTAGAAAGCATTGAGAGAGAAGTAGAAATTGCTAGCGATTTGCAATTTCTCTTCTTTCCTTTCATTACTTTCTATGCTAAAACATGCACATATTTCTATTTTTGATATCAATGATTTTGTAAACTAAAGCTCATTTCATTTTGGAGTTGTTTAGAATTTTATCGTTCGGGAAATGGTTTCAAATATAATTCCTTAACCCCCATTAAAGGCATAATATATATAACAGATGTTAAAAGTGATGCATGCGTATAATGTAATTAATATGTAAATGATAGTTTATGCTTGCATAAAATGCTTTATGAACGAAGGCCACATTATTCCACAGAGCGGAGTCATTGCTAGCGGGCGTGTTCGAATATCAATGTCGGTAGTACTAATCAAGTTGGGTAATTAAATATTTCTGAAAAACATCCGATCGCCTGGCAGTTCTGCGATCACGTAGTGATCGATTCTGGCCAATCACAGACTTGCCAGGCATTCGATAGACATTTTTTGGATCTACATTAAACATCATTTCAAGTTCACAATTAACCTCCTCCAACCCAAACCACCAATTCTATCGTAAGCTTCCAATTCCTTGTATCACATTTTTAACTTGCTCTGTGGATATATGCGGTCTTCTCGTTTTTAATTAGCATGTTCCTCGGTTCTATTCAATCTCTCATATGTTAATATGGGACGGGCGGTTTCTTTCAAGGCCGCCCATCCATGTTTTTGGATATGACAATTGTTGACTTAACATTTATGTTAAAATGTTTATGGTTGTGACATTTCCATTAAATTGTCCTCTTCAGTCAACACTGTCTTGCTGAATTACTTGCGGACCCAACCCTGGTTGCGTGAGCCGAGTCTCAAAAAATGTATTAATGAGGACAGACCGAAGTATAATATAGCCAAAAATACTCGTTACCAAACAAACATAAATTGTATAATACATATAATTATTTTGATAATGGATCTTTACGTCTTGAGCAATAACGTTATGCGACATGTGAGGTATGATTCGGTTCCGTCTATTCCTGGAGACCTAGGTTACTCATTCTGTTTCAATATTATCAATACATGTTAACCCTTTCCCAAACAATACCTGGTTTTGACGTCCCTATTCTAAAAACCTTTGGAAAACATTGAAGTAAAAGAAGAAAACGCTGATTATCAGCATTTTCTTCTTTTGTCTCAATGTTTTCTGTGCTACACTGTACACAAATTTTATCAAAACTAACATCCATTTTGTCGTCTGTAACAGCTTTTAATTTGGATCACCCTGACTTATTTTGTTTATGAGAGGGTTACTAGGGCGGATCCAGGATTTTTTTCCACGGTGTGGGGGGGGGGGGGAGGGGAGGGTCCAAGCCCAAATGAACGATGTAAATGTGTTAAAAAATATGTAACGTTATACTACCGATATAGTCAAAATTCAATTTTCGGCCTATGCCAGGGTGGGGTGGAGGGGCGGGGTCGGGACCATTCTGATCCCCCCTGAAGATCCGCCCATGTGTAAGCGCCCTCATACGAACGTACACGTGCAATATAATTCAAAACATTTCATATACATGTTTAAATCAAACAAAATTACCTCAATGCTCTTGTCATAAGGCGAGTACTGACAGATCGGGCATTTCTTTGAGTTAGAATAGCCTGGCCTGCAAATGAGCATGAAATACTTATAATTCGAATAATTTTGCTTTAGAATTTATTTGTCAATCAAGCATTAATGAATTGTAAACAGAAAAATAGAAAAAAATCAAAGTCTTGAAATTCATTAAAAAATAGGTATAACTGATTTCATTTGACCTGTCACTGACCTTTATACAAAACATGTTCTTATTTTCTAAATATAGTAGCATACTTCAAAAAGGCTTGCATCATAGTACACATATAAAAGGTATGCAAGAAAATATCAAAGAATCATTTTTAAGAAAAAGCTGAGGCGTGTAATCGATGAAAAAGCGCCAAGTCAAACGAAATCTGTAATAAAGCAGGTTCTTTGTTTTAAGGTATCCAACCCCTCATTAGCACCAAAGACTCAGATGCGAAATTTGAAAAGTGCCAGTAATTCCTAAACTGTGTTACAGTTCCATGCCAAATACAAGCAAAGGCATTTAAACGGTTTAGAATTTTTAACCCTTTCCCAAACGACAAAACTTTAGGGTGATCCACTTCAAAACCTGCCAAAAATGACAAAATGGAAGTTATCAAAGATAGAATTTGTATAAAATATGGCATATAAAATATTGAGACAAAAGGAGAAACTGCTGGTTATCAGCAGTTTCTTCTTTTGTCTTAATGTTTTCCATAGCCATTTCAATTAGAGACGTCAAAACCAGGTCTTGTTTGGGAAAGGTTTAAGTAATGCATACTTATGAAAATATATGACAAAAATGTTCAAAATTACCTCTCTTGCATATGAATACATGTATAGAGTAAAATAATATTTGTAAATTATTTTCTTCTTAAAGCCAGAATAGCTGTAGCAAGTGAAGCAAGTGTTATCCGTCATGTTAAAAGGGACCTTACGGAAAGAGTGAAAAGTATAGACCCTGGTCTGTCTGAACTGACTGCGCAGACTGACTAGGATCGGAACTTTCGATTCTAAGGTTATTTTCTGAATCTAGAATGGTTTATGCATCTTACCATATTTGCATTTTCCAGATACAACAAATGATTGACATCTGTTGAGTCTGGTTCATTTCGCGAAATTTGATTTCATGGACTTCACATTAGGCCCTTTTCAGCGTGACGGGTCACATTTATAAAATAACGGGAACTCATTCAAATTTTTGAAACACGCTTTTCTGTGTATCACATGGTCAACCGACTATATACACGCTATGGAAGCCTGACCGGCGGACGTAATTTTTCGAGCAAAAATGGCGGACCATTCAAGAAATAGATGCTGCAAACAAAGGTAGATTTGTCACATTTATACCCAATTTTGCACGTTCATAATCATTTTATATGTGAGTACATATATTAATTTACCACTTTTGATTCTTAAATGAACTTATTAATCTTTAGATTATAAAGAATTGTGCCGACAATCTTCATCATGTGCTGTGCTCATCATTTTAAGCGAGAAATGCTGTAATGAATCAATGAAAAATCACACTTTACTGTTTCTACTGGTTTTATTTTCGTGTATGGACATATACTTCTGTATGACAGAACCTTTGTATAACTCTGAGTCGTGAGAGAAAAAACGAAACCACTGTACAAGAAAAACTGAACGTTTTTTCCGAGCAATGTCACAATCCACTGTGCGGGTAGTTTGTTCATTGTTTACACGATTTTAGTTTGGAAATTCCCGTATTTCTGAACAGGTTAATCTAGCAATTGAAAACTTAAAGACGTATCCTAGTGCTTTACATTTTCAGTTAATCAACTGAATGAAGGAATAATTTTCTTCAAGCAGAGCCAATCTAAATGCGCATTTAAATTATTTCAACCCTTTTCCAAAGCGTAAATTTCAATTCAAGAGTAGCTGTTTACCACAGAATTGATCTTGATAAAATATTGGATTAGTGTAAAATAGCACAGAAAATATTGATGCAAAAGGAGGAAATGCTGGTTATTAGTATTTCTTCTTTTGTCTCAATGTTTGCTTAAGCCTATTTTTTAGGAACGTCAAAACCAGGCCATGTTTGGGAAAGGGTTAATACAGTTTTTGGAACTTGTTCATGCACATTAAGCTATCTCACGTCAAAGGAATTACAGCACTGACTTGATGATGAAATATATGAACAAATAAACTGAATGATTAATATGGAAACCTACTCACCAAAGCGTATTATTCACGAACTCGAAAATAAATATTTATTTAAAAATAAAACATGTCTTGGAAATATGTATGTTTTCTCATTACACCACTCATTGTCTGTCTGCATTACTGTCTCTTGTTTCTCTTGTATGCACTCTCTCATTGACTGGTTATAACCGCGGTTATCGCAAAAATGGCATGGCTTTGCACTTTCAAATTTGATATCCCGGTTTCCATCCAAGGGCGCGGCAATTATCCTCTATGGCATCTGGTACTTGTTTCATCCAAACATTGAAGACGTATTTTTGATTTACCGATGTCTTACGAACCAACAATCGAATTACCTAGGTCTTGATCGAAGGGCGATACCTGACACCTTTCTTTAGAAGCGTGTAGACTGTAAGACATTGGTACTTAAGACAAAAATACACCTTAAATCCTTTGTTGAAACTGGCCACAGTCTCCTACCAAACGGATGTACCATCTTAAACCTAGGTGGTATGAGTAGCAAGATTCTCGAAAACACCAAAGGTATTTGTGATTGAGGCGTTGAGAGAAATAAAGGAATCTGTTGGTAAGGTGTTTCAGCTTTATTTTTTATAAATGTAATTTAGTGTCGAAAGAGGCATTTCACCCATTCTAATCGAACATTTTGTAGATACCAGGCCGCGGCCATAGCTCCAGTCGCCGCGATATTACTATGCAATTTAAATAAGCAGTGAATCCCACTCATTCCGTCAATATGTCTAAACTAATTACAAATATAATATTTCGTACGCAGTCAACCGTGTATTGCACGAGCCGTAAAAGTTTCCATTTATGTGTACTTTTGGACATGGGTTGATGGAAGACTGTTGTAAATACCTATAAAATACTATGTATATATAATTGTCTTGTATAATCTCTATGTTCGTTTCCACAGTCGGTGTAATTTTACGTGATTCAGAATTTTTATTCGTGAAATCTTTATTTTGGCGTGCAAATTAAGAAGCATTCTTTTATTGTTCAGCGATTTTGAGCCTTTGTTGCAAACCAACTTTTTATGCTCTTAATGACAATTATATCAAACTTTGAAGTTTCGTGATTCTACTCTTTATGTTTTTTTTAGTTTTACTCAGGACAGCAATAAGAATGAAAGTCAACAAAGGGCAATTACTGCATAAATAGGATCGGCAGAGTAATGGTATTTGTGCACTGCATTTTTCCATAATGAGATCTATCCACCTTTAAAGTTTCATTATTCTACCTTACACACTTTTTGAGTTATGCTCAGGACGAAAATTAAGAATACAAAGCAATAAATGAATATTTAGAATATGAGCGATAGAGTAATGTTTTTTGTTCAGTGCATCTTTCCATAACAGGATCTGTCCACCTATGAAGTTTCATTACTCTACCTTGCATACTTTTTGAGTAATGCTCCTGACAAGAATTGAGTTCTAAAATCAATAAATGGCAATAACTCAAAAATATAATTGGACGAGTAACTGTTATTGTCTACAGTAACTGCACCTCTCCATTTGGTGTCATGATTCTACCTTCAATACCTTTCAACTTATGCTCCGGACAAGGTTTGGTCTGCAGGCAGATCGACTAACAAACCGACAGACCGACCCTCCTACCGACCGACAAACACTTGCAAAACAATATAACCCCATTTTCTTTGAAAGGATCATAGGTACTGCGCCTAAAATTGAACCATTGAGCAACGCACTCCGGCTGACGACTTGGATTTGACATGTTCCAACCAAAAATTCTATTCACTGTATCACTTAATCATCATAACCATCGGTGGAAAAAGAAATAAACGCGGAATTAGATATCTAAACTGACGAACACCAAAGATTTCTATCTTCTACAAATATATTAAACGCTCCGAACACCAGTACAGAAATTAACTCAAATCAACCGTAAATGAAATGAACTCAATCCGAATACCCGTCCAGTAGGACTAAAAAATTGGTACTATAATGCATGTGTTTGGGGAATTTTTGGTCTCCGTACAGTGAATAAAAACCTCAATATTCCAATTCTAACATTTGCGATCATTCTTATGCTTTTGGATTTTCAAAGAACAAAGAAGTCAGTTTAATTTTGATAATATAACATGTACCTTAAATATCTGCTTAATTTCGTTTAATCAGTTTAAACGTGGAAATACATATGCATTATGCACGAGCAACGCCTCTGTATCACGTTTGCTTATCGTTTACGTTATGTATACCAGTCCGATGAGCAAAAGACAGAGACAATAACAAAATTGAATCATAGACCGACCTTTTTATGCTTCGAAGTTGGAGTTAAAGGGCAAAAAACACAACTTACGACCAGATAACTGATGGGACCGTCAGAATCCACTTCCTTGTCCGCCATTTTGTTCGCTCGGAAAAATAAGTGCCGCCGGACAGGCTTCCATAGCTTGATATACGGAGATTCACGGCTGTGACAAGTGCCCGTTATGCTATATATAGTCACGAATGTAAACATATTTTGAGCGCCGTGGAAATGTTATATTCTGTTTTTATTCGGGAGACAGGGCGGAGCTTAGTAAACGGTTCATTCCATTTAAGCTTGGGGAGAAACAGCCTTCTCGATTAGCGGTAATTCGTCAGTATTGTTGCAAAACATTATAACTGCAGCGTGAATCAATCTGTAGCTACGAGGTTTTATGACAACACATTTTACAATCGCGTATTGTTTCAATTTGAAACATGCTCATGCTCGTGCCGCACGTTTTTTCTCTTCTATCAACCAAGGTATCGAGAAGTAAACTCGTCGAATAACCTCTTTACTTAGCCACACCCTGTCAGGTGAATAAAAACGGAATATAGAATATCAACATGTATACGCTTGTTGTGGCTTAACCGCGCATGGTTACTCGCTTGAAATACGGTCTTTCGGTATCTTTTTGCCCATACTTTAATAAGGTAAACCCCTTTTTGTGTAAATTGGCAGTTTTTTCACAGCTATTCTGGCTTTAAGCATAATCTTGAAATCCGGCATGGTGAATCAACTTATTTGAAGTGTATTTACATGTGTGTGTAATTTTATGCATTTCGCATGGCTTTAAAGTGGTGATTTTTTAGGGTCTGTAAACCTTGAATGTCTCATATTGCCCACCCCACGTGGTATAGTCAGTAGTTAAAAGTACATTTAGTTTAAATGTTTGAACTGTATTTGTAGTTTTTATATCAAATAGTTTTTTATTACATACGGTCAGATATCTTACTTGACTAATATACTGGTCAAAAGTCCTAGCCGGCCACTTTAAAAATGACTATAACTCTTTTAAAACTTATTACATTTTAATGAAATTTGATTTGTTAATTTTTAAGCATAATGTCCGTGGATTTCAATGATGATTTATCAATAATTGTCAGATTTTGATGTGTAATAAAGGAAAAGCTCAAAAAGCTTTAATAGAGCTCGAGATACTACACTTTCAATAACTCAAAGTACACAAATCGTTACATGTAGCTGCAACCCAGACCGAGAAAAAAAATTGGAAAACATTGTGTCAATTTTGTGTGACCTTTTGACTACAGAAGAAGCAGAAAGAATGGGAGGCATGGTAAAATTGTGTTTAAATTCAACCGACATAACATTTTATCAAGCGAATATGCTCAAATATAGTCTGATATGGAAAAAAGATGCAACAAACTGATTTTTTACACATATTCTACATTTTGTCGCTCGCCGTAAATCATCAGTCTGCATTTAAAGCATTTTTGAAGAAAAACGTGTTTTAGATGTTGTCCTTAAGAACCGTTTTTCTGCAAACATGACCTCTTTCATTTTCTTTTACGGCCATATTCCGCGCACAATTGTCTAACATTTTCATTTTTTTCTTAGTCTATGTTGTAGCTATCGACCTATGAGATCAAAAATACTACATTGACAATACTCTGAGCTCTATTTGAATTTAGAGCTTTTTGAGCTTTTATCACTTTGCGCTTTTATTTCAATAAAACAGCGGTAACTTTTCTGCAAAAATCATCTGGAAAGTTGCTTAAAAAGTTACATAGCAAATTTCATGAAAATTCAATCACCACAGAAAAAATCATCTTTGTTTTTTAAGTGGCCGGTTAGAAGTTCTGACTAGTACTCGTATATATCATTTCAAAACATTGTTGTAGGCAATCATAACATACATGTATTCTCCAAAGCTTTAAACGCAATGTGTATGCATGCGAATACATACATGTAATTATAATCCGGGATCTTGAAAAGGGTTCCTCATAGCATTTAACCCTTTCCCAAACGGCAGAATTTTAGGATGATCCTCTTCAAAAACTGCCACAATTTACAAAATGGAATTTATTTAAGATACATTTTGTGTAAAATATTGCATTGAAAATATTGAGACAAAAGGAGAAACTGCTGGTTATCAGCAGTTTCTTCTTTTGTTTCAATGTTTTCCCAAGCCTTTTCTAATAGGGACCAGGTCTTGTTTGGGAAAGGGCTAAGGAAGTCATATATTATTTAAGTCGTGCATTGCCTAAATGCAGACTGGTAAAGACCGATTCTGCTCTTGTACGATTGCTGCAGGTCAAATTGAAGCTATTGGAGGACAACATAGTTCCTGATCAGACTGGAACACTGTTTGGCTCAAAAGCCTCAAGGGACCTTTTTTCGGATTGCGTCTCAATGTACGTATGTACGGACGTTTACAAAAAAAAAACTTACCATAATCCATGGATGGTCCAATACTTAATGGTCGTTCTGCAGCCCTAAAAAGGAGTATATGTGACAGATGATTGTCATAAAACAAGGAATAAATGTAAATCGTTTTATGTTAATAATTTAAGGTAGTCCAGCCTACAGTATTTCGTGCGACTTCGGACACATTCTACATTGGAACATGACAACGCAAAATGTTAACGACATCGCTCGAATAGGTTCGGACACGTAAGTTCTGTAACGACGTCCTTGGAGTTCATTCTAAAACTTCTGATTTTGCTGCGATTAGCGAACTGGGTTAATTGCCAATGCTAATAATAATTTTAATTACTTCTATCAATTTTTGGCTGCATACTATTCAGTCAAGTGTAGATTCGCTAGTAGCTAAGGCATACTTAGAACAGTTGAATGCCTCAATTTACCTTTAACCCAAGCGCTTTTCTTGTTGCAATTAAGCACAAAGTCACAGATAGGTTTTTGTCATTTTGGACACGACGACGTTTATAGGGTGTTGGAATGCAAAAATTACGGATATACAATCAAATAAGCACAAAATTTAAATTTGAATCTTATCTTGACCATATTCGGGATAAAAATATTAGAAAACCTTAAACTGCTTTCCGCATTAGTTCTCATCAACTCCGGATAGAACGAGGTGGACATCGTGGGGAACCAGAGGAGCAAAGATTGTGCACATCGTGCAATTGTGTTGAAAACGAGATACACTTTCTTATAAATTGTGAAAAATATAATGTGCAATGGTCTAGATTACACGTCAACTTAATCAAAAATGATTTTATATGTGATGACTGGGATGATAATGCAAGATTTTTTAAGTCAATGACTTGTAAAATTCACATATACATAATAAAAAAAGTTTTGCAACAAAATGTAACTATCTGTAGTAACCAAAATAGTTTTGTTTTAACATAAAATCAAACGTTTACACAATAGATTATAGCTAGAGAAGACAAACAGATGGATTTTATATCGCAATCGCGTGCGTCTCGCACTCCAGGTGCGCATTTCCGGTTTTCATGCCTGCCATGGTATTCATGTGTACGGAGCATAGTTCTAAAAAACATTTAGGTGTGAACGTAATTGTCTTTGCCCAGCATAAAAAAGGCCACTAAAAAGAATTTTCTGCAACGCTGTGGGACTACGCCATGAACTTACGTTAGAAGGATGTTATATCGCTAATGTGTTTCTACGTGGCAGAACCGGCGAATAAGATCCCTTTTTTGAATTTTACGCATCTCAAAGCATAAGTAACAATTTGAGGATGCTATGTAAGCCAATTTGTGTGGTTTGAGATAGTCCCGGTCAAGGACGTCGTAGAAAAAGGCCACGAGAAGATGACCGTCATAATTTCGTTACGTCACGGCAAAGGTGTTCCTTATCAACACCAAAACTTACGAGCGGCTTCCACAAGAATTTCAATATAGAGTATCCACTCTTACCATCCGTGATCGTCTCCACAGATGAACGGTTACTAGACGTTGACCATACGTTGTAATTTCCCTGACGCTACACCATGAACGCACCAGACTTGACTGGTATAGAGTCCTAAATGCTTTAAGCCAAATTAAGCGTATACAACACTAATGGACTCCCATTATCATCCATTTCTTTCTGATTTGTCACCCATAGAGCACATACGGTGCATTTAAGGAAGACGTGTGCGTGATCGTACTGACGCGAATGACGTTCAATCTCTTGATAAAGTAGTGAATGTTGATACTGTGTACAAACAATTTAAGTGGATTAGAAAACTTTTCACTGTTGTTCTTGCTTGAAAATGGCCGCACAGTCGATACCGAATTCTATTGTAACTTTTTATTTTGACCCCTCACCTACGTCAAGACAATGTTTCTAACACAATATTTAACGTTACCACAAATCGACCTTTGAATGTTCTGCGTAAATGCATATGCTAAGATATATATAACGGTTGTGAAATAAATATCACAGAAAATACATTTTTTCAATTAATAAAGTCAGTGTTGCTAAACTTTTTTTACATGGTATATTATTGAATCCATTGCATGTTTTATTAACGACTGTAAAATAACTTAGCTTTGTGTCATTGAATCACATAATAAATTATTATCGTTATCTTTATTCAAATTACAAAGTAGGGACAAATGTAACATTATCAGTGTCAACATGATTGTAATTCAATCGTCATTACTAAATTGGGGTTGTACATTCCTATCTTAATGTATGTTTTTAACCTGTGGAGGGTATAACTGAGCAATAATATGAGGTTATTTAACATGTCTTTGTACAATACTGAATTCTATTGGATGAGTACAATGCAGAACGAGGCTATATTTGGACGAGCCGATAGGCGAGTCTAAATATAGACTGGTTCTGCATTGTACGAATCCAATAGAATTCGGTATTGTACAAAGACATGTTAAATGACCTCTTTATTTCACATCATTGTTTTTCACACAAAACATGACAAAGATTAATTTTGTATAAAAAATAAGATCGAGATCTAAATACTTTTAAATAGAATTCCAACGTGAAATAAAAAAGGAAGAAAAACAACAAAGGCTTATGTCATGAAAAAAATGTAGGTTACATGTACATTTCTAACACTGTGAAATATACATGGCATCTGACATTTAATCTATTTTTATCGATTTATGTTTGTCTCAAAAGATTGAATAGACCGTCATATGACAGTGTGAAATGTACATGAAATTTGTCATATAAACTATCTATCATGCCAAGCGTAAATCAACAATGAAAACATTGACAGAAAAGGAGAAATTGCTGATAAACGGCAAATCTCCTTTTCTCTTAGAACTTTTTTGTCAAGCCTTTTAATGGGTATCAAATCCAGGTCTTGTTTGGGAAAGGGTTAAGTGTGATTTTTATCATTGCTGCAAATTAAATGCGCTACAATTCAGAAATGTTTTGAAATGAAAGTAATCTCTTTCGTGATGTTTAAAATCATTTTCTCCTTTTGCCTTAATGTATTCCCAATGTGTTTTTTTTCAATCACAGAATCAAAGCTATGTCTTGTTTAGGACAGTGAATTCAAAATATCATGTTGAAACAAACATTCAACTCTAATGCACAATTTTGCTTTTGCAGACTAGAACGCTACTAAGGGAGATTACTCTTTGATGCGAATATGGATATTTGGTATCGCAGCCTCGATTTGGGAAAAATCCATATTTGTACGGTTCAATCGATATTTGTAGGGTTCAAATGAGTGCAATGCATATTTGGAGGGTTCAACCGGTGCATCGTACAAATATCGATTTGGCCGCTTTGGAGTATCGAGAATCCCGTGCGTTCACGCTATAATATTATTATCTCGTGCGTACAATACGGCTCTAGGTATTGTATACTCACGTGGTACGAATGGGACGATTTCATTGGTTTACTAATGTAGGGTGTGAAATAAAATGTATTATATTCAGGGCCCATATTCACCAACGTTACTAAATTCATTTTCTAAAGTAAAATTACAATTCAACCAATCAGAGTGACCGATAAATTTGTCTGTGTTTGTCTCGGTCACGCTGATTTGTTGATATGAAATTTTGCTTTAGAAAATGAATTTAGAAACGTTGGTGAATAATGTGAATACCTAATACATGTACATTAAACGACTTATATTCATTTCTATATAGGATCTACTTTTTACACTTTGAATGTTTTTTGTAATCATTATATTATATGCACCATATTTTTTCATTATTGTAAATGGCCAATGGCAATTTGTATTGCCGACTTGCCAAATAAAGAAATTGTAAATTGTAATAAATTGGTGAATACGGGCCCTGTTCTCTTCTATTCTATTCGTAACAATAACGAATGTCTACAACATATTTCGCATGAAACATTCCGACGTCGCGTGAATATAGGGCAGGCTACAGAAATTTGAATGTTAAACTTAACCAATTACCACACAATGACTCTTTTTGACTCCCCTAACACAAATGGCATATGAAAACATTGTGGAAAATGAAGAAATTGCTTGTCACAAAAAACAAAAAAGACGACAAAATTTTAATTTCCTTAAGTTGAAATTGTCGTCTGCAACATGTTCGAATTTGGACCAGTCCAAAATTTGTCGTTTGGTAATGGGTTAATTATTCGAAGATTATTACAAATCTGATGAGATTGCTAAGAGCCGGTAAGTGATTCCGGCCAGCAGCCGTGATAGATCTATTCAACCCGAGGGCAGACTTCGGGTAAAGGGCCGATATCATTCTCCTGTCCTGATTAGCCGTGTAATAATCTGTTTATCGCTGCTTTTCAACGAAAAACGTCGTAACGGCAGCTTGTTTTAAGCTGCAGTTACGACGTTTTCGTTGAAAAGCGACGATGTTACATTTTTATGTGACACAAATCTATGATTATCACTATTTTACGTTTTAAATATTTTCCAAGATATCCCAAAGAACTTCAACCCGATTTTATTTTATCTTCAATCGCGCTTGAGGTGATGAAATAATGATGTTACGACTACAAGCATTTTGAGTAAATAAAACAACTTTGCTTTTATATAAAATGCGTTTGAACTGAAATCAATTGCTACAAATTCATGATCATGTGTACAAAAATTGCATTGATTCTTGAATATCATGAATACAATTTTACAAGCACAAAGCAATGTCACAGTATTCTAAAACTAATAACGTCGACCCTTGGAGTCAGAGGAGCCGTCAAAACGCCTCGACATATCCGGAGTTCGATTCATCAGACTTTTTTTCAGTTTCGATTAAAATTACATTTGACCATTTTTTTTACTTATCAAGAAGGTTCTTGATTGAAATATACTTAGTAATAGGTAAAGGAAAGACTTTGCTCGAAACGAGCAATTTCTTTCCTTTCACTACTATATTTCAATGGCTATATTTATCTAAAATTAACTCGTTTGAAAAAAAATGTTTCCATTCCTGGGAATGAGACCAGGCCCTGGCTTGAAAAAACTTAAGTACGTTCTCATGCTCAAATCTGAGCACCGTGCTCCAATTGCGCGAAATCCACGTGAACTTCAATCGAATACCCTTCAACGTTGGAGAGTATCCCTTTGAAGTTGAGCATGTTCTCATGAGAATATACTTAAGTTTTTTCGAGAAACCGGGGCCAGATATGTTATTCGACTTGAGCAGAAATTCGATTTATCCTATGTTGAGATAACGAAGTATTCTAAATTTGTTATTTCATTTGCAAACCTTAAGTAATGAGTATATACATGTACACGAAGAGAAAATTCAATCGAGTACCCACTACAAAAGGTTTGATAAACAATTACAGATACAGTCGACACTCGTTGTGTCGAAGTCAGAGGGGTCGTCAAAATACCTCGACATATCCGGAGCTTGACTCATACGATTTTGATGAATTTCGATGAAAATGATATTTAACCATATTTGATGGGCATCATCTGTGTCCATGACTGAAATTTAGTAGGAAAAGGAAAGAAATTGCTCGGAACGAGCAATTTCTATCCTTTTCCTTCTACATTTCAATGGCTGTACATGTGTTTGTTTTGAAATTATTTTGATTAAACATTTTGGTAATCCATTGTTACTTACCATTTTCTTGCAGGCTGTGATCGGCCATTGTAGACTCAGAACAAACTGATCCCAGTCGCCGTACTCCACCTCTATTAATGTCGTGTCGTTGATTGATCCAAAATACGCCCTTTAATTTAAAAGAATTAGAAAACAAAATAGAGGTTTGTCTGATGTTGAAAACCATATACATTAAAGATACATATTTACTGTTACTTACTTATTTTCGGGGTAATTTGCTGTAAAAATTACTGTGTATGATTAAAATATGGCCTTTAAATTTTCTCTGTGCAAAATTGCAGCTCTGTCTGATCTGTATTGGCTTAGATTACGACGGATTTAAACCCAATATCACATCATTTCGTAGACACTATCAACCCACTTTGAATATTTTACATACTTTTACACCGCTGCATGATTATCGATTTATGTCATTTACTGTATGATTCTTGTATTCTGTCTTATAAAGTCTATAAACGGTGCGACTACATGCTAAAAGCCAACTTCTGTGGGTCATTAGGGATTTAGGCCTGTGGATACTAATGTCCCTTTTAGGTTTTCCATCCATCATTACATATCAAACACTTCGTGCAACCTCGGGCTTCATCCACGACAATGGAAATTGGCGATAATACCCTTGTCATTTTCCGGACATCATCCGTGGCAACGGAAATTGGGGAGGAAAGCCTCGTCAATTACCAATGCCACGGATGACGTCCAAAATTGTTCGAAGTTTTTTTGTATTTGATCGTGGAGGAGGATGGAATACTTTGAAACGGACATAACATTCCAATTTCATTTTTTAAAGTATGCCTTGATGCAAAGATTGGTTATTCTAATGCGTATGAATGCTATCAGTTGTTTGAAGTTGTTATTTATAAGTGAAAATTGTGCCTTTAAAGTTGAGACAGAAATGACAAATTACATATAAATCCGAACTGTTGTGGACATCAATTTGTTAAATTTTAGCACAAAAATATATATTTCTCGTAGCCGGCTCAATAATTTGGCTTGAAATTTTCAGAATTTTCATAAGAAAATATGTGCTTTCAGATAAATTTAAAGTAAAATTTATGAAAAAAATATCTGTGAAATGTCACTTTAAGATCATACCTGCGATCTGGTTTTAACATTTATCAAGACAAAGTTCAAAATGTTCGTTAGGATAGAGGGAGACCCACATTTAATTGTTTTTTTCTTTGTATTTTTATTGCAATATAAAGGAAATAACTATACATTGTAATTTCGTATATTTTCTTAGCTATTTATATAATGTTTTTTATTGACATGGCACAACTTAACACAGATGATGACAAATTACAAGCCTTTAACACTTTCCCAAACGGTAAAATATTGGGGTGGTCCAATTTGAAAGCAGTTGCAGACGACAACATAAATGTTGAAAACATTTAATTTAATGAAAACGTTATCCAGGCCACCAAGAAAATTAGACTAAATACGCCAAGGGCGAATACAGAAACGACGTTACGTCGTAGATGTCACCCTTGGCTTGCGAAGATGAACAAAATCAGGCGACTACCGCCCTTGGAAATAAGAAGGTAAACTTACCGACACGAGATGGCATAAACCATGAACAACAGCAATAAACCCAAAATGCATCCATTGTGAGGCATGGCCATTGTCTGCAACTAGAATGTATAATCACGTGACTCAGAATTTCCTTTAATCTTCAATATCTTTTTAATACTTGACTAATTTGAATTCGGTTTAAAGAAGAGAATGTCGGAAAATGCCAGAAATAAGCTGGACGTGTTGAATTTTTAAAAAATCAACTGATAAAAAAGTTATTGAAGATAAACCAAAATTTTGGTTTATCTTCAATAACTTTTTTATCAGTTGATTTTTTTTAAAAATCAACCACGTCCATCTAATGCGTGACGTCTGTTCACATTCTCTGTTTCAAACCGAATTCAAATTGGTCTAGTACAAAATTATTGAAGATTTTCTGAAAATATTGTTTCACGTGATTATCCACCGTGATATCGCTGCTTACTTCTTAAACCTCGCAACTATAGTTCGTCTATCGGGAGTGGCAGATGTTTACATTTTGTTTCCATAAATCATACCGTAATTAACCCGATTAACTATGTATCAATGATAGATCCTTCGTCTTAAGGTTTACAGACCCTGACAAAATCACCACTTTCTAGCCGTACGAAATGCATGAAATTACACGCACTTGTAAATACACTTCATATAAGTTGATTCACCGTGCCGGATTACAAGATTATGCTTCAAGAAGAAAATAATTTACAAATATTATTTTACTCTAAATTCATATGCAAGGGAGGTAATTTTGAACATTTTTGTCAAATATTTCCATAATTGTAATAATGTATGCATTAATTCAAAATTCTAAACCGTGCAAAATGCTTAAGTTTGTATTTGGAATAGAAATGTAACACAGTTTAGAAATGTTTGCACTTTTCAAATTTTGCCTCTGGCTCTTTGGTGCTTTGAGGGTTTGGATACCTAAAATAGGTTTTAATCACAAATCAATAGTCTGACAACCCTTTGTAAATGAAAAAGCCTACTGTTTATCTGCCACTTATCTGCCACTCATTTTAGAAGACCTATACAGTGACGATATAGTTATTGTGATTGAAAAGTACATCAAAACAACACACAGTGAATCTGTGAAAAAATATTAATCTAATAAAGTATTTTTTTAAATTGTTATTCTTTACGATCATTATGAGTATATGGGCTTGAAAAGAATTCATAAAATTAAAAAAAAGCGTTTTGGTTTTAAATTTCGAAGGTGACATTTCTAAATATTATGACAGAGGAAATGAGTTGAATTATTATGAGATGTGATAAATGAGGAGACACTAAACCTCATTTTGTAGGTGCTCACTGAAATCGTGTCATCGAGACGATTTAAATGAGAACCCATAACATCGGGTTTGGAATTGAAATAACAAAGTAAGAATGTCTTTACCCCATCTTATCTGTACACATGCTTCTGGCATTAAAAACCATTAGGAAAACTAAGCAGAATGTAAACGGTGGATAATCACGTGATACAACAATTTCATAAAATCTTCATTTTTTTTGTTATGGTAAGTTTGGAGAGCGGTCATGTGACTTGCATTTTTTGTTTATTCTGCGGCACCAAATGCCCATGCTAAAATTTTCATCAAATTTTTAAAGCGAAACATTCCCCTTTTTGTGATGGTAAATGTCAATTGAAGTATTTTATTGTTCTAAATGTAAACATATGCCAGAAACTTTTAGAGTTTTTTTTGAAAATATAGATTTTTTTGTCAAAATTAGGCTAAAATAGGGTGGGTGGGGTAAGATAAAGTCGAATATCTTATTAATTTGCGTGGAAAGGTGTGTTGATTTTTTGTGTAAAAAAAACAGCTCTTGGTACTATCTTCAAAATATCCAAAAACAAAAAATATTCATTGGATAATTTGATGGCGAATTGAAAAAAAGCTGCAAAATTTTCTCAAAAATATGTGGTTTTTCAACTTTTCCCATATTTTTTTCCGGAAAATGGTTTTAAGATATTTCTTTCAATCATTTCATCACATTTGTGCATATGTTAAGTCTCTAAATTGATATAACATTTAGAATTATCAATTCAGAATAATTTGCTATACGACTTTGAAACATAAAGGTAATTTTGCGAAAATGGTCATTACTAGTTAAGGGCATATAACTCTGACATGAAAACGAGTCAGGAAACTTACCCTGATTTTTTATTATTTTGTTCAGTAAATGTTACTTTACAACATTATGTGCATATAAAAAAATTCATTGAGCGGATAAAAAGTAAACTCCGAGTCCAAACTTGCCTTAGTACGGGGCCGCTTTGACATTGGTTTGAAGCTGAGAAGGTGAGAAGGTGGAAATATGCCACGGATGAGCTGGACGTGGAGGATATTCGAAAAATCAACTGATTAAAGTTATTGAAGATCAACAAAAAATTGGTTGATTTTCAATAACTTTTTTATTAGCTGATTTTTCAAAAATCCACCACGTCCATCTAATTCATGACGTCTTTAGATACAGCCTGATCTTGATCCATGTTTCTATCAAATACCACGACGTCCTTGTTTCCTTTCTTTTACTTAACTATTCTTATCAAATATGTTGAACTTCAAAATGCAAAATGTACAAAAATGTTCTATAATATTTCTAAACCCTTTCCCAAAACAAGACCTGGTTTTGACGTCCCTAATAGAAAAGGCTTGGGAAAACATTGAAACAAAAGAAGAAACTGCTGATAACCAGCAGTTTCTCCTTTTGTCTCAGTATTTTCTGTACCATATTTAACACAAATTCTATCTTTAATAACATCAATTTTGTCATTTGTGACAGTTTTTGAAGTGGATCACCCTAAAATTTTGCCGTTTGGGAAAGGGCTAATTAATATTAATTTCGTCGCCTTTTTTAAACACCGAAACAACATCTTGATTTTTTACAATAGGTATTGACAGACTTTTGTAAGAAAAGCAGCGAAATATCGATGGATAATCACGTAACTCAGAATTTCCGATAATCTTCAATATTTTTTTAATTTTTGACGAATTTGAATTCGGTTTGAAGCAGAGAAGGTGGGAAAATGCCAGCAATAAGCTGGACGTGTTTGATTTTTGAAAAATCAACTAATAAAAAAGTTATTGAAGATAAACCAAAGTTTTGGTTTATCTCCAATAACTTTTTGATCAGTTGATTTTTCAAAAATCAACCACATCCATCTAATGTGTGACGTCTGTCCACATTCTCTGCTTCAAAACAAATTCAAATCGGTCCACTATTTACAAAATTATTGAAGATTTTCTGAAAATATTGTATCACGTGATTATACACCGTGGATATATCTATGTACTTACTTTGTCACCTCGACGAGATCCCTTCTAACGAAAGTTTGAAGATGGATGATGCTGTCGAAAAGCGGGATATAAATAGACAAAACTGCACTTACTAACTTCCTGACTTTAATCGCAATACAAGGCTAAAACTTTCGAAAAAAAATATGTACAACTCTAATGTTTAGTTACATTCGTCTGTCGTTCGAAGCTGCTATTGCAATGATATATTTTTTCATTTGCATATATACGGTTGACACTATCTATGTCGAAATCAGATATTTCGAATTTCTTATGTCGAAGAGAAATTCCGGACTCTTCCTCATGCATTGACTAAGATGTTAAACAAGCTAATTTTGAACCAAATATATCAATTGAAAACTAGAAGGAAAAGGGGGATAGATGGCTTGTTTCGAGCAATTTCTTTCCTTTTCCTACTACATTTCAATTATGAAGGAACTTAATCAACAGCAAAAAAGGTAACATATCATTACAATGGACGC
This sequence comes from Fragum sueziense, assembly GCA_963680895.1. Lineage (NCBI taxonomy): Eukaryota > Metazoa > Mollusca > Bivalvia > Cardiida > Cardiidae > Fragum > Fragum sueziense. Next base: position 31,953,256 of record OY804592.1, read on the forward strand.
TGAACAAATTAGGATGAGTTGAACTCCGGACATCTCGATGTAAAGTGACTTTACCAACGACTTCGACAAAACGAGTTTTAACGAAATCTTAGAATGACTCATCGAGTTCCACAAATGCAACATGTTGAATTAATCCTCTATTAGGGTTGTGTTACTTGAAAGTTGTAGTCGACGAAATTGATGTAAAAAGTAAATGATTTGTGTACAATTTAGCACAGAAAATATTGAGAAAAAAGGAGAAAATGTTGATTATCAGCATTTTCTTCTTTAGTCTCAATGTTTTCCCAACTCTTTTATTTTAAGCACGTCAAAACAAGGTTTTGTTTGGGAAAGCGTTAAATGAGCCCATGCTAAATATCTCGGGCATCAGCACGATGTTTAATCACGTGACTCAGAATTTCAGAAAATTGTCAATATTTTTATCAATACTTGACCAATTTGAATTCGGTTTGAAGCAGAGAAGTTGGGAAGATGTCAGGAATAAGCTGTACGTTGTGGATTTTTGAAAAACCAATTGATGAAAAAATTATTGAAGACATACAAAAATTTTGATTTATCTTCAATAACTATTTTATCATTTGAATTTTCAAAAAATCAACACATATATCTTATGCGTGACCTATGTCCACATTCTCTGCTTTAAACCGAATTCAAATCGGTCCAGTATTGACAAAAATATTGAAGATTTTCTGAAATTGTTGCATCACGTGATTATCCACCGTGATCAGTACAACATGACTAGTCAGAGATGGGTTAGTTATGAGGTTCATCGTATCATCTAAAGCCATACAGAATGGAAAGTTCGCGCTTGCACTAAGTGGGTTACTTTCTATAGATTATCAGTTTCCAAGAAACGTCAATAGAAAAAAAGTATGCAGGTTCAAAAGTTCACGCTTGCACCAAATGTTTCACTTTCTATAGATAATCAGTTTCCAAGAAACGTCAATAGAAAAAAAGTATGCAGGATCAAAAGTTCGCGCTTGCACCAAATGTTTCACTTTCTATAGATAATCAGTTTCCAAGAAACGTCAATAGAAAAAAATATGCAGGTTCAAAAGTTCGCGCTTGCACCAAATGTTTCACTTTCTATAGATTATCAGTTTCCAAGAAACGTCAATAGAAAAAAATATGCAGGTTCAAAAGTTCGCGCTTGCACCAAATGTTTCACTTTCTATAGATTATCAGTTTCCAAGAAACGTCAATAGAAAAAAAATATGCAGGTTCAAAAGTTCGCGCTTGGACCAAATGTTTCACTTTCTATAGATTATCAGTTTCCAGGAACGTAGAAACGTCAATAGAAAAGATATACAGGTTCAAAAGTTCACGCTTGCACCAAATGTTTCACTTTCTATTGATGATCAGTTTCCAGGAACGTAGAAACGTCAATAGAAAAGATATACAGGTTCAAAAGTTCGCGCTTGCACCAAATGTTTTACTTTCTATTGATGATCAGTTTCCAGGAACGTAGAAACGTCAATAGAAAAGATATACAGGATCAAAAGTTCGCGCTTGCACCAATTGTTTCACTTTCTATGGATGATCAGTTTCCAAGAAACGTCAATAGAAAAAAAATATGCAGGTTCAAAAGTTCGCGCTTGCAACAAATGTTTTACTTTCTATGGATGGACAGTTTCCAAGAAACGTCAATAGAAAAGATATGCAGGTTCAAAAGTTCACGCTTGCACTAAGTGGTTTACTTTCTATATATGATCAGTTTCCAAGAAACGTCAATAGAAAACATATGCAGGTTTAAAAGTTCACGTTTGCACCAAATGTTTCACTTTCTATAGATAATCAGTTTCCAAGAAACGTCAATAGAAAAAAAATAAGCAGGTTCAAAAGTTCGCGCTTGCACCAATTGTTTTACATTCTATTGATGATCAGTTTCCAGGAACGTAGAAACGTCAATAGAAAAAATATGCAGGTTCAAAAGTTCACGCTTGCACTAAGTGGTTTACTTTTTATAGGTGATCAGTTTCCAAGAAACGTCAATAGAAAAAATATACAGGTTCAAAAGTTCACGCTTGCACCAGGTTTTTCACTTTCTATGGAGAATCAGTTCCAAGAAACGTTGCAAGAAATGAAAAAATGCAGTTAAAAAATTCAAAAATGAACTTGTTTAACCCTTTACCAAACAAGACCTTGTTTTGACGTCCTTGATAGAAAAGGACTGGGAAAACATTGAAACAAAAGAAGAAACTGCTGATAACCAGCAGTTTCTCCTTTTGTCTCAATATTTTCTATATCATATTTTACACAAATTCTATCTTTAATGACTTTCGTTTTGTCATTTGTAGCAGTCTTGAAGTGGATCACCCTTAAAATTTGCCGTTTGGGAAAGGGTTAAGAAGGAATAAATGAACTAACGTATTTGTGCTGGATAGAAATTATCAACTGACGCTAGTATTTTGATGTGGACGTGATGTGAACGCGAAGTTGACCAGAGGCGCGTTCTTTAGAGCTAGATTTTGTAAGATTTCTTAAGGTTTTTTAATAAAGCGTTTTAAAGACCGAGACTTTGACCGAGCTGTTCCGAATGCTCAATTTTTATACAAATGACGTCATCATGACGTCATTTGTATAAATTATGGAGCATTCGGAACACCACGGTTTATGAATTATGGAGTGTTCGGAACAATTCGGTCAATTCTCTTTTATATTGTTTGTATATAGTTGACCGAGGGGTTCCGCACGAAGTATAGGATAATGGTACCTCCAATTGAGCGTCTTAAAAATCTTGCTCTAAAGAACGCTTTATCCTAAATTATCTTAAGAAATCTCAAGATATCTCAAGAAATCTCGCTCTAAAGAACGCACCCAGGCCTTTTGTCGACTCTGGTCACGACCAATATTATTATGGTGGTTAATATCATGACTCAGAATTTCAGAAAATCTTCAATAACTTTATTAATACTTGATCAATTTGAATTCGGTTTGAAACAGAGAAGGTGCGAAAATGCCAGGAATAAGCTGGGCGTGGTGAATTGTTGAAAAATTAGCTGATTAAAAAGTAATTGAAAAATTTGGTTGATCTTCAATAACTTTTTATCAGCTCTATACACCACGTCCATCTAATACGTGATGTCTGGCCACCTTCTCTGCTTCAAACCGGATTCAAATCCGTCCTGTATTAACAAACTTATTAAAGATTTTCTGAAATTGTTGTATCACTTCATTAAAGTGACTTTTCACACTTTTTTTTAAAAAAAATACTATTACTTTCATCTGAAAGAACATAATTATTTTCTTATGAAAAATCAGAAAATTTCAAGCTAAAACAGTGTACTGTTCACGAGAAATACATGTATAATATTTATGTGATAAAATTAAACAAATTGTTGTGGACAACAGTTCAGATTTATTTGGAATTTGTCATTTGTGTCTCAACTTTAAAGTCGTATTTTTCGCTTATAAATAAGAACTTCAAAGAACTTATAGCATTTCTACGCATTAGAATAACCAATCTTTGCATCAAGACATACATGTATTCTAAAAAATGAATTTGAGATGTTATGTCCCTTTAACCACCATGATTATGCTCTTACAGTTAATGCATGCAATAAAGAATCTATAAGAGAACAACATTGATTTCGATCAAACTGCGTGCATGCGCAGGCTAATCTGGAAGCATATTAGGCTTAAGAGCCTTAAGTGTTTTTTTCCAGATCATGGCTCAGTTATTTTTGCTTTTATGCATAAATATTTCTTCTTATAACATTACTTGTTGTTAATTGTTACAATTTGGACCAGGATAAATCTTTGTTATTTCGAGATGGCTCAACATACCCATTTCTCAAGACAACCGTAATGAAAAAGTTTTGCAAAACATTTGGTGAAAAAGAATGAAAGACATTGACACCCAATTTTCCGCCTTTCTTTTCATATTTTCTTTCAGTTTCATTAGAATTTCGCAACCGTTTTTTCCCATTTGATTAGAACGAAACAAAATGTTGTCGTGTCGGAAAGGGTTAAAGGAGGATGCCCGCCGATCGATCCTAAAGTAATACACTTGACAAATGTCTGACTAAACGTAAAGTCTGCATATCATCTCAATCTCCAAATGGTTCTACTTGAAAATATCGCTTTTCATTTCACATTCAAATATGATAAAGAGTTGAGTAACTTCCTAATTTGAAGAGGTCTACGCTCCTATGTCTAAAATCAAGCCCATCTTTCAATCACCAGATATCCTAGGAAATATAACTTACGCGTCTTCACCGTGTATCGTGAATATCTTTTAAGTGTCAAGTCTAAGTAATATCCTATTGCTTAGTATTGTAATTTTCAAGTGCTTTATTGACTCAAACCGGTAACCTTGCGTGAATTTGATTGCTGATTTGTTGTTGCACGATAAAATGAGATTTGTACAGGAACAAATAATCACCTCTTTCTCAAATTAAGTAACGACGGAAACCGTTTAAACTTCCATAACACGATGTAAAATATTATAATCAATACTCTCACCTCTTTGTCTTTTTTGAAAAGATACATAATTTTTAGCTCCAATGGCCGAAGGCCAGCGGGGCTCATGTCATGGTCCTGTGTCCGTCGTGCGTCCGTCCGTGCGTCCGTCCGTCCATGCGTACACAATTTTCAAACATCTTCTCATAAACTACTGATCCAATTTCAACCAAACTTAACAGGAATTTTCCTTGCATGAATCTCTTCCAAATTCCTTCAAGAAATCCGTGTAGAAATTTTGGTTAATTTAATTAAAGGGGCTCATTCTATCTTTTTATGCTTTCGAACTGTTCGGGAACTCATATTTGTGCATGGAAAAACAATTAGCAATGCATAAACCCTCAATCTCGGCGAAAAAACATCATTCCTTTGCTATAGATCAATCCTTTACAAGCGTGTTTACACATTCTATTTTTACTTCAAAACAAGACAAGGTCAAGGTCAACGAAACACACCTCCGCAGTATTAACACACCGTACAACCGGCTGTGTCGATGACTGTGACCTTATTTGCGAGGAATACGTGAAAAGGTTTATTTTGTGCAAGCACTGAACATTTATACGCGTATTTATCAACTATAGAATACCAAAGATCCTTTCGTTTATTTATAAAAGTAAATTCATTTGACCTACCATGCACATTACATCAGATGCCGAATCTGTCTTCGCTGACTTTCTACGCAGCCGGTTGTACGGTGTGTTAAATCTCGCTGAGCACAGATGACGTATCTCTGACGTAATTGATTTTTGAAGGTTGGGCATATGTAGCCGCTACAAAACAAAAACAAGGACGACCGGTATGTTATTAATTGACTTGGATTTTAATACTTAATAAAGCTCGTGGAGTGCTAACAATGGACATAAATGATCTACCCCTTCAGGTTGGTAATTTCATACGTTATTTCTGGTTTGTAATTATTGTGCCATTTGCATTTTCGACAGCCTAGCTCGTCCCCCTTTAAATTATCGAAATGTTTGTTAAAAAAATATTCTTCTACAAAACTACTGGACCAATTTCAAGTAAATTTCACAGGAATCTTTCTTTCATGAATCTCTTCTAAATTCCTTCAAAAAAAAAAAAAAAAAAAAAAAAAAAAAAAATCCGTGTAGAACTGTGATTATCTAATGAAATTAAATTTTAGAAAAATCTTCAAAAATCTTCTTTTCCAAAATTAGCCGAGCCCGGATAGCTCAGTCGGTTACGTCGGAGTTTGTCAATCCAGGGGTCTCGAGTTCGAACCCCGGCTCGGCCAGTATCCATTCTGACATTTGACAAAAGTCATTTGTCTCTCACCAATGGGTGTGAATCATCTATGTGAGAGAGCAGCTGGAGGCTCGGTTTGGATATTGTGGTTGTACTGGTGCGAGAAATACCAGGAACCCATGGTTAGGTGCTCCAGCCGCCGCGATATTACCCTGGTAGTTGAAAACGGCGTAAAACCCCAATAAACTCAAACTCTTTTCCAAAATTACATGACCAATTTCAACTAATTTCAACTAAACTTTACAGAAATCTTTCTTGCACGAATCTCTTCTAAATTCCTTCAAAAAAATAATAAATTCTGTGTAGAACATAGATTCTAATCAATTTATTTCAATTTAATTTAATTCAATTTAATTTTCAATTTTTTTTTTTGAAAAATCTTCTTTTCCAAAACTACTGAACGAATTTCAACCAAACTTCACAGGAATCTTCCTTGCAGGAATCTCTACTAAATTCCTTCAAAAATTAAATTCTGTGTAGAACTTAAATTTTAATTAAAATAAATAAATTTAGTTTTCGAAAATTCTTGAAAAATCTTCTTTTCAAAAACTGCTGAACCAATTTCAACCAAAATCACAGGAATCTTTCGTGCAGGAATCTCTTCTAAATTCCTTCATAAAAATGAATTCTATGTACAGAGTGTCCCAATAAAAACGGAACCCATTTTTGAAAGTGAATTGCTCATGTATCAAATAATATGTTTCCACCAAATAAAGACATGCAATAGAAACGACATTTTTCTATTAACAGTTAAAATTTGGTTGAAAAATATCCAGTACTTTTGAAAATATTGGCAATCAAATGTATGCACCCAGAAAACCATTTTGACACGATATCGATTTTCCGTTTTGCAGCGCGGACCTACACTCATTGAATACATAGACGCGTCACACATGTTTGATATATCCAGTCAATACAAAAGTGATTTTGAAACATTTTACTTACAATACTTACAAAAGTGCATATTCATTTCATCTTTTCTGCTAATAAATAAACTGTTAGAGCTGCGATGTAACCAAAACAAAAAATGAATACAAACAAACTATCGATTCATGTGATCACAATGCACTCATTTTATTACTGACCAATATGCCGGTCAGCGCTCAAATGACAAGTACTTATTATTGTCCAGCAAGATTAACCCGGGACATCTGCATATGTAATGACCCAACTTCGGCTTTGTTTTGTTAAAACGCTCAACTAACGGACATTGCGCACGAAAATTAAGTTGTCCCGGGTTAACCTTGCTGGACAATACATTATTTCAAACAGCCACCATTTGGACTCGATTTGCACATGAGGTACTTGTATAGTGGTCCCAGATATTTATAAACAAACTTTGACCATATTATATTGACGGCGAGATTTGACCCGGCAGAGCAGACCAAGCGGAAAGGTCAACAGACTTATCGTCCAGGGATGATAGGTATACCGGAATCCCTCGTGATTTGCCGAACACTTGGCATGCCTCGCTATTTACAGCTAATAATCATATTATTCAACGACTTAACAGTATTTGCACGTGCATACATTTTTCGCGTCATCTTAAAATGGTAATTGGTTAACTGAATATGCAAAACTGCCGATGCCAAAAATGCCGGTCAGCCTGTGCCATCTGTGCGGTATGACCAGGATGTGAACTGTATTTGAATATTTTCATTTTTGGAGATTATGCCTATTTTAATGATTATCTTTACTGAAAATTTCGATCCGAACGGACCACGGTAGCTTAACATTTTTATTTGACTAGATTAGATAAAATCTTATTTTCACATGGCGGCACAATGTTGCATAACGGATACAGTGCACGCTTTTAAGTATACTGAACAAAAGTGAAAACGCTACACCTACTTTGGTTGTCATATTTCTTCTAAATACATCAAGTAAAAAAGTCAAATGAAAGTGTTTCGCATTGTTCATTCACTTAATTGTGCCAAGCACTAAACGTTTTGTGGATCTTAATTACAGGGATGAAAAACAGACCATTTTAACGTGATAGGGGTCCGTTTTTCAAGTGTGCAATTTGAACGGAAATTTTACACAATATAAACCTTCAGAAATTCAAGCACAAGAATGCAAACCATGCGAGACCGCACGGAATGGTACTCTAACACGTCACCAGCCAGGAAATGTAAAGAAGCTTGCCTAACATTGTTTCAGCGTTTAGAAAATGAGGTTTGAAAAGCAGAATTTTCATTATGTTCCAAAGCTTGAAAATTTTACAATGTAATCTCCATAGGAAATTGAAATCGCTATTGCATGGACATATGGGAATAATCCAAGTCGAAGAAAGGGTTTAAAAATCCCCTGTAAGGCCTGCATGATGTTGCAAAAAATCCAAATCGAAAACCATGATACATTTGTGAATATCAGCCAATTTAAAGTCCCTATTTGTTTATGTCAAAGGGAGGTAATTCGCACAATTGACAGATTAGACCTAGATTTTAGAGCTTGCTGCAAGAGAGAAGTGAGATTTTAAGTGTTTTTCTGGCAACCCGGGTATGACCAATTGCGAAAAAAAATGAAGCATTTATTGCGCATGCGCATATGCGACATTCGTTGAAATTAGCTCTAAACGCATTAAGGGCTGTACATGTGAAAGTAAAGGAGACAGGGCAATGAAATTTCGACAAAACGATTGCTGAAAGCCTGGGAAATAACGTAAAAATATATTTCATGCTATTAGTTCGATACTTTTCCAGAAATAATAAATCTTGCAGTGTAGCGTTTTCACTTTTGTTCAGTATAAATTAACGACGGACCATTCCCATCTAAACTGGACAATAGACTTTTCCACTTTTGAGTACAGTTAAGGTCACTCTGCCGGGTCAATTATTTTCCTCTATACATGTAATTATAGAGACGCACGCGAAAATCATCTCGTCAATAATACATAAAATTACTGATTGTCATCGATATGATTTCGTTTTGACCGGTATACTATAACCTATACTTGGTGAATGAGTATGGTCTTTTATTGTCTGGTGAGAATCAGAATATCGTGGGACCACTATATAATCAAATTTTGAGGAAATTGGTACATACACGTACAATGGTAAATAATTCAACAGATGACCGTCAGTGGGCTTTTACGAACACACAAGGCGCAAAAATCGATTTCGTGTTAAAACGGTTTTTTAGTGGCTTTATTAAATTGCATATAACTTTGGAACCAATACATATTTTGAAGTGAAATTTAGAACACGTATGCAAAAATAATGTATCTTCAGTCCTGCGAATTCAAAAATTAGATTTTTTGCTTACGCTTTAAAATATTTGACTTTGAAATAGGGTTCCGTTTTTTTTTTTGGACACTCTGTAGAACTTTTAAAAATTCTAATTAAATCTTTTAATTCTAATTTTTGAAAATTCTTTAAAAAATCTTCTCCAAAACTACTGGTTCAATTTCAACCAAACTTTCAGGAATCTTCCTTGCATGAATCTCTCCCAAATTCCTTCAAAAAATAAATTCCGTGTAGAACTGAAATTCAAATTAAATTAATTGAATCACATTTTCGAAAAATCTTTAAAAATTCTTCTTCTCCACAACTACTTGACCAATTTCAACCAAACTTCACAGGAACCTTTCTTGCACGAATCTCTCCAAAATTCCTTAAAAAAATTCAGTGTAGAACTGAAGTTTTAATTAGATTAATTAAATTACATTTTCGAAAAATCTAGAAAAATCTTCTACTCCAAAACGCCTTGTTGGATTTCATTGTAATTTAGCATGAATGTTCAATCTACATATCTCCATTAGAGTATTTAAAACAAATTCGATCGGATGAAAAACATGGCCACTGTGGGCTAGGTTTATTTTTCGTTATATGAAACATAGTGTAATTTTAAGAATATTTTAAAAACATTTCTCCTCCATAACCACTTATTGGATTTCATTGTGGTGTAGCATGAATCTTCTTTGGATAGACCTCTATTGTATTCCTTGAACAATTTCGTAGTCTAAAAGTCTAAAAGCCAGTGGAGAGATACAGGGCCATCATGGTCCTCTTGTTATTCTTGGTTTCTTTTGTTTCATTTATTTTCATGCTTCTTTTGATTCACTTGTTCCCAATGTAATGTTGTATTTTGTTTATTTGCTATTTGTTTGACCTTGTTTGTCATTTTGTCTATAAATTGTATGTATTATTGTACCGAAGTAACCTTGCGCTCATTATTGTCAATATTGCAGACGATTACGTTTGTTTATAAATATTCATAGCGCACGGTCACTTCGGTTTAACAATAACAAGAAACTGTATAGTTTACGGTACTTAAATAAACTGTCTATGTGTATGTCTATTTATAATCAAACTACATAACAACATGGATTGAACAGAGGAAAAGGGATAACTGCTATTATGCATCATTCTCAAATGTTTAAAGGTTTCTGTAATGGACACCAGTCTTGTTTGGAAGAGGATTAATCCTTTTCCAAATAACTAAATTTAACCCTTTCCAAAACGGCAAAATTTTAGGGTCGTCCACTTCAAAAACTACCACAAATGACAAAATGGACGTTATAAAAGATAGAATTTGTGTAAAATATGGCATAGAAAATATTGAGACAAAAGGAGAAAGTGCTGGTTATCAGCAGTTTCTTCTTTTGTTTCAATGTTTTCCCAGGCCTTTTCTAAAAGGGACGTCAAAAGCAGGTCATGTTTGGGAAAGGGTTAAGGGTGGTCCGTTTTACCTGCCGCTGAAGATAACAAAGTGGATGTGAATAAAGATGGAATTTGTGTATTATATAACACAGCAAATATTTCTTCTTTTCCTTCGATGCTTTCTGATCCTCTCCCCTATGTGACGTCAAAATTTAGTCAAACTAGGTTACGTAACTTAGACCAAAGAATCATTTGTCCAAAGTAAAAAAAAATCACAGTAAATATTCTAAGAACATGCATTTCGTTTTAACATTTTGAAGACTTTTTGTGTAAAGACAGTGTTGGAAATGAAAAAAATGCTTGTCATAAGCAATATCTTTAATTGTTTTTCAAAGCCATTATATTCGTACATCTTTAATTGGGCGTCGAAAAACAACATTACTTTGGAATGGCTGAATCATTTTCTAAACTGCTAAATTTGGACGTTTCCACTTTGAAACTACTGCCGACGTCAAAATAAGTTTTTGTCAGCTTTTTTGTCTTATCTCTAAATGTTATTTTCAAAGCTTTCCCAGTTGGATATGTCAAAACTAGTAGTTGCTTAGGAAATGGTTAAAAAGGCTCATGCTAGATATTTTGTGCTTCCGAACAATGCGGGAACTCGTATTTCGACATGGAAAACAATTTGCAATACATAAAAACCTCAATCACGGCGAATAACAATCTTTCCTTTTCAGTATATCAATCCTTCACAAGCGTGTTTACAGATTCTATTTTAACTTTGAAAAGAGACAAGGTCAAGGTCAACGAGACACAAACCCATAAATCCGGTATTTCCACATTGAATCTCGCTGGGCACAGATGACGTACCTCTGACGTAATTGCTGTTTGAAGGTTGGGCACATGTAACCGTTAAAAAAGAAAAACAAGGACAATTAAAATGGGACGCACTTTATTCATTGACTAGGATTTGAATACATAATAGAGCTCGATGCCTGCTATCACTGGACATAAATGATCTACCCCCTTCAGGTTGGTGAATTCATACGTCATTTCTGGTTTGTAAGTTTTGTGCCATTTGCATTTTTAGACAACCTAGGACGTTCTCCATTAACACTTCTCCAAACACTAAAATTCGAATAGGCCTATATGTAACAATGTTTGCGACAAGTTCAATGATACCAAATAAAGGATAAAAATGTCATGGCATGAAAAGTACCGCACGAAAAAAGAAAAATGACGTCAGTAAGCATTGCCTCTTTTTCATACAAGTTATTTAAAGAAAGTGTGATGTTAGAATCTCCGTGATACGGCCGTTATGAGATTCACATAACATCTAAATGCGACTTCGTATAGTTTCCTTATAAAGTATCCGAAGCGCATTTTTTAGAGCGAGATTTTTTAAGATTTCTTAAGATGTTTTTTGATATAGAGTCTTTGAGACCGAGATTATAAGCGAGGTGTTCCGAACGTTCCATACTTCATACAAATGACGTCATCATGACGTCATTTGTATGAAGTGTGGAGCATTCGGAACTCCGCGGTTTATGAATCATGGAGCATTCGGAACAACTCGGTTAATTCTCTCCCATATAGATTCTACAGAATTTACCGAGTTGTTCCGAAAGAAGTATAGAGCAATGGCGGCTCCCAGTGATCGTCTTAAAAGTCTTGCCCAGAGGAACGCTTTATCCTAAAACATCTTAAGAAATCTCAAGATATCTCAAGCTCTAAAGAAAACGCACTTCCGATTTGGACAGAATCAATTTTGAGAAGAGACATTCTTTGAAGTCCAAAACCAAGTTTTTTTAGAAATGGATCAGACGTTTCAGGTTTCATTTTGATGTTTGCTTTGAAAAATGAACACATAGTAAGATATGAAGACAATCTAGATACAGAAGTTTACATGTTTCTTAGGGCTGGTCACATACACTTTCTCGTCCACGTCACGTGCATATAGCGTCTAAGATATGCTGTAAATGACAATTTTGGACGTGATCACGATAGCGTACTATGCAGACTGACTAGGATCAATAGTCTCCATATCCCCTGCAAAAAAGTTCAAGAACGCATTTCTAGTTCGAGAACTTTTCTGAAAACGTCCTAGAACGTTAAATGGCGCTTCTATCTAGCTGCCATTTAACGTTCTAGAACATTCTAGAACAGTACTTAAACTTATTTTAACTTTTCGCAGGGGATATCATATAAAGTTCATTTTATCATAACATTTCACAATTTAAAAATTCTGCTTAACAGGCTGTTTAAGTTGACTCTGCCTACGTTGGGGGAATACGCCCCTTTAACCCTTTCCAAGATCGCTGATTTTTTTTTTTTTTTTTCAAAGCTCAACGGTGTAAAAGTGTGTTCTAAATGCACGAAAGACGTAAGCTGTAAAAATATAAAAGGAATATATATACATGCATATATACTCAGCGAAAGAGCTAACGCATCACTTTTTAAAATTGCATAACTTCTTTATTGTCAAAGAGTTAGATTTATAATTTGGCAAATGTTTATCCAACAAGTTTCTGCACTCATTCATAAGACTATTTCTAAGTTTTCTTTCTTATGTGACCGCGTCATACAAAAGGGGACCAAAACAGTTTTTCGGCTCCTGTAACTTGTGATCTTTTTCAATCATTTTTGTTTGAATTGATTTTGAAAGCTGGTTTATTGTGAAATTAAAGTCTGAAAAAAAGAATTTTCTATCTAACATAACAAGGGCTGTTCCGAGACAACGTAGCTCGCATAGACGCACCTTTTTGAAAGAAAATGTCAATTTTTCAAGGTCAAGGTCACAAGGTCAAATTTTATAGTGTCAAGTGAAAGGTTTTGTTGGGGCCTGTCTATGTGTGAATATCAAGACTGCATCTTATACAGTTCATAAGATATAGACCGATACGTTTTTGTCTACGTAACCTACTTCGCCGTCGACGCCATCAATGACACCAACGGCACTAGTGATGTAACAATGCCTCTGTGGGAATACATAACGCGCCCGTAAAATTGTTAAAGCCATCGGTTTGTTTTTTTGAAGGATAACTTGTATAAACAGAAACTCTTTCAGCCAATACAAAAGGTTTGAAAGTTATGCGTGAATTTTCCATTTTAATCAAATTTCAGACTTTATGAATTTTAGAATTAAGGGTGTCCTTATTAAAAGTTCAATATTTTACAAGATACTGTAACATTTACTATGAAATTTCATAGATATCTTATCAAATGGTGGTAGTCAGCATGTGCAAATTTTGAAGGTATTCCGTAGATTCGTTTAAAAAATATTAACAAAGACCTGAGTGATGCGTTAGCAGTTTTGCCGAGTATATTTCGGGATATTCTTTTGCCCTTATGCATTCCTTTGTTTTCATTATCAAGAACTTTGAAAAAAGACATCATAAAGGAAACAATTAACCCTTGCTAGATTTTGTTTGATACCAATGATAAAACGATTTGGAAAAACTAAAACCTTTGAAGCAAATGGTGCAAAAGCTTATAAGCAGCATTTTTTTCTTCTTTTTGGCTCAATATTTTCTGTGCTAATTCATATAATTTTTACAAACCATATTTTCATCAATAACTTACAGCGCTTGGTCTGCAATAGCTTTTCAAATTGAAACAGTCTAAATCATTGTGCTTTGGAAAAATGCAAAGGATCGCGCTCCTAATAGAGAAGTAAGGGAGGGTAGTTCGTCCAATTACCTTATAAATAAGTTGAACAGCTAATCGAATGAGACCAGACAGATTTCACGAACGTCGTATCGAGGGTAAATATCCATTAGATTTTTTCATTATTAATTTATTTTATATAACTTTCATTTCTTGAAACTTAGATTAATATGAATTAGTACTTGTACCTTTTTATTTACATGTATTAGTTTTTTCCGTTATTCATTTTCTTCTTATGTTTTTTTATTTATCTATCGGGGAATATTTTTTATCTATAACTTTTATCATTATGATTATTTCGTTATTATTACTGCCATCATCAGCATCATTAGTTTGTTAGTAAATTACTAGTATAAGTGTTATGATTATTATTTGTTTTGAAATTCTGTATCATTATCGCCTTTATACATATAATTGAGTCAGGATCTGGTAAAATGTCCCTAAAGGCATTCGAGACCATACTGTTTCTTGATAAGTTTATGCCTAAATACAGCCTGATCAGAACCCATGTTACTTTCTGTGATTGCTATTTGTTCTGGACAGGCTATTAGAGAACAACATGTATATTGATCAGATTGCGTGTATACGCAGGCTGATCTGGATCAAGGTTGTTCTCAAATGACACCAGGGATTCTTTTCCATATATTGGCCCAATTACACCACAATCACGATAGTTGCGTTAAGGCCTGGCCCTGGTTTCTCGAAAAAAAACTTAAGTACGTTCTCATGCTCAAATCTGAGCACCGCGCTCAAATCGCACGAAATCCACGTGAACTTCAATCGAATACCCTTCAACGTTGGAGAGTATCCCTTTGAAGTTGAGCATGTTCTCATGAGAATATATATACTTAGGTTTTTCCGAGAAACCGGGACCTGGTCACATATAGTTCTGTGTCCACATCGTGTTCATGTCGCGTCAAGAAATATGTTGTGCGACTGATAATTTATGTACTTGTTCCGGTCGAGATGTGGGCGCACGACTGTATGAGACCTGTCCTTTAGATGAATTTTCTCTCAAATCATCACAATCTATTACATACACTGGTGTCATTCTGTTAACAAAGATAAGATGGCAAAGATGCACAGCGGATGTTGTTTTGTACTTCTCTTGTCGATATTCAATCTCAGCGTATGTCGGTAAGTGTTTTTGTTGTCAACACTTTTCTAAAACGACAAAAAATACTCACAAAAATTGCAGACGAAAAGAGTGTATTGATAGGAATACGATTTTCGTACAATAGTGTACAGTAAATATTGAGGGTAAAAAGAATAGTCGGGCAATTTGAGGAAATACATGCATATTTGTTTTAATGCAACTTGGGTAAAATTGAAAAGTAAGGATCATAGCTATTGATATGAAACTTCGTTTAAACCCGTTACAAAACGACAATTTCTATGTTTCAATTTTACGCGACAATTATCAAGTACTGTCACATTAAGTTTTCTGGGATTGGGTTAATGTCATAGTTAAGGCGAGACTACGCCCCTTTTTATCTGCCGTGTGGTTTAAATTGGCTGCTTTAATACATTTTCTGGTGGCTAGTAGTTTTAATTGTACATTATGTAAATTAGTTTGCTTGGGTTAAGTGTGCGAGTTGGGTGAGTAGATTTTACTAGTTGAGCGTGGTGCATGGGAATTGGGTGCTTGTAGTGAGTTTTCTTCGTAGGGTTTTGAATAAAAACCCTGCGTTGAAATGACTCGTTGGGTAGACGATTTTTGGCATTATAGCTGGTGGAAGTGAAGTTGAGATTTTTGTGTGAAAGTTGGATTCTTCTTGGGGTAAATACTTTTTAATTTACATTGATTTTATTGTGTAAATGTTTTAGTAATTTTGTGGCTTAAATGAGCAGCTTTTTGGTCTGTTGAATTATCGCAAACAACGCCGGAAAATGACAAATGGCTGTATAGCTAATTTCTCATTTTCCTGCACTGTTTTGGAATGTCGGATGGCTAGGACTGGTTATATCGGAGAACTATTACGTTGAATGTTTTGTCAGATTATCATTTAAGCCATGGTTAAATAAGCTATTTTTGTAACTATTTTCAAAGAAACAAACATTGTGAGAAAAGATGTAAAGTATTGTATTGGTCAATGTTCTGTAAATAGCTCGAGTTTGAGAAAACATTGTGGGAAAAGACGTTAGCGTATTGTTTTGGTTTGTGTTTTGTAATAGCTTGGGTTTGAGAAAACATTGTGGGAAAAGATGCTAACATGTTATTTTGTCTTGAGATGTTTGTAAAACATGATGTTAAGTAGAGCCATAAGAGCTCTTATTAGGTAGTTGCTATAATATTTGTTATACTTCTATAGGTTGCTTGATGTTGCTTGTTTGTTTGTAACAACCTACAATATATACCGATGTCGTATAGGCGTATGTGGTGTGATGGCTGTGAACCTGACCTTGTGGAAGTAAACGTGTAGTCTAGACCGGGAAACTTGGGTGGTATGTCGAGCCGGCGTCAGCGTCATCGGGAAAGGACGTTTGGGATGTGACGACCGGGGAACAACATAGTAATATATAACAAACGGCTGGACAATCACATTATCTTGGTGATATAGGCGCGGTCAGGCGACAGTTTAATCTAAGAAAATTTGTGTTGTTGATGTTTTGGAAGAAAATTAGTATTTTTCAGTTGCATTAATTTATAAATCGTGTAAAGTAACGTGGACATTTTTGGGACATTAGACGTCAACCTAAAACATACAGTGATAGCGGACTCTCGAAATTCTTTAGGAACTTTATTGATTTTTGGTTTAACTTGTTACATTTTGATAAATTGATATTTGTTTATTTGTTTATGTAAATAAAATTTGGAAATGCGCATCCTGACTCTTTACTGACCTGTATCCAAGCCAGCCGCTCAGCCGTCTTGTGACAAGTACAGAATGTGGAAAACAATTAAATACGTATTTTGAAATATCGAATGTGTCAAATTCCCAATATCTCAAAGCAATTTGACTTCGAGATGACAAGTTTTTTATGTATCATTTTTTAGGACCTTCGAGGATGCATCCAATAACGGCACAAGTCTACATTACCTAGAGGCTGGAAATTGGGACCAGTTTGTTCTCAGTGTACAGTGGCCATTTACTGCATGTAGGAAAATGGTAAGTTTGAAAAAAAAAAAAACTAGCAAATTCTAAAATACGGTGGGGATTGTGCATCATGAGATGAATAAGAATTATGGCAAAATCAGTCGCTTCAGGGAAGAAATTATGCAATTTTTTAGCTCACCTGAGCACGATAGTGGTGAGGTATTGTGATACCACTGTGTCCGTCGTCTGTCGTCCGTCGTCCGTCGTGCGTCAACCTTTTGCTTGTAAGCACTCTAGAGGCCACATATTTTATCCTATCAAGATGAAAGTTGGCCAGAATAATTTTCTCGACAAAATCTTGGATGAGTTCGAAATTGGGTCATCTAAAACTAGGTCTAAAACTAGGTCACTAGGTAAAATATCAAAAAAACCTTGTGTACACTCTAGTGGTCACATTATTTGCCCTGTAAACCTGAAAATAGCTCAGAATGATTGTCTTGATCATATCTCAGGCGAGTTTGAAATTGGGTCATCTGGGGTCATAAACTAGGTCACGGGGTCAAATCTTAGAAAACCTTGTGTACACTCTAGTGGTCAAATTTTCTTGTCCTGTAAACCCGTATATTCTGATTTTTTTCGGGAGACAGGGCGGAGCCTAGTAAACGATTATTACATTGAAGATTGAGGAGAAACAGCGTTTTCAATTAGCGGTAAATCGTCGGTGTTATTGCAAATTATTGTAACTGCAGCTTGAATCAAGCTGTATTTACGAGGTTTTTTTTTAATAACACGTTTTACAATCGCACAGACGTTCAATTTCGAAATGTTTTCATGCTCGTGCCGCACGTTTTTCTCTTATGTTAACCAAGGTATCTAGAAGTAAACTCGTCGAATAACCTTTTGGCTTAGCCACACCCTTTCAGGTGAATAAAAACGCAATATAATTGGCTCAGAATGATTGTCTTGATCAAGTCTCGGACAAGTTTTAAATTGGATCACCTGCGGTCATAAACTAGGTTACGGGGTCAAATCTTGGAAAAACCTTGTCTGCACTCTGATGCCACATTTTTGCCGAATAAACCTGA
Source organism: Fragum sueziense (assembly GCA_963680895.1). Classification (NCBI taxonomy): domain Eukaryota; kingdom Metazoa; phylum Mollusca; class Bivalvia; order Cardiida; family Cardiidae; genus Fragum; species Fragum sueziense. The sequence goes on from OY804592.1 coordinate 31,971,370, forward strand.
AATATGCTCAGAATGATTGTTTTGATGAAATCTCGGACAAGTTCGAAATTGGGTCATCTGGGGTGATAAGCTAGGTCACGGGGTCAAATCTTAGAAAAACCTTGTGTGCTCTCTCGAGGCCACATTTTTGTCCAATATACCTGACATTTGCTCAGAATGATTATCTTGTTAAAATCTCGGACAAGTTTAAAATTGGGTTATATGGGGTCATAAACTATGTCATTGGGTCAAATCAAAGAAAAACCTTGTGTGCACTCTAGATGCCACACTTTTTGCCCAATTTACCTGACATTTGCTCAGAATGATTATCTTATTCAATTCTTGGACAATTTCAAAATTGGGTGATCTGGGGTTATAAACTAGGTCATCGGGTCAAATCTTAGAAAAACCTTGTGTACACTCTAGAGGCCACATTTTTTTACTAATAAACCTGAAATTGGCTCAGAATAATTGTTTTGATGAAATCTGGTTCAAAAGTTGGGTCAATTTGGGTCATGAACTAGGTCATGTGGTCAAGTCTTAGAAAAACCTTGTGTGCACTCTAGAGGCCACAATTTTTGCCCCATCATCATGAAAATTTGTCAGAATAATTATCTTGATAAAATCTCAGTCACTTTTGAAATTGGGTCATCTGGGGTCATAAACTAGGTCACGGGGTCAAGTCTTAGATAACATTGTGTGTACTCTTAGAAGTCCATTTTTTCCCAATCGACCTGAAATTATTTCATAATAATGGTCTTGATGAAATGTATAAAAGTTTGAAATTAGTTCATATGGGGTCAAAAACTAGGTGACCGGGTCAAATTAGAGAGAAACCTTGTGTGCACTCTAGAGGCCACATTTCATGCCCAATCAACCTGAAAACTGGTCAGAATAATTATCTTGATAAAATCTTGGACATTTTTAAATTGGGTCATCTGTGGTCTTAAACTATGTCATGGGGTCCAGTCTTGGATTTTCTTTTTGCCCAATCAAGCCAAAAATTTGTCAGAATGATTATCTTGATCATACCTCAGACAAGTTCGAAATTGAGTCATCTTGGGTCATAAACTAGGTCACAGGGTCAAATCTTAAAAAAAGTATGTGCATTAAACAGGCCACAAATCTTAGTAAAATGAGTTCATTTTGGAGGCTCAGACACATCATATACAGAAAGCTATTATCTCAGGTGAGCGCTTCAGGGCCAATGGCCCTCTTGTTTTTTCTTTTTACTTCTTGGTCAATTTTCAAGCGGTTTGTTGCATGTACCACGCCTTGCTGAACTATTTCCTCGGATGTATAAATCATTCGTAGAATCCGTAATTTTGTCCCCCAAAATTGACCCCAATCGACAGAAAACCGACAAAAAATTCAGAGCGTTTATCTGGTTGGATGGGATAATTTATTTTTGGAAAAGTACAAGAAATTTTCATAGAGATCATAAGTCAGAAGAAAGAGCGCAGTATGGCAGGGTACAGACAACAAACCGCTTTAAGATTGGCGCAGAATTAAAAGTAATTGCGCAATTTCAGACTTGAAGAGGGGCTAATTTGTCTGTAGTTGTTATCATTTAGCTTTCTTGTAGGTTGGGATCAATTTTTGGAAAACGTAAAAGGATTCTACAAATGGGTTATACATCTGAGGAAAGAGTTCAGTAAAGCGGGCTACATGCAACAAACCGATTGAAAATTGACTGTCGAAGCAGAAGAAAGTTATTGCATAATTTCTTGCCTGAGGCGGGGCTAATTTTGCCGTAGTTGTTATCCATCTGATAATGCACAATCCCCACGTGGAAAATGCAAAGACGATATTAGTTGTTAATGTAAATCAAAACCATATGATGTTCGTGCTCATTGAGATGCCTACCCTGGTTGGATGAACATTGAAAGATGCTTTTTATTTTGACAAGTTATAATAATGTCTTATTTGTAGTGTGTTTCTTGCATCAACATAATTTCAGAGTATTTTTATGTCTGCCGAACCACAGATAGGAATCACGCGAAGAACAATTTCAGCAAATGACCAAAATTCTGATAAAAGGTGTACGTGACCGATGTAGATTCGATTTAAGGTAGTCTATCCCTAATAAGATTCGTGCGACGTCGGAATTATTCGGGCGGCGTCGAAAACGTTCGTCGTTGGAACTACGCCCGAATAAGTTCGGATACGTAACGACGCGGCTCGAAAAAATGCTATTAATCATAAATTATAAATCTCAAAATGGCCACATAACAGGTATTCTACCTTAAAGCAGAGAAGGTGATGGAAACGTCAGGATATTGTCGGACGCGGTAAATCTGCCGATAAAAGAGTTATCGGAAGAAGAAGCAGTTATTGGAGACCGATAGAAACTTTGGTTGGTCTTTGATAACGTCTTTATCAGCTGACTATTAGTCTACCATAACCAGCTAATTCCACTTATTCAAACCGAATTCAAATTGATCAAGCGATGACAAAAAAAAGCAACAACGTTTTAAACAATTTAAAACTACATTGTAAACTTCTTTTGCACCTAACTCGACTTAAGGACTCTTGAAAAATATTTAATATATACATATTATATAAGTATTACTAAATGTATGTCATGTGTATTTCAGCATTGCCAGACAAGAATTGATATGTGGACGATTCACGGACTTTGGTGAGAAAAAATACATATTCTTTTATTCGATAAAATTGAGACGAAAAGTAAACTTTATTTTGCAGTAAATGTTCTGTTAGTTTTTATTGCAATATTCTGCTTACAACTATTTGGCGACAGTGATGCGTCAAATCAGTCAGTCCGAAAATAAAAAAAAATTAGACTGGAAAAATCTATACTGACGACTTGTCAAATGTTTGTAGTTTGAAAGCATTCGCTACAACATAATAGGTGTTGATATTTATGGTATCAAAAATTGAGTTGCAACAAGTACCGCTCATAGGACCCGTTTTGGGGAATGAGTTGCTATTTGAAAGGGCCTATTTTGGGGCTTGTCATCGATTTTCTTTAACAGTTGTGGATTGATTACGTTGTATCTGTGAGCTAGAGCTTTTTTTCAAATGTTGTTATTTTTGGATAAAATGGCTGAAAAGGTGGGTTGTGTATGCAGCATCAGAAGCATTTTTTACTGCAGAGAGCAGTTAAAAGACGAACTGACAAACGTTCATATAAATTTTCGAAGCCACTAGTTTGTCGGCTACGGTACGTCGACATTTCCATAGAAATTCAAATTTTATTTTGAAGCGTTTTAACGATCTGGAACCATAATAGACACTTTTGAAAATAAAAAAAGTATTGTTATATATTATTTCTATGATATAAGACGGAGGTAAAATGAAACTTAAAACAATTTTTTACCGATATGTTGGAATTTTATATATTTTTTTAGTTAGTGACCCCCTTTTACAAAAAAAGGCGGGAAAGGGGGAAGCATCAACTCCGTAAATGTCATATTTTTTTCCCAGAAGATGATAATATCTGACATTTTTCAGCTTTTATGCTACAACAGATATGTATGTAACATAAATAAGCTAAAAACAAAACTATGAAAAACAAAATTGAGAAAAAAACTCTCGATTATACATAAGGTTTATGATTTTGCGACTGATTTTTTTTCCATTTTTAAGAAAAAATGAACATTTTTCTTTGATCTGTAATTTTTGTAATATTGACTGGCAGGGTATGAGACCTACACCAAAATTATCTCTAATTTATACTTGTTCAAATAAAACAAGAATGGGGAAAAGTTACCGTTAAATTTTGTTTTTTATGAGTTCAAACTTAGTAGGGGCGCATAAAACAAGGACGAAATTATCCAAAATAGGTGATTCAATTCCATCAAATATTCACTGTAAGGTCAAATGTAAGAACACATTATTTTTTATAGTAACTTATATAAAGAACTTAGTTTTATCAAATATTCATTGCCAGATTTTCCTGTAGTTACTACATAAACTATAGTTAACAAAACAAGGGCATTATATACTTCGGTGGGGAATCATGTGACACTAAATTTCAGAAAATCGTCAATAATTTTGTAAATACTTGACCAATTTGAAATCGGTTTGAAACAGAAAAAAGTGTAAAACGCCCGATATCAGATGGGTGGTAATTCTTTTACAAATCAAGTGATAAAAACGTTATTGACGACCAGATTAAGTTTTGGTTGGTCGTCAATAACTTTCATATCAGCTGATTTTCCAAAGATTATCCTTGGCATTCAGCAAAGTCATGGAGTGTTCCCGCTGTCTCTGCTTAAATTCTTCTTTTCAAATCGGTCATCTTTTGACAGAATTGTTGGAAAATATCGAAACTATTATGTCAGGTGATTCCCCGCCGCGATATAAGATTCTAGGGGTGGAAGAGGGTTGAAATTGGTCTCATGTACTACTGTATAAGAACGCATTTTTTAATTAAATTAAGCCCTTCTTACAGGAACATGTATCTTTGATTACTGGGTCTTTATATACCTATAGTCCTTTAATTAACGATATTATGGCACATGTATACAGAGTTGAAACCTTATATTAGAACATGTGATGTATTCCTTCCTAAAGATTCAGAAAATGCAAAAAAGTGAATTTCTGAAAAATATGTGGTTACGATATTTTTGCACTGAGCTTTTGATGTGCTGTTGTAATAAAATTACGATGAGGTTGTACGAAACGTTTGGCAATATTGACCATTAATATGAAGAATTCAATTATTTTTTCATGTATCTACAAAAGTTTGGTCACCAATGTCTTCAATATCACAATTAAACCTACTTCCAGAAAACAAAAGTATGTACGTAAAATGTTGAAGTATTTTGTCAATTTAAAAGAAGATAAAGGATATTAAGATATTATGGCACATGTTTACAAAATTTACCCTTGCAAAAAACGCAATAGCAAAGTCATAACTACTGTAAATTTGCATGTGATGGTTCGAATCTTGCAGGTCCCTTACACCTTCAAGATTTGAACCAAGACATGCAACGTTGAACCGAAAATTAACAAGGATTACCTTTTGTTTATAACTGTAAAATTTGAAAACATGTGTCATTATATTGTGACTGGACTATAATAAAAAAAATCATGCAGAAGACGCAATATTGATATCAAATCCTGGTCTTAAGTATTTATTCGTATAGATCTTGAATCAATCAAGTGTATTGGTGCATAGATAACACATCCCCCCCCCCCCCAAAAAAAAAAAAAAAACAACAAAAAACTGTACCAGTCCTAAAGAACAGAAAACACTGAGGAAAAGGGACACATTGATGATAACACATTGATGATAATCAACAACCTCTTCTTTTCTCTCAATGTTTTCTCAAATTATTTCTACAATGGACGTCAAAACCAGACTTGTTAAGAGAAGGATATATCAGTGCTTTGCTCTTTATAACCAAATCAGTAAATTCATAACAATTGTAGGCCTATTGAAACAGTTATTTCTTCATTTCTCTTAGTGTTTTTCTGTTATTTCTACCAGTGATCTGGGCCCCGTTTTATCAACGAAATTACACACATTATTTTCGTAGATTTGAATGAAAGTTCATTTTTTTTGCGTAAGTGCGTTTTACAAAAAATGTTCGCAGCTAAGATTAGAATTTCCTAAGATGCCTAAATTTACCGTTTAAAGCCATGATAACCCCAAAATTACTGAAAATATCAAAATATCTATGAAAGGAAATGTTGAAATTGAACAAACCACGGAAAATTCATGTGAATAGCAATGGATTTTGTGCTAACAATAGACTGGGTTTAAAGTTATGTTTTGATAAACCATACGTCAGTGTTGTCATAAAATATCGTAACTACGGCCTGATTTAAGCTACGAGCTACGCGATATCATAACAGGTCCAACGAATTACTATTGTATGTCCGAAATAACGTCACGATTGACTGGATAAAATCGTTCCCTATTTCGCTGTACTTCCACTTTCTTTTTTGTTGCTATTTATAGAATACAACATGAAAAAGTATTTTTCATGTATTTCCTTTTCTAATGGAATGAATGTACGTTTTATATACGTTTAATCGCCAGAGTGTTCAGAACGACAATATTTAAGCATTTTTCATGCTACTTACAACTAAAAACACGATAATTATCTCTATCTATGCAGAAAAATACACTTTAAATAGCTTACACGGTCGATATATATTGTTGCGCGCAGGCTGGCTCTGAGCATACTACAATCCTCGGCAAAACTAATGAATAACTAAATAAGACAGTCCCTGAACTAAGGGTGGTCTCCGGTGGGCGTTGATGTCGAAAAACGAAATAAGACGAAAGTGCCGTGTAAAATAAAATCTTTAATGACGGAAAAAAAATCTTGATCAATAACGTATATCTTTCTCTTATGACGAAACAAACGAAATAAATAGTATGCGTAGTCTGTCAGTTTGAGATTCAGGATGGGAGTTGTGAAAATTGTAGTGCGAATTTCTTTAAATTTAAATACTAGCTGACCTCTCGAAAGATGTTGCGGAAAGGGTTGCCCTCAAAGGTTTGATGGAAGTTGGAGACCAAGACTGAGAAAACTCGAGAGTATTTATACTCTCGCTAGTGTACGCAAAAGAATGTTGCGCGCACGCAAAAGAATATTGCGTGCACACAGACAAACTTTGTGGACCATAACCATACGCAAAAATAAATTGCGTACATGACGACACCCGATTGGCTAATCGAGTGCGCACATAAAAACTTTGTGTACTGGCAACCCGGGTCTCGAGGTTAAATTCTAAACCAAAGGCCGATACCTTAAAGGCGTTCTTATATGAAATAAAGGGCTAGAAAGGGTGCAATGCATAACTAAATCGCTGTTTTCCCTACCGAATGTGACCTTTTCATTGCTTGTTTGTGGGTTTTGAAAGCGGGGGCGGTAAGAAAACAGCGTCCTTAGTGTTGCTAGGGAGAAATTTACGGTGACACCGGTTGTAACCAATATGGCCGAAAATATGCGGAAGCGCGTGACCTGTGAACAACAAAACGTGATTTTCGGAGTAGAAAAGACATGACCATTTATGACTGCGTGCGATTTGACCGTAGACAAGTAAGTTACAATGGATCATCCTGTTTCTAGAGCTGACTGACTCTAAATAAATGACAAAACAATACAAACAATGCGTGCAAAATTCATCCGTCACATGACAGGTGAATTAATGCACGCTTGCTAGATACGTAATCAAAACAACGCGTCTTCGCTTTGACAAGGTAAGAACCGGGCACTACAACACTCCCCCTCTTACTTTGTCAAAGTTCCGACTGACAATAAATACACATATAAAAAAACCCTAACTGATAAAACTTTAGACTGATCTAGACAAATGACAAATCTTAGACTGATTGGTTAAATATCTAGCTCTCACATGGACATAATGCCCGCTCTCAGTCTTACATAGACGACTCCTACTATAATGCTTTTACACTCAGGATTGCTAATACCAGGGATTTATCAATACTTAAAAATCACAGCATGAAAACACTTAATAACTTAAACACTAGAATTATGACACATATTGCTCTGCTTTGACTTAATGATTTAAACACTTTTAACACTTATTACTCTGCTCTGATTGAATAACTTAAACACTGAATTATGGCACACATATTGCTCTGCTTTGACTTAATGACTTAACCCATATATGCCTGAATTTTGTATTTTGGTAGAATTGAATTTTTCATAAAGAATATGAATATACTATATTACTTTGAACATTTTTGAACTTGTACAGTACTTTATTCGGCTAAAATCATGCGATTTTTATCTGTCCTGAAAACAGGACTATAGGCGCTAAAGGGATCAAAATTTCAAAATAAACCCCTATGCACTAAATGATTACAGACAGATATAAACCAATTTTCTTCTCCCCAAATGTATCTGAAACATTTTAGCAAATCCCTATGAATAGGGGTCTTTGTGCATATTTGATCTGAAGAGATCTTACAAATGCACTAAGCACCGTTTTCATAGAGCATGTTTAATATTGTTACTCTGTTTCTGCTAAAGTTATATGAATTGTCGCTTTTTTTTCGAAAACCTTCACGCTTGGATATTACTACAGCTTGTTTTAAGCTGCAGTTAGAAAGTGTTTGAAGAAGAGTCTGATGTTCTTTTTTATTCTGTTATCAAAACTACACTTCACAATAGTTTTCTCAAACTGTTATATTGCTAGAATATTTTCTACAAAGTCCCAAAGAATACCCATTAAAATGCGGTTTCAATGCCTTCTATACGATGTACATTGTTCTTGTTAAGTTAGTGATACATGTATATCATGATTCTTGTGATTGCATCTAATATCTTATGGAACGTTTTGGATCAGTAACATGACTCCCTTTTGCTGCGAGTGACCGTGCTAGAGGCACTTCAACAATCATGTCTTTTAAACCCAAGAAGTTTGTCCATTGGGCTCAATGAACTAATTGGAATACATCTATCACTAAATAATATGTGCCTTTCTCCATGAATTAATTGTTGTCACAGAGTCCAGTTTTGAAACTTCTTGACCGGGAAGATTGTGTATTTCAACATTTCCGCCCTCATCCACATTGTCCTCATCTGTAACTGCGTCTACAGGTGGTGATTCTATATGGTTATCAATCTTTTGTAAAAACCATTTCGTTGTCTAGCATAGACAGAACATTGTCCAAACAAGATCTTCCTCAAAAAGATACAGACATATGTATTTAATGTACATATTAAACAACAATGCCTCCCGCACCCATTTACGCCTACAGTCCTGTTTTCAGGACACTTCTGAATTGTCAAAATTGGCAAGGAAAAAATTACGAATGATTAGTTTTTATGATCATATCTAAGAAAGCATTCCTTAAACTACATATTTTATTCATGGTGTTCTTTTAAAATATAGATAGATGAAATGTTATACAGAAACCTTTGCATTGTTGCCATTATAAGAATAACTTTCGCCAGAAATGCATTCATTTTGTAGCAGCAAATACAGAAATGTGGGAAAGTTATCATTTTAAACCCTCTAATGGGTCCAGTCACATCTTATCTAAGATAAAAGTTAGCACTTATCTCTAATTAGTGGAGACAGGTATAGGTATATGGTACTGTCCTGAAAACAGGACTCTCGGCATATATGGGTTAAATACTTCTAACATTTTTTACTCTGCTCCGACTTAACGACTTAAACTCCTTTAACACTTTTCATGACTCGCATAACATAATTTTAGCACAACTCCATTTCAATATCACGAGTCACTCGATAAAACTAGGTTTAACATCTGGGTAGTTACAAATCGCACAGTTCTACTTCCTGTTTACTACAGATTTAAGAGGCTTGTTCTCCTTGTCTTTCTCACTTTTCTTTTCCTTTTCTGATCGCTTCTCTTCTCTTCTGCCTGTATTCCTTTCTCTAGCTTCTTCCCTTAGCCTTTCGTGTTCCCGGCGTTGCTCCTCCCCCATCCGCTCTAGTGACCTATTCATCCTCGACACCACGTCCGTCAATGCCCCTAGTGTTTTGTCTATACCCCATACGGCCCGTGAATTCTGCTCAAACGCTTCTACCATCTTCTTGAAACACTTCTCTAACGTTTCGCCCAGTGTGCTTTGGGGTTTGTCCACCTCAACCGACTCGGCCGCCTCTGTTTGGACTGACTGGTCCATCTTACTATCTTTGGCCTTGACAGGTTCAGCCCCTTCCTCCAACTCTATCTCGTCCTCGAAGTCATAGTCCAGTTCAGCAACCAGGCTCTCCAGAAAACTTGTGTTGCCTACCAAGGGGGTGTTCATGGCAGATGAAGCGACAGACGGTGGACCTGCTGTCACAGCGCTTGTCGATGGAACCAGTGGTGGCGTCATCAGCCTTGGTGGCGTCATCAGCCTTGGCGTCGTCAACGTCGGTTGAGGGAGGGTCACCGTGTCCACCTTCTGTTTTTTCACTGGCGGCTGGCTGCATAGAGATGACTGTACGGGTTGTTGTACCGGTGTTATCGTCCTTGGTACCGGAGTTGGGGTGTATGCTGGCAGCGTGAACGACGGCGATGGACTGTATGGCACAAACGACTGCTCCCGTAGTACTGCGCTTGTCGTCTGCAGAGACGGTGAGCTTTTGTTGTTTATAAGCTGCGCCAACATCTCCGGCGTTAGTTGCACGCTGATCAGACCATTGTTCGAGTCCGCCTGTTCAGTTGTTGCCGGTTTTGCGGTGAATGGCCCCTCACTGTTGAATCCGTCATCCGCCGATGTAGGAAGCAGTTTGGTCATCTCGTCCGTTGACAGCTCCCGGAAGTCCCTACCCTCCGACAGGATTGCCGGAGACGGGTTCACAACTAGGAATCGTTGGCTGTCGACCTCCCCTAGTTCGGTAACCGCTTGTCGGTGACGACTGTACTTCGAAACGTGGTTAAGCAGGGCCGACTTCGTGGTGCAGCGCAGTAGGCAGAGCGTACAATAAAACGGCGCCTTGTCCAGAGCCAGGTGGTGCTTGTAGACGTGGGCCACCATTCGATAGCGTACTTCTATGTACTTCTTGCCCATCCCTTCACAGTGGAGGCACGAGTAACATTTCCCTCTGCGGTTGTCTGACATCATGTTCTGGAAATATAAAGACGCCCAAATTTGCATTTTCTGTAATACATCTTAGCTTTCAGATTCTAAAGGGGAGGGAAGTGGGCAGAGCTGACAGACTACATGTGGAGCACGCACACCACTTTTCGAAAACGATAAGAGAAGTCGCAACGCGAAAATTTCCGGAAAAAGTCCGCGCTGTAGATCTAGATGTGTAACTGCACGACTCATAGATACAGAGAGTGAACACTGCTAGGTATTACCCTAGTTTAGAGATTTCTTCAGTTTATTGACCCAATTTGGAACATCAGTTCCCTCATACAGTTTAAGTTTATTGTGGTGGACAACACGCTCTGACAGACCGTTCTTTGTTTTGACGACAAATGTCACAACTGATAGCTTCTTCGTTATTAAACATGGACCCTCATATGAAGGTACAAGTTTTGGCGACTCCCCAACTTTCCGGGTTTCTGAGAGACACCACACAACATCACCGACTTCGTAATGATGAAACAGCATTTTTTTTATCATAGATGACCTTGCTCCTTTCGCATAACGACTTCAGGTGCCTACCAGCTATTGAGTGGGCTTGGTTCAACCTCTCCCTGATACCGTCAACATAATCCCCGTAGTTGGTCACATGAGCCTTTGTATTTTCTGCCACTGAACCAAACACAAGTTCGCTTGGAAGTCTGACCTCCCGTCCGATGGTCATTAGATTTGGACTAAGCTTGGTTGTCTCATTTGGGGTTGCCCTGTAAGCACCAGCAAGGCATCCAAGGTTCACGTCCCAGTTCTCCTGTTCGCCTTTCAAGTATGCGCGTAGCATCTTCAACAAAGTTTGATTGAACCTCTCTGCCTGACCATTGCATCTGGGGTTCCTTACGCTTGTTCGTAGCTTCTTCACCTCAAGCATTCTGCACAGCTCCTTGAAAACCTTACTTTCGTAAGTTCTGCCTTGGTCGCTTAGGATTGAGAGAGGACATCCCCATCTGCTAATGAATTCATTAACGATTCTGTTAGCACATGTCTCCGCTGTGAGGTCTGGAACCGGTAGCACTTCGACATACTTGGAGAAATGGTCAGTCAGGACGAGAATGTATCGATTCCCGTTGTTGGTAACTGGGAAAGGGCCCAGGTAGTCCGTCGCCAAAACATCCCATGGAGCTCCTGTTCCAACTGAACCCATGGGTGCTCTCGGCATTTTCGGTGGCCTCTTGTCTCTAGCGCAGATGTCACATTGTCTGATAAATACCTTGATATCTTCCTTCATCTTAAACCAGTAAAACCGCTGGCTAACTTTGGCCTTAGTCTTCTTTGTCCCCATATGACCCGACATGATACCACAATGCATCTGCTTAAGGACCTCCCTTTTCAGTTCTTTAGGTATCACTACTTGGCCAACTGTTCCAGTACCATCGCGCCATGTAAACTCCTTGGTGAGTACCCCATCCACAACCCTGAGGTTGTCCCATAGTAGGAAGTAGTGTCTCATCGCAGGACTTCCCCTGTCTACTTGCTCCTTTTGTGGTTTCACATTACTCTCTACTGCTTCAAGTACTGGTCCTATGTCTTCGTCTGCTAGTTGGCTTTTTCTCATGTCTTCATCTGTAGCCTTCAGCTCGCTATTCACCCAGTCTATCCTGTTATCACTTGTGGACGGTTCAGCAACTTCTCGTACTGCAACCTTCTCTTCTCTCTGGATTTCTACTCCCCGTTTTTCCAGGACCATCATCTCTGCCCTCCTTTTACACTTACGACATGGGCCGCACTTGATCTCTTCGAACATGTCTATGTCACTACAATCACAGTCTTTGGGGTTATCACACCTTGACAGTGCGTCACAGTGTGGCTGTTGTTTTCCTGGCCGGTACTCCACACTGAAGTCGAAGGCAGCAAGGATCTCGATCCACCGGGCAATCTTGCCATTTGGCTCCTTCAGACTGAAAAGCCACACAAGAGCTTGGTGGTCACTTCTGATGGCAAACTTACGGCCAAGCAAGTACTGCCTAAAGTACTGAATGAAGTAGACGACTGCCAGCAGCTCTCTCTCAGTGACGCAGTAGTTACGCTCTGCCTTGTTAAGCGACCTACTGGATATGCTATGACTTTCTCGTGCCCGGACTGGATCTTTGAAAGCACTCCCCCTATTCCGACTCCAGATGCATCTACGTCTAGGTAAAAAGTGCCACCTTCATTAAGAGGATACCCCATTACTTCAGCACTTGTAAGCTCCCTCTTTAGCCTTTCGAAGGCTTCCTCGCATTGATCAGTCCAGTCAAACTTCGCATCCTTCTTTGTCAATTCTATAAGCGGTCTCGCAGTTTTGGCAAGGTTCTTGATGAAGCGTCTATAGTAGGACCCTGTTGCCACAAACTGTTTGACCTGTTTAGAGTTGACTGGTCTCGGCCAATTAGTAACTTTTGCCACATTGCTGGGATCTGGGCGTACGCCCTCTTCAGATACTATATATCCCAGGAAGACAACTTCTGTTTGCAAGAGCTGACACTTATCTGGCTTGAGCTTCAGACCAGACAGCTTTATTCTGTCGAGCACTTCGTGTACCCTTTGGGTGTGTTCCTCGAAGCTAGCCCCGTACACGATGATATCATCAATGTACACTAGGCATGTCTGCCACTGTAGCCCCTGCAGTGCTAGTTCCATTGTACGCTGGAATGTTCCGCTGCTGTTATTAAGACCAAACGGCATGCGTAACATCTCGAAGAGACCATACTTGCAAGCAAACGCTGTCTTAGGAATGTCTTCTTTCTTCAAGGGGATCTGAAAGTACCCACTTGTCAGGTCAAAGAAACTGAAGAGCTTCATTCCCCCTACAGCATCCAGGCAATCCTGAATTCTGGGAAGTGGAAAACCATCAGGCTTCACCAGAGCATTCACCTTCCTGTAGTCAACGCATGGTCGAACTGCACCTGACTTCTTCCGTACGAACACAATGGGACTTGCCCAGGGCGAAGTACTCTTCTGGATTACGCCCTTATTCATGAGATCATCAATTGCGGATCTTTCTTCGGCTGCGAACGCCATTGGAACTCTTCTCGGCCTTTGTTTGATGGGTGTTGCGTTCCCTGTGTCGATAGCATGTTCTGTCAGGTGGGTTAAACCTAGGTCCCACTCGTTCTTTGAGAACGTGTCACTGTACTTATTCAACAAGGAAGCTATAGCCCTTCTCTCATAGTTACTTCTGCCCTTCACTGACTTTTCGTACAGCGTCTGAAGGTGTTCTGGAACGTCCCGTTCGCTGCCTTCTCTAGCGATCTTCAGGTCACACCAATCTCTAGATTTCGGCTTGGATACACCAATCCGCCTGACCCACTCATTTCCAAAATCGTCTTCGTTTTCTTCTTGCGCCAGCACGCTCACAATCATCTCTATTTGTTCTGAATTACCAATGTATGCGTTCTGGTGCAGAGTTGCTTCAACTGGGAAAGGGTTCAGAATCCTCACTTTGCATGTCGGACTCTTGTTGATATCGACCAGTGTGGTTGCCATCACCAGGTTGTACTTCTCTTTAAAGAGTTCAGTCGGTTGCACCAAGTACTCCGATTGCTTCGCCTCGTCGTCCGTCATCTGCAATTGTGACCCTCTTGGCTGTGTACCTTCTGCCGACTTGAAAACAGGGGATGTCGACTCCGTCTAGGACGATCACACCCTTACTCAACAATATGTCGGCTGGTCCCCTATCTCTGCCTCTCAGTATGTCGAAGCCCAACAATGCTTCATCTTCGATATCCGCAACTACAAACTCATGGACACTCTCATACGAACCCAGCAGCACCCTGAAATCTCCCCTGCCAATCTCCCTTATGGGCGCCCCATTGGCCCCTCGGAGACTGCATGGTTTCCTAAGCTCTGGTCGTTTGTCCCTCTGTAGTCTTTCGAAGACCTTTGTTGACAGCACTGACTTAGCGGCACCTGTATCGGCGGTGAATGTTATTTTCTGGCCCTCTACCTCCCCCTTGACGTAGACCCCATCGTTAAGGCACACATTTTTCTTCTGCTCATCATCCCCATCCAGTGAAGTATTTGTCCTCTGGTGGCCGTCTACGTTTACTGGGACCTTCCCATGGCCTCTTGGGTCGGTCCTTGGTAGTTTAAATGCTTATCTTCTTTGTTTTGCCTACTCTGACCTTGACCTTGACCTCCAGTTTTGACCTTCTGATTCTTCTTAGGACACTCCCTTGCGAAGTGACCCAACTCGTTGCAGTTGTAGCATCTCTTATCAGCTTTACTTCCACCCCCATTTGACCTTGCCTTGCTAGCTGCTTCTAATTTGTCCAACCGTTCCAATACCTTTGGCATTAATATAGCTTGATCAGAAGACTTTGTCCCCAGGTTCCGGTCGGGCACTCGATTAATCTGCTCATTGCTGAGGTCTTCAGTTTCCTCATTTGAATGGATGGCTCTGGTCTGTTTAGCCCCTCGTTCGGCCCTTGCACAACTTCTGGTTTGGATGAAGTTCACGACATGGTACACTGCTTCATCTATTGTCTGTGGCTCCTTATGAAACTCAACTTCGAACCGTATCTCTTCGTCTCTCAAGCCGCCAAGAAACTTTTGTACTAGGTCTTCTTCCCTCGTCCTCCTATCCCTATAGCCGTGCGCCTTGTCGTATAACCTTTTTAGATCCGCTGCGAAGTCCTCTGCAGTCTCTCCTACTCGTTGACTGCGTCTACTGAACTTTGTCGCTTAGGCTCTTGGCGTTTCGATCACTCTAAAGCGAGTTTCCATTTCATGTACGAGATCAGAGTAATCGCACAGTGCGGATTTTGGCAATTGTCCGAACACATAATCTGCTGCATGACCTTTTATGCGGGGCAGTAAGTGATCAAGCTTGTCGTCATCACTTCAATTGTGTCTTTCCGCAATAGCCTCAAATCGACAAATCCACACTGGCCAGTCTTCCTTACCAGTAAAAGAGGGGATTCTAACATTGGCATTGTCAGTCATTCTTGGCCTTGCTTGTCTTTGGCGAAATGGACGCCCTTCTAGAGCACCATAATAATCTCGTGCTCCATCACCACGAGGTTCCTGGCCGTAGAAATAGCGATCTCCGTCATGGTTATTTTGGTTGAAGTCAGCCAGTTGATGCCTGTATCTCGGCAAACGTTCATTATCAGGGCCACTTCTGGTGCCTGTAGGTTGACGACTATCAGTTGCATTATTAACCCCTAAGGCACCTCCTGTACTACTTGGCCTACTTGGCTCAACCTGCCTCAAATTTGCCAATTCAGATATGACATCCCGAAGCACGCCGGATAAGCTGCTAATCTGAGACTGTAGGTCGGCGCTAATCTCAGAATGTACCGGAGTGACACCATCATGCACTTGGTTAGTTGTCAATGTGTCAGGATTTGATCTACTTGACTGCGCAGACCGAACATCGTCTTCATCCGTGCATGACCTAGATACTTGAATATTTTCTCCATTGTCTGAATGGCCATTTTCACTGTAGATGGGACGTTTGAAGAAAATTTCTCCATCGACGCATACTGACTGATTTGATTCCATCTTATGTAGAAATCTAACAACTCTACACTATAGATTTGTTCTAGACGTGGGGTTCGTATCACAGAATCCTTGAAATGCAATATTTAAGGATCCCACTTTTCTGACACCAAAATTTATGTTGCGCGCAGGCTGGCTCTTAGCATACAATCCTCGGCAAAACTAATGAATAACTAAATAAGACAGGAACTAAGGCTGGTCTCCGGAGGGCGTTGATGTCGAAAAACGAAATAAGACGAAAGTGCCGTGTAAAATAAAATCTTTAATGACGGAAAAAAATCTTGATCAATAACGTATATCTTTCTCTTATGATGAAACAAACGAAATAAATAGTATGCGTAGTCTGTCAGCTTGAGATTCAGGATGGGAGTTGTGAAAATTGTAGTGCGAATTTCTTTAAATTTAAATACTAGCTGACCTCTCGAAAGATGTTGCGGAAAGGGTTGCCCTCAAAGGTTTGATGGAAGTTGGAGACCAAGACTGAGAAAACCCGAGAGTATTTATACTCTCGCTAGTGTACGCGAAAGAATGTTGCGCGCACGCAAAAGAATATTGCGTGCACACAGACAAACTTTGTGGACCATAACCGTACGCAAAAATAAATTGCGTACATGACGACACCCGATTGGCTAATCGAGTGCGCACATAAAAACTTTGTGTACTGGCAACCCGGGTCTCGAGGTTAAATTCTAAACCAAAGGCCGATACCTTAAAGGCGTTCTTATATGAAATAAAGGGCTAGAAAGGGTGCAATGCATAACTAAATCGCTGTTTTCCCTACCGAATGTGACCTTTTCATTGCTTGTTTGTGGGTTTTGAAAGCGGGGGCGGTAGAAAACAGCGTCCTTAGTGTTGCTAGGGAGAAATTTACGGTGACACCGGTTGTAACCAATATGGCCGAAAAGATGCGGAAGCGCGTGACCTGTGAACAACAAAACGTGATTTTCGGAGTAGAAAAGACATGACCATTTATGACTGCGTGCGATTTGACCGTAGACAAGTAAGTTACAATGGATCATCCTGTTTCTAGAGCTGACTGACTCTAAATAAATGACAAAACAATACAAACAATGCGTGCAAAATTCATCTGTCACATGACAGGTGAATTAATGCACGCTTGCTAGATACGTAATCAAAACAACGCGTCTTCGCTTTGACAAGGTAAGAACCGGGCACTACAATATTAATATTTACGAGAAAGTAAACCGAGGTGAGAACAAAATCGAATCTTTCCGAAGTACGTTTCACGGAAATAACCGAGTGCCGTAAATACCCGATCATCAGCGATAATAACCGAAATCCATTATGGTTCCAGATCGTTAAGGTATTCCATATATTATCCGATACCAAAAACTCGGTGCAACATCCGTGGCAGCGGCAATCGACCATGATGTACACTCGTTTATTTCCGGGTGTCACCGGTGGCTACGAAAAACGACGAGGGATTTCCGCGTCAATTTCCATTGCAACGGATGACGCCCGAAGTTGCACACAGTGTTTGATATCTGAAGGACGGAATAACTAAAAAGAATTTCGGGAAAATCCTAGTTACAATGTACTTGGCCAATTTCCGTCGATGCATATACCGACGGATATAGTCGTAGCTAATGATAGGTGGTAATAGGTAATAGATCTAGACATTAAATTAAGATCTGACAGGCATCAGTTAGACGTTATCTTCAATGATCCCGGAAAATCCAATATCGGTTCCTTTTAATTTAACCAATCGAATGTCTCATTGCATTAGGGGGTTTCCGTGATAAACACGCCCAAACACATGATTCTGAACTGAAATGATATGCCATCATGTGATTGTTTTCGGTTTTAATGGCTTTTTAGAATCTTGTATTCATTTATTTGATTAATCAGATGTAAAGGTCATTAAGGATTATCCCTAACTGGTGTATGTCATTATATTACATGTACTTCAACGTTAACATCAGATTTTAATCTGATTTTGCAGAATGAAATTCTTTTAAAATTGGACATTCGATTGGGAAAATGTTGTAGAATACTACTTAACCCCTTCCCAAACGACAAAATGTTTCGGTGCTACAATTCAAAAGCTGCTGCAGACCACAAAATGAATGCTAATTAAGGCTGGATTTGCGTACTATATAGCTAAGAAAATATTGAGGCAAAAGGAGAAACTGCTGATTATTAGCAGTTTCTTCTTTTGTTTCAATGTTTTCCCAAGCCCTTTCTATTACATGTAGGGCCGTCAAAACCAGGTCTTGTTTGGGAAAGGGTTAAGGTCACTTCTTGATACCAAAGCTAACGCCAACAGTTAGAATCAAATATCAAAGCCTTATAAGAAACATATATCTTTTTGGACAACTTTTCTTTATTAACGTATTATTGTTGTTTTTTCATCTTTAAGGCCCGGATATTCTTATAAGCCTGACTGCCCAACTGGATGCCCAAATGTGCCATTTGATAACGCTGTAAAAGTAAGTAACTATCAATATTAACGTTTACCCAAATAATCGCCACAGATTTTGACGCCCATTAGGTTTTGGTGTATCTTATGCAAGGGGTTGTAATCTGTGGCTTTGCCATGTTACACATTTTTTTACTGTGGTCAAAAAAATATGCCTCTTTCTTACATTTGTATTTAGATATTGTTTTTCCTATGTCTAACCCATTCCCACCCAGTGACTTTTTTCGACCACAAGACAATGACTTTGGAAACCATTGTGCAAAATGAAGAGATTGCTTGTGACAAGCAATTTCATCATTTTCCTCAATTTTGCGTTTATATCAAATACTATCCTCTGAATCCAGATTTCGGTCTAAAATGAAATTGGAGCTGTTTTTCTGTCTCCAAAATAGAACTAGCAAATTTTGTGGAGTTCCTTTTAAATACCAGCCTTTGGTTCCACAGATTGGTCTAAAAGTAAGAATTGTTAATTAGTGTCGACTATCACGAAGGAGATTGTGCATTATGCGATGGGTACTGACTACGGTCAAATCTTTCCCGCTTCACGTAAGCAATTGTGCAATAACTGTCTTATATTTGGGTCAATTTTCAAGAGGTTTATTGCATGTATCGCGCCTTACTGAGATATTTTCTCACATATATGACAAAAACAATTCAGATCGTTTTTGTGGTCGGTTGGGATGATTTTTGGGCAAAGTGCAAGGGATATCCAAATACTAGGTGTACCATTATGAATAGATATACTGTTGTTACGAATCGTCGGTGTAAATGCAAAAAACTCGTATGTCGATTCTTGCGATTTTCAAAGTACAAATTTCTGTGCCCAGTTTAGACAATTCTCGCAGGTTTTGGGATATTTTTACTGTTCAGTATCGATGACACATTATTTGTGAACAATGTGTCAAAATTTCAAGTAAAACATAAAAGTTATTACACTGTTTTCCCTCCAAGTTGAAGTTTACTAAAAACGACATACCAGGTTTTGCATTTACAACGACGAAATTCTCGTATATACGGCTTGAATAAAGCCTTAGTTACGAGATTTTATAACAATAACTACGAAAATACTACTGTTTGTTCGAAATTACACCATGTTTAACCCTTTCCCAAACAAGACCTGGTTTTGACGTCCATAATAGAAAAGGTTTTGGGAAAACATTGAAACAAAAGAAGAAACTGCTGATAACCAGCAGTTTCTCCTTTTGTCTCAAAATTTTCTTTGCCAAATTTTACACAAATGCTATCTTTTGCAACATCTATTTAGTCATTTTTTACAATTTGGAAGTGGATCACCCTAAAATTTTGTTGTTTGTGAAAGGGTTAACAGAATAAAATCGTTCTCATTTATCCAAAGCAGACAGTTTGACAGTCCTTACAGCACTTTTATTTGTTATCGATTTTCCAGAGTGACCCGTCAGTAAGGAAATATTGGCCAGACTTAACTCACAGAGGATCGTTTTGGTAACAAATTATGTCATTTTAAAAAAGTTTTTCACATAGTTAATTCCAAAAGGAACTCTCTCTATCTCAATAGCACATTTACAACATATCAGATACAATGTACAAAAAAAAAAACACAAACAAACAAACAAACAAAAAAAAAACAAAAAAAAAAAAAACAAAAACAAAACAAAAAACAAAGCACTAGGAAAAAGACCTTAATGTTGGCAATTCAGTTTGACTTTTTTTTCAATTTATAATTTGTAAGTTATAGGGAAGTCAAACCTTGGTATTATTTGGGAAAGTATTCACAAGTTAAATAAATCCTTTGTTCGAAAATATCTAATTCTTATTACCAAGCATGTCGCCATGGATACCACATCACCTTGGTCAAGAGGTAGGGCAATGGCTTCGCGATCAAGAGATTTAGCTTTAGCGTAGGTTGTTTTTAGTTTCTCGTTGACAAACACATTTGCACAAGTACCCAGGAAGCAGAATCAAGATGAAATTGAATCGGCTCCTCAATTTCGTCCCAATGTGAAATACATAAGCTCATGATTTAATCCGATAACTCTTCATCAAACAGAATCATTTATTTGGCTCATTCGTGATTATTTTTTATGAACGCTTTTAACCATTTTTGTCTTATTTCCATGAAATACCTTTAGCAGTAGTTAGGGATACAAGATATCTACATTACGATTGTATCACTGATTTTCTTCGAATAATTCGCAACTGCAGCTTAAGATAAGCTGCAGTTACGAAGTTGTCGAAGATAAGTGACGGTATTCCTTCGCTATTTATAGGTCATATGAATGGGGTAAACATGGACAATGTGCTCTGCAAGTCAACACTATAAAGACCTGCAAGGATTACTTCAGAAAGGCGGTGTCACTGAGGAAGAAATACAGTATTCAAAAGTGAGTGTCTTTCTATCTGTATGCCTTTCTGTCGATATGTCTGTCTGTCTGTCTGTCTACGACCTCGTTCGTATATCCTCGGATAATGTCGATCAAAGATCGAATCATTGACTCGGAAGTGTGTGTATGAAGAAATGTTAAAAAAATCACATTTCTTAGCCGGAAGTAGCTACGCTTCACAAAGTAGTTTTTGAGGTCATCCAAATAAACAACCATGGCAACTTGCGGGACTTGCAGGTTGTAATCATTCTAAAAAGAGAGGACGCTGGAACTGCAAACAATGTATTTCAGTATCATTGTCGCTTCATTGTTGACATTAGTCACAGACGAACGTTTCGATTTGTTGTTCTATTCTATTCTATTCATAGTCTGAACGTAGTTTTACGACTTGCATCCGAGGTATGATTCGATAGAATTGTCCGTGGTGTTCCAAATGTCTCCAAACTCTCTATCTGTCATGAGTGTATGTTTTTCTGTCCGTGTGTTTGTCTTCAACTTTTGCTACAGTATTAGGAAGTTAATTGAACAAGCACGGGCAATGTGCTCTGCCAGTTAACACTTTAAGGTCCTGCAAGGATTGCTTGTGTCGGTGTCATTGAGGAAGAAATACAGTGTTCAACAGTGAATGTCTGTCTATCTGTCTGCATGTATGTCATTCTGTCTATCTGTCTATTTGTCTGCCTTTCTGTCTGTCTGTCTGACTGTCATTTTGTCTGTCTCTTATGTTTATCTGTCTGTGTGTTTGTCTAAAACTTTTACTATATTGTTGGGAATATAAATTGAACAAGCACGGATAATGTTCCCCTAAGTCAAAACTAAAAAGGCCTTCAAAGCCTCTTTTAGGAAGAATTATAGTGTTCGAGGGTGCCTGTCTGTCTATCTTGTGTCTCTATATCTGTCATAACTTTATGTCTGTTTGTCCGTGTGTTTGCCTGAAAACTTTGATGCATTGTTGGGGATATGATTTGAAATTGCACGGGCAAGACTACAAGGACATGGAAGGAATATTTCTGAAAAGAGATGAAATAAAGTGTTTAAAGTTGCCTGTCTGTCTGTCTTTTTGTCTATCTATTTATCAGTCTGTCGGTTTTTTTCTTTTCCCATCTCTCTTTATGCGCTCAGTCTACGTAACAGAATAGCTTTATAGCTAGGATTTGACTTAATTCTTTTATTCTATAATAGAGACGAAAAGTAAACTAACATTTTGTTTATTGCAATTTTCAGCTTGCTAATTTTTGGCGACAAAATTTCTGAGTTATGCGCACTGTGTAGTGATTTAGCCCAAAATGTGATAAAGTGATGCGCCAAATCAGTCAGTCCATATTGGAATGTAAGACTGGATACAAAAAATAGACTGGCGAGGAGTCGATGAATATGCAACTCTTTGTAATATTGCACTGGTCTCATATTTCGGCACATGGTACAAATGTAGTCCACTCCTAATGACATTCCCGTGACGTCGAAACTTTCCGTGCGACGTCGTTAAAGTTGATTACATATCCGGCTGACGTCGTAAACAGTCGGTCGAATATTCCACCGCCGGATTCTTTTTTCGACGTCACCCGAATAACTCCAACGTCTCTTGAATATCCAAAAGGGGAGGGTAACCACCTGTAATATATTCTAGATTCATGAATATGTATCTGTTTACCTGTAACAATATTTAATTCCAGAACACTTGAGAACAACCAAATATACCCATCAAGAAGCAGGGCCTATCGTGTAAGTTACTTTTACTTTTGAGTTAGTTTTTCTAATGCAAATTAAAAGAAATATGTCATTGTTTTATCGCTAATCCGACCACCCCAGTTTGCTTCTGCCGATGCTACAGTTTTTATTGACAATAGGCACGATTGTCAATCACGTGACTCAGAATTTCCGAAAATCATCGATAGTTTTGTCAATGCTTAACCAATTTGTATTCGGTTTGAATCAGGGAAGGTGGAAAAAACAGGAATAAGCTGGACGTGGTGGACTTGACTTTAAAAAACTACTGATGACAATAAGTTATTGAAGATCAGTTAAAAGTATTGAAGATTTTCTAAGATTGTTTAATATATATATATATATATATATATACATACTATATATACTATATATATAACCGGATTAATCAAGATGTAAAAAGTGAAAATAAAACTATTGTCGTGCTGACCGACTTGTGAAAATTACCAGGCAAAAATATAGGTAAATTGAAATTGCAAAAATAACACCCGGATAGCATAAGTCAAGCCCATGCGTCGTTTTGGAGTATCAGTGATCAATGAACGCGATGGAGACTATGTATCATGGAATGGCTAAATCCGCGGATAAATTTGTCTCGCTTCAGGTAAGACGTTTTGCAATAACTTTATTATTTCTGCGTCAATTTTCAAACGGTTTGTAAAATGTACCAGTCTTTTTGAGTTCTTTCTTCTGATGTATGACTTACTTGAAACCTTTTAGTACTTTTTGTAATAATTGATCTAAACCCGCAAAAAACGACAAAATCAGACCGTTTTTCGGGTCAGTTGGCACCGCGGTCATAGCGCAGTTGGTAGCGCATCTGCCTCTCACTCAAGAGATAGGCCTACCGACCGCTACAAATATCCTTTCTGACTAAAATGTTACCCAAAAAATAAAATCAATAAGATCTGCCATCATTTGTTGGAGAAAATATAAGGAGTTTTCAAACTAAGTCATACAATTGCGGAACGAGCTCAGTAAAGACGGGGTACATGCAACGAACCACTTGAATATTAAATCGTAAATAAGAAAGTTATTGCACAATTTCCTAACTGAAACGTGGATTATTTGGGCGTAGTTGTTATCTTTTCGTTTTTTTTGGTTATTTTGAATCAACGTTTGAAAAAGTATATAGATTCCAAAAGTAATTCATATAGCCGAGGAAAGAGTTCAGTAATGCGGGGTACATGCAATAAACCGTTCGAAAATTGACGCAAAAATAAAGTTCTAGAGTTATTGCAAAAACATTTGACCAAATCGAGATTTTTTGTCCGTAATTGCTATCCACCCCATGATGTAAATTCTTCACCGTCAATGAATCTCATTTAGTATATGTCGGTATGTACAAAATACGGGGTTCACGTGTTTTATATTATAATTTGTGCCGACAACTGTTTTTGTGATCACAGTAGGGTCCTGTAACAGGAATCAGTTCTTGGCATTTCTGGTTCCAAGCCGTATTCGCAGAATTTTCACAGTTGAAAAAAGCTATTGCTAGAGCCCACTTTCAGTCAAATGATGACGTCATACATGCAGCGGAGGCCTTTCTGAACGATCAGGTGAAGGAGTTCTACAAAAGTGGTATTGAGGCCTTAAAACATCGCTGGCAAGAGTGTATAGACAAAGTAGGGGATTATGTTGAAAAATAAAATCGTTTGATAGTTACAATTCAAACTATTCTATGTGAGGCTCACTACTTATCAATCAACCCTCGTATTTCCATAAGAATGCATTAAAAAATTCTAAACCGTTCAAAGTGCTTATGTTTGTATTTGGAATGGAAATGTAACACAGCTTAGGAATTACTGGCACTTTTCAAATTTCGCAACTGGGTCTTTGTAGCTTTTGATGGGTTGGATACCTTAACAACACTATGTAAATATCTCTAAAAACAATAGCATGTTTTTTGTCTGAAAGAAACTCAAACGTGTATCAGATTGGTTATTTCCAAACAGTACAAACAAAAGCATCTTAAACCACTATCATGTGTGTCTCGTATTTCTTGTAAGCATTTCCGGTTTTTATGTCCACCAAATGTTATCCTATAGAATATCCTGCTGTGAGATTACTTGTTTCTGGCTAGTCAGTTAATAGCGGCTCAAAAAATGTCAAAAACTATTAGGATACACCATGGACGTGCGTTTAAAGTGTGTAATATCTCTATGGTGTTGCCTCGTTGCGGTCTCGGCGCTAAAGCCATTCTTTTAATTTGACGTTTCTCTGACCATAAGTACCCGTTTAGGGGGAGCATAATTTTCTAGCATCACGACAAAATCGTTCAATATCAGCATCAACGCTTGCGAGTGACTGTACAGGAATTTCAGTATAGAGTATCAACACAGATCACCGGTAATCGTCTCCATTGCACAGTCGAGCGGTTGTTGGACGTTGATGGTACGTTGCAGTGCCTTTGACGCCACACCATGCACGCGCAAGAATTAAAAACGTTGGTGTTGTAAACCAATTTTTTATGTAGTTAAGAAACAGTGTCAAGATTGTTCTTGCTCGAAAACGACTTCATATGCGGGTTCGAAATTCCTTGTGATTTTCTGTTGTGACCTCTCAGCTGCGTTAATATATTATAGAACGTTACCAAAAAGTGACATTTGAATTTTGTGAGTCTTTGTAATTGACTATACAATGCTGCTGAATCACTCTCAGCTGCATATATATTTATCGGTGCAGATAATACAAGATCTGATTGTTGAAAAGACAAGACGCTATTTTGTAAGGCTTTTGAAAAGGCATATCGTCGGTGTAAATGCAATACCTCGTATATCGATTCTTGCGATTTTCAAAGTAAAATATTGTGTGTCCAGTTAATATTTTTTCAGATTTTGAGATATTTCTACTGATCAGTATTAATGTCACATTATCTGAGAACAATGTGTCCAACTTTCAAGTAAAATATTTCAGTTTGAGAAAAGTTATTGTGCATTTTTCCTTCCCCTTTAAAATTTTCCAAAAACGAGATACGAGGTTTTGCGTTAACAATGACGATATACTGATATCTTTGGCACTTTTAATGCATTTGCATGGGCCAGGCACTCGGTGAAAACATATTTGATGTGAGGGAACGCAATGTGGACGTGAAGTGAATGCTGAATAGTAAGCGGTGGGATACCTTAAAGGCGATAACGATAACATCGATTTCAATCATATATGTTTATTTTTTTCAGACGGCAGATATACAAAGAATCTTGGATAATAAATTCAGGAAGAGGGTGTTGCTCCGCTGTTATCAGTCGGTATGTATTCTCTTATATTATTATATTTATTGTCCGTTCACGATACCATGGTGCATGTTTAAGCATTTTACGTATGTAAAAAAAAAAGAAAAAAAAATCTTATATTTCAAAACAACTTTGCACGCGGTTGTTCGAATCTTGCAGGTGTGACACACCTGCAAGTTTCGAACACCGCGTGAAAAATAACAGCAGTATTGAGCTCGATAATGTTTTTGTTTACGTGATAGGTGAAATTTGCAAAAATGTGTCATGATATTGTTACCGGCCTATAGATACTGCATGCGTGCTTGTGCCAGAGTCTAGAAAGAAGGCTTTTACATGATTTTGAGACCAACATATATATAGATTAAGAATAGTCTGTTTACTAATGCATATTACAATGTGTGCGGTTATTACATACGAGAGGCCCGCGGCCAAAGCGCAGTTGGTAGTGCCACGGACTATCCCATATGGAATTCCCTCAAATCCCTGTCAAAGCTGAGAACATTCGTGCAAAGTACAAACATTTCTTAAGAAAATATATCAGGGCATTCAAAAATACTTTACACGAATGTTCTCAGCTTTGACAGGAATTTGATGGAAGATCTTAGTATCAAAATAGACCGGAGAGCAGGTCCGTAGGAAGAAATTTCATATGGGGGGGGCTAAAGCTCTTGTCCTGAATATTGAGGGGGCTAATTTTGATTTTCCCTAAATTTTCAGTGTAAAATTAAGAAAATTTGGCATTTTTGGCCAACATGGGGGGGCTTAGCCCCCTAGCCCCCCCTGTTCCTACGGGCCTGGAGAGTATGACATATCGAATGACACGTAGCTCAATATTGACTTTCAAGAACTAGTATTTGATTTAAAATTTGAGATTTTTCATAACAAAGTCACGTTATTTCCGCTTGTGTACACCAAGACTGACTGGTCTTCAATCGTTATTCTATATATATCTGGGCGAGCAGCTGGATGTTAGGTAAGGATGCTGTGGTAGTACTCATGTGAGCAATAATAGAAATCCGTGGTAAGGTATTCCAGCCGCCCCGGTATGACCATAGCATTTTGAATGAGGCGTTAAATTCAAATCAGTAAACTTTTCAAACTACGTTTCTATCATACGCTTAATCAACTTTTACTTTTCCACATTTCTGACCTTTATCCTACAAAAGACGTCCCTGATAGAAAAAGCTTTCAATTGGTAAATGAAGAAAGAAAATGCTGATATCCAAAGTGTGAAGGAAATTATGATAACTGAGATATAATGTATAAACATTTTTGTCTACACAGTTGTATATCGTCGGTGTTAGTGGAAAACCTCGATTTAAACCTTGATTAAAGCTGGAGATACGAGATTTTGCAATAACACCGGTCGACGATATAATGTTTTACAAATTTCTTTTCTCAAGGGACGTGACTTTTACCTGGGGGAGGTTCATTTCTGTATGGATAGATCGTTCATTTTGAGGAGTTGCCGACGCGGTGGTCAGTGTGGAACTCCTGGATACGGTACTCAATACAGGGACTGTTCGTTATCCCAAACAGTGTACTACCCGAGGACATAAATCTTCATGGACGTATTTACCAACATTTAAGAATCTATTTCCTATTCTAAATTATATAGCAAGCTTTTTGATTGGGTGGACACTAGGCTTCGCCAATCAGATTTACCATTATGTAAATAGAAAATAGATTCTTCGTTAAATACGTGCGCTTAGGCTAGTTTATATGGTTAAAGATTGAAAAAAAATACTACTTATTAATCATCTTTTGTTGTTTTCTTTCCAACACACTATCTACAACCATTACTTTTTGGAGTAATAAACAATGTGCTGAGCGTTTTTTTATTCAATGTAAGAAATGAAGAAACAATAATACGATTTTGATAAATAAGTTAAGTACCCACAACATAGGGTTTGGATTTCGAAATAACAACTGTAACCCTGTCTTTTGTCAAATGCAGGCTTGTAAAACATGGCAATTTTACATGGTATTTGGGCCCCATTTACAGATCCACTCTAAATTACAGAGCTTCAGACAAGATGGGGTAATGGCTTTTCAAAATGCAATTTTACTTACTGTTAAATTTTTCCTAAACGACAAAATTTTAGACTGCTCCAATTCGAAAGCCGCTGCAGATGTCAAAAATGATGCCAATAAAGAATGGATGTATGTGCGATATAGCTCAGAAAATATCGAGACAAAATAAGAAAATGCTGAATATCAGCATTTTCTTCTTTTGCCTCAATGTTTTCCAAATCCTTTTCTATAAGGGACATCAAAGCCAGGATTTCTTTTTATAAAAGGGTTAATAAAACCAAATATTGTCGGTACTCATTAAAAGCGTCCCTTCGAGACGATTCAAATGACTACTCAAAATTAGTGTTTGGATTTAAAATTACGAAGTCAGATTGCTTTTACCCATTCGTTTCTGTTGCTCTGATTTTATTTGTTTTTGTAATCTTGCTTTCTTTATCCATCTTTCTGAACTTTCAATAAAATTTTTAGAAAATGTATGTATGTTCTTTGACATTACCTTTATCTCCTTCCATTTGGTAGTAAGACATACAAGAAGGAAAGTTTTGAGTTATACTATAAAAAGTTTATCTTGCCGAAACGCCTCCGCAGACGTTTCGGCACGATAAAGCTTTTTATAGAATAACTCAAACTTTTCCTCCTTGTTGTTGAAAATAACCAAACACAAACACTTTTTAGGATGATCGAGTTAGGACAGTAACTCGCTCGTTCTAAAGCTCACGATAAATGGTGGTTAATATAGGGTTAATTCACGTTTTTGAGGTCGTTAACATTCTCAGAGGCCCAAAAAATGCGTTATCGCCTGAGACCGGAGGTCGAAGGCGATAACCCATTTTGTGGGCCTCTGAGAATGTTAACGACCGAAAAAACGTGAATTGACGCTATTATTGCATAAAATATGAATAATTTGCAAAGAAATGTTTAAGGAATGAATGCAATTTTATTTTTTTCATGCAGGTATGAAAAATAAAATCTAATCACACTGTATGAATGCGCGAAGCGGTTCATACAAAAGTGTGATTAGATTTTATTTTTCATACTTGCATGAAAAAAATTAAATTGCATTAATTCCTTATAATTTAATAATACATTTTATTACCGTAAATAGTAATATTGGCGACTAGAAAAGATGAGAAATCGTTCGGACTATGTTCAAAGAAGCGGACAGAAGTGCGATATCTGCCCGCTGCCAAGGTATTCAGATCTTACGCACGTGCCGTTCCGTCACGAAAACTTAAAATTACGTCATAAAAAGCGCACGTAACTGCAACGTCGTTTACAACGAATTCAGTCGTCGTAACGTTATTTTCAATCCTCTCAAGTGCGTTTTAAG
Source organism: Fragum sueziense (assembly GCA_963680895.1). NCBI lineage: Eukaryota > Metazoa > Mollusca > Bivalvia > Cardiida > Cardiidae > Fragum > Fragum sueziense. Next base: position 32,000,505 of record OY804592.1, read on the forward strand.
CAATAACTTTTTGAAATTGAGTTTGTTTCAACTGAACTCGTTATTATTTAAAAACTGATTTTATTATGAAATGCACTATTTTGGTATCACTTTTGTGGGTAGTTAGACGACGATTCTCTGCAGAAATTACCAATAAAAAACAACAACATTAAGTCAGTATTTCATTTTTTTAATGTAAATACGTATATACTACAAGTCATTTTCACATCAAAGGGGTTGTAAATTTACAACCCCCTTCAAGTGATATTTGTTAAATGATGAGCTGTTTCTCATATAAAAAAGCCTAATTCCATAAGTTTAGATTTTCAAATTTCAGGTCATCAGGGGTTGTAAATTTACAACCCCCCTGCGAATAATATTGGATAAATGCTGTGCTGTTTCTTGTAAAAACAAGCCTTATTCCATAACTTTCGATTTTAACATTTCTGGTCATCAGGGGTTGTAAATTTACAACCCCCTGCGATCATTATCCTTCTTCTGTTTTCTTCTCTGAACACATACAATCTGTAATACATCATGAAGATTATGAATATAATTAGATCAACGAGATAGCATTTTAAATGTCCACAATTAAGTGTTGATGCAGAGTAATCAGCATTTCCTTGTTTGGCCACAATACCCTCTGTGGCACTGTATTGTTAATCAGAGTCAATATTCATCGGCAACAATTTAAAGTATAGACAGACATTTCACATTTTGCATTTATATTTTCTATATTTTACGTATGTTCGTTCTTTAAAAACATCTATTTTTCGTCTACGATAAGCTGCTTTCATACTGTATCTGTCCGGATCTGTCATTTTGGAAATGGTTAAGTTAGGAAAAGAATTTCATCAGTTGGTTTAGATATAGCTGTTCATCGTTGGTTACGTTCGAAAATGGCGTAACTACAGGTTGATCAAGGTGAAGTTACGGCGGTTTTTATAGTGAACAAAGATATGACTTTAGAAAATCTATAATTGAAATTACCATTTTCCCGGACGAAATCTCTTTCCCAAACAACAAAATTTTGGGGTGATCCAACTTAAACCCTTTTCTTAAAAGGACCTGCTTTTGGCAACCCTAGCCGATATTGATTTGGAAAACATAGAGACAAAAGACGAAAACGCTGATAATCAGCATTTTCTCCTTTTGCCTCAATATTATTTTTGCTAAATTATACATTAGTACAAACTACATACATCCATTTTGCAGTCTGCAGCAGCTTTTTAAATGTTGACACCCATCTACCATTCGTATTGGTGCATTAATATTTTTCTTATATAGCCTAAGCATACATCTTTTTTTTCTGAGGACTTAAAATTTAACCCTTTCCCAAAACTTAACGGCAGGATTTTAATGTGTTCTGATGCAAAAACTGTTTATGACGATAAAATTGATGCCTATATAGGCCATAAAGATTGAATTTGTGTAGGATGAGTAATAGCTTAGAAAATATTGAGACAAAACTAAAGGAGGAAATGCTGATATTTAGCATTTTCTTCTTTTGTTTCGATGTTTAAAAAATTTTTCTTTTGTGGACATGAATATCAACTGAGTGTTTGTGGAAAAGGATTAACCCGTTACCAAACGACAAAATTCCAGACTTGTCCAAATTCAAAGATGTGGCAGACGATGATTTAAATTTAATGAAGTTTTACACTTTTCTGGTCTTTTTTATGGAAAATATTGTGGGAAATGAAGAAATTGCTTGTCACAAGCAATTTCTTCATTTTCCACAATGTTTTCCAAAGCCGTCATCTTGTAGGGAGTCAAAAAGAGTCACTGTGTGGTAATGGGTTAAAACTAACAAACTTTGTGCCGTTTGTGAAAGGGTTAAACTGATTACATTAAATTACAAAACTTATTTTTTCTCGCTGTTTTTATAAAGGAATTGTGCGCATATATTGCATGTTTTACAATTGATAGACAAATTCTAGTTCAACATGCGAAAAGGGTAAACGAACCTGTAATGGTGTGATCCGAAACCGATTTCCTAACGTCTGTGTACTGACGTCCGAAACACAAAAGACTAACCTTTTAATCTCTATTACACAGAAACAAATTTATTACATAAGAACCATCACGTGATCGTGTGAAATCGGGTAGCCGATTGTTGCATAGCAACGATTTACTGGTCTACATCCCACCCTTTCTTCTCTTTGCTTTCCCCAAAAAAGAACTGACTTGACAGGTTTCCTGGATGGAAAAGGCTTCGGAAACAATGAGGCAAAAGAAGAAAATGCTGATGATCAGCTTTTTCTCCATTCGTCTCAATATTTCTTTGACTATTACATTCACAATTTGCATATCAATTCATACGAATTTTACCCTCTGCAACAACTTTAATCTAAGAAATATCATTGGTAACCGTTTATGCACACCCATCGCAAGTTTCTGGAAAAATAGGCATACATCAGTGGCGGATCCAGGGGGGGGGGGGGGGTTCGGGGGGTTCGAACGAACCCCCCTCTGTAGCCTGATTATTTCATTTTCATGCAGAATTTCAGTCAAAATTGTGCAACACTCGAAAAACGAACCCCCCTATTTGCATATTATCCGAACCCCCCCCCCCCCCCTCATAAAAATCCTGGATCCGCCACTGTACATAAATAAAAATAATGTAAATAGAATGCTAATTAATATATTCACAGGTAATTACGCTTTTGATGCATCGACCGCATACTGGTTTTGGAAAACTATAGAAAATGAAGATATTGCTTACAGCTGCAGATAATTCGTAATATCACACAATGTTTTCTATTGAAAAGTGCAAGACATGTAAAAAAATCCGTTTAAAATCTTATTGCAATTTTTTCATCATTGAATTTGGACAAGTCTAAATTAAAGAGGTTATGGTATCAAATCGAGGGTTAAGTTCTATTGTAACTACATATTTTCCGAAATTCTTTTATTGTATTTTCTGAATATTTGGGAAGGAATACATTATGTGTTCTGTATAATCAAAAATATATTTATGATTTAAAAAAAAAGAATATTTATCCCTTTAACATTTTTTCTCTCTTCTGTAAATTTCTATTTTTCTCCAAGCCTTCGATTGATAATATTATTTCCTTTTCTAATTCCCACATAATTACGTCTTTCGACACTGAACAAGATAAAGACAAGCAATCTCTCCATTTCCCAAAATGTTAGTTTTCTACCAAGAATAACAAAAAATCATTCTTAATCTTTATTCTCATGCTATAAAATTTTAATATTACATAAGGTCGGTTGCGTTCGAGAGCGCTATAACTAGATCTACAAGTTGTTTTCAAACTAGGGTAACGACGTTTTCGGGCGTAGAAGAGGATAACTCGAACACGGCCTTACGGTAGAACGCAGAGAAAAGAAGGAAGAACATATTTTAACCCTTTATCTAAAATAGCGACGCAATTAGACGCCGTAGACAATAACAGCTTTTAACAAGCGGTTTCTTCATTTCCACATTGTTCTCTATGCCAATAGTATAACTTTTAAAATTTCTTTACATTGAAAATGTCGTCTGCAACACCTTTCCATTTGAAGCAGTTCAAATTCTTGCCTTTCGGGATAGGGTTAAGCAAGAGGTTTATCCCTTTCTCTCAACATTTTGTATCCGTACCTTTGCACGGGGTTTGCACATTCTTATCCCAGGTGTGAAAAAGTATCGATTCCAATTTCTCTGCGTTGAGGTATTCAATCCATAATTAGCACCAAAGAGTCAAAGGCGAATTTTGAAAAGTGCATGCCTAAACCGTGTTACATTTCTATTCCAAATACAAGCATAAGCATTTTGCATGGTTTTGCATTTTGAATTAATGCATACTTATGGAAATATTTGACAAAAATGTTCTAAATTACCCCTCTTGCAATATATCTAGTAAAATAATATTTCAAAACCTCGTATCACGTTTTTGAAAAATTTCAGAGGGGAGGGGAAGAGTGTAATAACTTTTTCCAAGCTGAAATGTTTTACTTGAAATTTTGACATATTGTTCATAAATAATGTGTCATTAATACTGATTAGTAACGATATCTCAAAACCTGCGAGAACTGTCTAAACTGGGCACACAAGTTTAATATACTTTTGAAATCGCAAGAAACGACATACGAGTTTTTGCATTTACACCGACGTTTTGTAAATTATTTTCTTCTTGAGGCATATAATTTTGAAATCTGGCACGGTGAATCAACTCATGTGAAGTGTATTTATAAGTGTGTGTATAAATGGACATCGAGTCGTGAGCCTCGACGAAAGGTAACGGTATATTCCAATACATGGAAATAGGGAGGAGTGCCTATTTTCCACTGAATAAAGGCGAGCAATGACAGGTATTGCGTGCTGTCCACGATGCCGTGTGAGTTTAGTAACTGTATCCAGATAGTACGTCATCGATTTATCACAGGGAGACGGGTTCGAGTCACATATTTCTATAATTCGAAATCCCTCTCCCCCCGTTTATTTAGACTCGCTGATCTTTGATCATTCACAGGTCGTTGTCTATCTATAATTGGGTGCATTTCGTATAGCTAGAAAGTGGATATTTAATTACGATATGAAATATTTCTGTTGACTTTGCAAAACTTTTCATTTTCCCAAATGACATATAGGCCTATCCCGTTAGAAAAGATGAAATGCAAATTATTAAAGGGAAGATTTGCAGAAGGGTTACCTTGTAGAAAACAAGATCGACAAGATTGCTGTAAACTTTAACGCCTCCTACTTTTGTCACCTGGGCGTAAAGGGTTGTTCCGAATCAACATCAAGGCCGCGGCATTCCAATCAGTAGGCAAAGGGAAGACACGTGTTACACAGCCGAATACACATTTTCTTGTGTAACTTTGATTTCAGTTTAAATGGCTACTCTATACAGACGGACGTATTTTGATGAGGTATTTACCGCTTCGTTTATTTAGATTTTTCACTCAACTCATAGCCTAAACACAATTTTGAAACAATTACATTTTCATTTTTTCAGCCTTTTTTGCTGAAATCAAACAGAAAAGAAAAACAACATAGATCTAGCCTTTAAGGGCTCCTTTCCTTCATAATTTTCAGTGAATTTTAATAATTTTTATTTTTTCAAACAAGACCTAAGCGTTATCGTGCCCAATAAAACATTTGAGAAAACACAGAATGTTGATAAGCAGCTTGTTCTGCCTTTGCATTGATTTATGTGTTACTTAATATTTTTATAGTTATTAATTGTTCACGAATTCCACCTTAATCCAAATTGATGTCGTCGCCGTCATTTGTTCTTAAATTGGAATCGGACTACTTTTTCGTCAAATTTTAGTTCTATCCATGACTTAGTAGGCTATTTATGAGCGTTTACTCGAATGCAAATATGTTATATTTTTCACCGAATTAATGTTTCGTGGACGCACGAAAGGTAGAACTTTAACCCATTAGGCCTACCAGACGACAGAATTAAAAAAAATGGTGCATAATTAAGAAAATTTAAAGTAAACGAAAATTTACATTTCTGGATCTTCTGTGTAGAAAACAATTTGGGAAATGAAGAAATTGTATGTTATAAGCAATTTTCCGCAACGTTCTTGTGAGGCGTCACTGTGCAGTAAGGCAAAAGGCAAATAGGCAAATTTGAAAGGAGTTGCTGAGCCTGATGACAAAAATGGATTGTTAAAGGGCATGAATTTGCGTAAAAAGGGATAGGAAATATCAATGCAAAAGGAGAAAATGCATGCAAATAATCAGCCTTTTCTTCTTTTGTCTCAATGTTTTCCCAAATCTAATCTATTAGGGATGTCAAAATAAAGTCTTGTTTGGGGAAAGGGTTAAATAATAGGTACAAACAAAATATCTGTCAATTTGAAATTGTGGATAAACGAAACTGTTTACCAACAGCTTCTTTCAGTTAACCCTTTCCCAAACAACAAAATGCGAACGACTAGTTTATGCCAATGCTACCAGATCTGAATGCTACTTGTATACATTATAGCTCAGAAAATATTCAGACAAAAGCATAGTTTTTTTTTTTTTTGTCTCAATGCTTTCTTAAAGCTTTTTAGTAAGGGCGTCAAAACCAGGCCTCGTTTCGGAAGAGTTTATTTTAATTTTAATGATGACAACCAAATGGCCAAAAATATGTTTTATGTCAGGAATACTAAAATAATTCCAAAAGAGGAAACCTATATTTTTCACATAATTCGAACAATGAGTCACATAACTATGGACAAAGAGTTAAACATCGTTTTCCAAACAGCAGATAATTGCATTTCAGTGAACTTTGGCATGGCATCTGTTAATGGGAAATGTCACAATGTCGAAATTTGTGTATTGAATAGAAAATTGTCACAATTGTACGAAACGCAGTACAACATTTATTCAATATTATTCTCAGGGGGTTGTAAATTTACAACCCCTATGACTTGAAATTTTAAAAATCGAAACTTCTGAAATTAGGCTTGTCTTATACGAAAAGCAGCACAATATTCATCCAATATTATTCGCAAGGGGGTTGTAAATTTACAACCCCTGATGACCAGAAATGTTAAAATCGAAACTTATGGAATTAGGCTTATTTCTATGCGAAGCAGGATGTTATTTATCCAATATATTTCGCAGGGGGGTTGTAAATTTACAACCCCTATGACTTAAAATTTTAAAATCGAAATTAGGCTTGTATTTATTCCAGAAGCAGCACAATATTCATCCAATATTATTTGCAGGGGGTTGTAAATTTACAACCCCTGACGACCAGAAATGTTAAAATC